>VZTD01004398.1:446400-544515 GCA_013397725.1 Rhagologus leucostigma
TTTGAGATAGGGGTGGGGAATGAGAAATGATCTTCTTTGATCTCCAATGAGGAAGGAAAAAAAAAAAGAATGTTCTGTTCAGGCTTTTGGCTAACACAACAAACAGTGTTTAAAATTTAACTTTGCTTAATTAATTAGTAATTCTGTTTAGTGCTGTCTGATCTTCATCCAAAAGGTATTTTGAAGCTTGAGAACTGAACATCAAAGTGTATTGGGTGAAGATGGTCAAGTAAGGCATTTAATCTGGCAGTTTCTGTTGATGAAGTACAGCCAGTTGGGGAACTAATTGGAAAAGGGAATCATAATCTGGCAAAATTCAGCAAACTCCCTCCCTTTAGCAAACTCTCTCCAGAGAGAGTGTGAGAAATCTAGGTTTAGTATTTAAGCACGTATGAGTTACACCCTAGCTAGCAGAGAGAGACCATATTGTCTTTTATATTTGCATCTTTAGTACACAACTTTTTTTTGTAAGGAAATAGTGAAAAAATCCACCCCCCTCTCCCCAACGTAACAGCCAAAAAAAACCCCCAAACCACTAAACCAAAAAAAGCCAGACCTAGATAGAAACTTGTGATTCTGCTTCAAAGCTTGGAAATACTTCTACTTAGAAATGTCAAATTATTGGGATTGGCAAAATGAATTGAACCTTTAAGGGAGGTGGTGTTGCACAGACCTGTGAGTTTGACTAACTTTATTCTGGAGAGAAACTGTTTTCTGAGTGAATTTCAGTATAACTGTTCTTCAGTGTCCTAGTGGTGTCTTGTTAGTTAAAACCATGTCTGAATATTTAAAACATATTTTGATTTTCTATTTTTGTTGGGTTTTGTATTGCTTTGGGGTTTTTTCCTTTTTTTTTTGCAAGCTGTCACAAGGTCTGAGTCACTGTCCCTCTGCTCTGTCTCCTCCTGGTCAGGTGCTGGCAGTAGGTCTTGTGACACTGTGACTCTTTTTTTCCCTGTGGTGTGCAAATGAACCTTTAATTTGTGTTGTGACTGTCAACAAGAAGCCACGAAATAGAAGAACATGACTTTTCTCCATATTTTCAGGTTGAAATACCCATCCAGGATTGGTAGGAGGCACTACTCGTACAGCTTCCTCTAAATTGGTTTTGACTTGTCCCACTGGATGTAAAATGGACAATTAATTTCCCTACAGTAAGTTTCAGAGAAGGCAGCTTGATCTGTGTTGTTTTGAAGGGTGTGTCTAATTCATCAGCTTCAGCATTCAGACAGGAAAAGCTGAATGCATGCTTTTGGCACTGACCCAGAACGAGCCTGTTTTTCTATGTGCTTGTTCTGGTGGCTGTGGAACAGGAATGTTCCTCCCTGATCCCCTTCTCCCTGTGTTCATTTGCCACTGGAGAACAGTGCCTTTGCTCAAGCAAAGTTATCTCCATCAGGAATATATTTCAATCAAATCAGTGGAATAAAACAAAGTGTGCTTAATGGGGGTGATGTTTCTTAAACCGTGGCCTCCAGCAGAACTTAAAAGTGAAATCTGAATGTGAATGTAATTGTTAATTAAAGGACTTCTCCTTAATTTAGACTTTCAAACATGGTTGTTATTGCTCTGGTTGTTGTGCACTCAGTGAGGAATGTCAGTTATGTTTGTCAAACCTGATTTGCAATGAAAAAAATGTTGGCAGAACCAGATAACTTAGACATCAGAGACCTCAGATAAAACAATGAAATTAATTCTCTCTCTATCCCTTTGGTTCTCATAGTCTCTAAGTTCTGCTGCATCTGCTAGATCTGTAAATTGGAAGGGAGACCCTGACTCTGCTGACGTCCATAGGAATTTTACTACTGAGCTTGGCCAGCTCTTTGATGCTCAATTCCACTAGTAAAATATTACTGCTGAAGTTCAATTTGACCTGTTATAGAAGTGCTTATGACTTCACCTCCTTGTCTTAATAGGTAATTTTTAAATTTTGCTTTTATCCTCCTCCCCCACAAGTCTCAGGTTCTCCTGTGTGTTTTGTTGTTCTTTTCCCCATCTACAGATAATTCTGTCCCTTTGCTTCTGGTAGTAGTTCTAAAGAATTGCTGTGGAATCCAGTCTACCCAACATGAGAGGAAGGCTAATAATAGTTCACTTCAAAGGTTTGGTTTCGTATATGGCAGGTGCTGACTTTCATACGTGGCATTTTTGTCAACTCTTCAGTTTTACCCTTACTCTGGTTTCTCTCAGTAATGACCCTGTAATTAAGATAGGGTTAAGGTATCACTGGCAATGTCCAGTCATAATTCACCACTGTGGAATTGCACAGCTTCTCCCATAGTTCTGCTTTTTGAATTAAGGTGATGCAATAATCACATAGCGTTTGGAATGGCTGTCCTTCCAGAGACGTTCTGAAGTAGTTTGTCTATTTAGCCTGAGTTCTCCTGACTGCTGTGCAAAATTTGGAGTTGGTAGCCTGGACTTGGACATTCATCAGAGTTGCACCCTTTGATTCTGGTCTCAAGATCCTGTTAATTCATCTGACTAAAATGCAAAGTGCAGTTGAAAACTGGAATGAAGCTGTCCTTACTTTAAGATGGCAGATCATTTGACAAAGAGCATGGTCCTTTGCTGGAATGAGCCTTTGAGAAATGTGGAATGATACACCACCTGAGTGAGGGTAAAAGTTTAAATAGTCACTTTTCCACCTGAGTGAGGGTAAAAGTTTAAATAGTCACTTTTCCACCTGAGTGCAGCTCTGCTTTGGTGTTTTCTTTTTTCTCTCTTATTGTCAGATGCAGGTTGGAGGCAAGAGAAAAATGATTTTTTCTGCCTGAAGCTTACTATTCTAACCTCATTCAATACACAGCACAGCAATCAGTTTACCTCATTTCTGGGATATTTTGGTGATTCCTAAGGAGCATTTTGAATTATTACTCCCTTTCCTTAGGAATGAAAAAAAACCTGAAAGAAAGACTTAAGTCTTCTGGGATGAGTCTTAATATCTTTAAACTGGTGTTCATTCTCTCCCTCTTTTCCTCCCCCTCTTCAATTACGAGCAATTGGGTGGTAGTAATTAAGAATTGTAGAGAGAAACATCTGCTAGTACACTTAAGCCAGTCAGTTTGTTTTTCATGAAAGAATGATATTTCACAATTTTTCCAAGCTAATATTTTTCCTTTATTGTCTTTCCAATTTCAAATATTGTCCAGACGCATTTTTATAGTGTCTTAAGGTTATAGAAGTGGATACAAGGCCATTAATAATGAACAAGAAAAGAACATTATAAAGAAAACATATGCAATATTTCAATTCATGAAACATTCTGTTAGGGAACATTGTTTTTGAGAGCATATGGTTATTCTCATGAGAAGCAATACATAAACTTTTTTTTCCCTCCAGTTGTGGATTCCCACTACAAGGGTATGTTTCTCTGGGTATTTGTCTGTGTAGCACGTTCTTTTTGTCAGGACTTGTTATCTGAGCGGGGAGGTAAGTAAGTATTTTTGCACAGATGATGCATTGTGTGTAGACCTATTTCTGATGGCCTAGACTTTGGAAACTCAAGTCTATTAATTCTCCACACTCCTTTAAGATAGCTATCTTGTCTGGTCTAGTTTAATATCATTGGCAGAGCTGAAAGGAAGTTCACATTGTGAGTATATCTGAACCTTGGCATGCGGCTCACTGGTGGATCTCTGTTTACAGGCTGCCAGTTTTAACTGTCCCAAGCAGACATTCTCATTTTATTTATAAGTAGGCTCTGCATGTGTTTGTATCCCTCATGAAACTGAGCATGTCAGTAGTCAAAACTAAGTATAGCAGCAAGATACCAAACACTTCTCCTTCTCTTCTCAGACAAAACAGTATGTATTTTTAAATGTTCATTGTGTTTGGATAAGACACATGGGGATATATGCACAGACACATTATTTGCTCACTTGTAAATACTATTTTAGTATCTCCATATTGCCCTTTAAAGTTTCCTCAGTTAGATTTCATTTTTCTTTGCTGAATGAAGCTTGACATCAGGATGAGATCACCAGATTTCCCCATTTCATTTGAGCTCCAAAATGAGTAACTGATTTCAAAGGATAATTCCCTGGAGCAGCAAGGCCAATAAGTTCTTCAGATCAAAGGTCAGCGAAGCTCAAAGAGGATAATTTCTGGCATACAGTATTTAAACCCTCCCAAGGAGTGTACTGCAAGATGTATCCCCTCCTTCCCCAATAGCTGAACCCTTGTTTTTTGAGAAGACTAATTTGTCAGTGCACATTTTTTCCTCTGTTACATAAATTATACATTAAAGTGAAAGCTTCCTATCTGAACACACAAACTGTACATCCAGAAAGGTTGTTAACCGTGCCAGGGGAAGGGCTGCTCCTGAAAGCAGAAGGTAACTCTGTGCTGTTCCTCTCTGAAGCACCTGGTGGACTGGGGAACTCTGGTGCTCTATGCACATGCCAGTGGCTTTCAGCACAGTGCAGGAGCATGGTGGTGGAAAGGAGAGAATACTCTCAGAGATGCTTTGTTTTGACAGAAAAGCCAACAAAGAGCACTGTGGCAGGGAATAGTCACCTTGTGCAGGATCTGCCTCACAGTGCTATGCCTAATGCAGTCTGCCATGCCGTTGTCATTTGGGATGCTGACCCTCAACAGATAAAAGACCACTGTAGAAGTCTTTTGGTCATCATGTACTTTTAAACATTTAAAAGAATGTGTGATAACGGGAGTGGATTTTTTTTTCCAAATGGCTGTTCACTGTCCCAGTGCAGGCAGTGGTCATACCAGCCCAGCTTTCATTTATTTCACATTCCTTAGAGCAAGATTGTGAGGGATTGAAAAAACCTCTTTTACAGAAGTTTCTGTCAGGTTATAACTGTGCATGTGAATAACCAATCACTGGTACAGATGAGGCACTGAAAATCTAGGGGTGTGTCTAATGGCTGTGAAGAACCACTGTCAGTGTAACTGTCCTTGTTATGAAGGCTCAGGTTACCTTTTCATTTCTTGTTGATTTTAGAATGAAACAACAAAGCTGGGCTAAAGTAGACAAATAAATGTTGTCTTTTGTTGTATGGGGGTCTTTTTGTGGCCTTAGCTTTCAGCTTCCAGCAATTGTATTGAGTTGTATTCAAGGGCAAAGTGAGTATAAAGCAAATGGCACTTTGTCAGATACACTTCAAAGTTCTGTATTGGAAATAATAATTATTTTAATACCTGTCTTACCTATGATAAACACTATACAAAAACCTCCTAAGAAACAAACAGTCCTTGCTCATCCAGTAACAATGGGTTAAACGAATCAGGGAAGAAACTGCTGTGAAGCAGCTTTGTCTTCCTTTGTCTGACCTTCCTACTTAGCTTACATTTTGTGTAAGGAATCCTAACATGACTTGGAGTAGAAATCAAAGTACATCAACATGTCAGTGTGTGTATAATAAACACCCCTGCATTGGTATAATGCAGATTACATGTGTGTGTATTGGGAAGCTGGTATTAGTATAACATCAAAACCACCAGTAGGTATCAAAGTCAGGAAATTCCCAAGGTCAGGATTTCTACTTCATTCCCCTTCTTTATTGCACATCCATCTTGTATAGCATACCGTAGTTTTGAAAACAAACAAACAAAAGTAATACAATTATGTTAAATTTAAACAAATAAATGAGACTGTGATATGTATTGCAGTGTGACAATGTGAATGTTGTGGCAGAATTCTGGAATTTCTGAGAGTATGAAGCTGTGGTAATGGGAGTTGTGGGAGTTTTTTGTGGGGGATTGTCTTGGTTTGAAAGACAGATGTCTTCTAAGGAAGGCAGGAGCCTCCCTTGGAATGGAAAATGCAACCCCCTTCCCTCCGAATTATTATAAATTTGAAATTGAGGGGCTTTCCGGCAAAGATATGAGGAATAGGAATAACAGTTCTTTTACTAATATATAAATATATATAAATANTGGTGGTTGTGTAGCTCTTGTCCTCTGGGAATCCAGTGGAAAAGGCTGCTTGTGCTGTTCCAAGCCCCAGACTATATCCAGGTGGGAATGCTTGGCTCCTTCCCCCTGGGTGGAGCATCTCACAATGGGATGGTGAGTCACAGGGCAAGGCACTGATGGGCCCATTAACAGGAGATAGTGCAGAGGGAGGAGGCAGGGAACATTGCTACACCTGGTTTCAACAGCTCATGAGGATGGTAATAGAATACACTGTAACCCAGGACAGGGGTTTTGTTGATTTTGTTGTTTGGTTAGTTTTTTGAAGCTAATTTTTCAATTTTAAACAGGAAAGAAAGTTCTGGGGAATGGCTAATAGAGTATCTTAATTTGTAGCATGTTAGTGACTTGCTTTCCTGGAACAATGGTTGGGAGGCAGCTCAACAGCGTGGAAGACCAGGAGAGCCAGTAAACCCAGTTTGAAACAGGTCACCCTGAACTGGAGGGGATCATGTCACCTCTTTTGTAAGGAATCTGACTTGGTTGAACTGGCGCTTAATGAGATGCTACTTACAAAGGCATCCCCAAGAAACAGTTCCTACATAGCGTTAGGATAAAGGCTTTGGATAAATCCAAATGCTGCAGTGCAAGAGAAGAAAATGCTGACTTTAGGACCTGTGTTCTTGCAGTACTTGATTTTGGGGAGTTGGAAGGATTCCTACTGTACATAATGGAGTATTATGGGCATAATGTTGGCAGAGGTGTGTGGATGTGTGAAAAACCATGTCTAGAAGTCTGAGAGTAGGGTTAAAAAGTCTGTGTATATTTCCATAACGCTAATGAAGATAGAATTAGTTTTCTTCAGATATAGGGTTTCATCGTGTGCAAGGCTGAATGCCCCTGCAGGAGCCAAAGGAACAGCTATAAATTTCCAGGCATTTGTCTTTTAATCCACATGAGAAGCATATATCTTTCTGTTATATACCTGATATATGTTATGATATGTTGTGGTAGATATTAATATTGATGCTCTTTATGAATGCTATTGATTTATGCAAGTGCTTGATGTTTTAACTTGAAACTTGAGTCAAATATGCTATTTCATGCATTGAAAAAATGCAGCTTAACCTTTTTGGCAGGTAGTGTTACCTTCTTGGAGGGTACTAAGCTTTGTGTGTGTTTGAAGAGTGAAACTGGAACAGAATGAGGACTTTATTTCAGCTTCATTACTTCACTCACTGCTGGTGAATGTGATGGGTTTTTGCAATATGTCAGAAACTTTCAATATTTTGCAAATCATTCAACTTATTTGCAGTAACACTTCTGCTATTTTATATTCTCGTAATACTGTGTTTGAACTTCCTGTGACTCTAGTGATATTTGTAGGAGAGGCTGTGTACCAAAAGCTGTTGGTAGATTGTCTGCTGAAATTATCCCAGATGTGTAGTGAACACAAAAGCAAATCAAGTATAATGATCTTCTCATACAAGTTTGCTGATATCAATTTCACCCTAAATATAAAGACGGATTTGCAAATATGAGACTGCTTTGACATTTCCTTATAAGCATTTTCTCTTAAATATGCTTTTCGCAGTGGCTTTGCCTCCAGAGAAGACAGATGGAGTTTGCAGTGGAGATGAAAAGAAAGCAGAAAAAGAAAGTGACACACGCACGAGTTCCAAGAAGCAACTGAAATTTGAAGTAAGTCCTTTGTATTTTAAAGTTTCACTGTACTGACATAATTATGGTAGAAAAATAACCTGTGGACCAAATAGTGTCATCTAATGCGTGATTATTGCTCCCAGTGTTTGTGATGGGTACGGGAGGCAGCAGAACTGGCACAAATCAGTGGCTTACTATTGGTGCCTCTTACGAGGTGATTAATGACATTTATGTCCAGATTTGGAGAGAATCAAATGATGATTATTTCTCTGCAGGATCTGAAATGCATAGTAAGAAGAAGCTTTCAGTTTAACCCTTTATATGTTATGCCAGCTACCGTATTATCAAATCTTTAGATTGAGTTTCATGGACTATTGCGCTTGGTTAAATCTGCCTGATGTAAAAGATGCTTGTGAAAGCTTCTGCAATGATTGGTTTTCTGTGCCCAGGTCTCCAAAGTGAAATAATCCTGTCCTGCTACACAGGAAATCCATCTGATCACATGGCAGGAGGAGAAGGAGGGTGATGAGTCTTATGGACTATTTTGTTGTAGACTTACAAACATCGTATAACTGCCAGACACTGCGTGTAGTTGGCAGATTTTGTTTCTATGGGGAATGTTTTCATAAATATGAGTATGGAAGCATGCAGTCATCCAGCTAGTGGGTTGTCTGTCATGAGGAGGCAGATATTCTGGTACCAGCAAGAAGCAGCACAAATATTCATCTCTGCACTCCAGCAGATATGGCGAACTTCTGCCTTTCGGTGCTGTCAGGCTCTCTAAGTAACGAGCTTTGTGTTTCTTCAATTGCTGTTTAAAAGACCATGCAGCCACCTTGCAGCATGGCTCAAGTGTTCTTTTCCTTCTCAGTCTGGTACGATTTATTCAATTTCTTTTTTATTGTTTTAAAGCAGATTAGGGTGAGGTGGGTTTCCCATGGGTAGTTCAGGTGTTGCTTGTGTGCCTCCTGGGGGGAAGTGACTTTTCCTTTTTTTTTTTTTTTAATTGCGCAGCTATAACGCTTTTCCTAGGCGCATTTTATATTCTACCTCGAGTAGCAGACATTTGCAGACAGGAAAGGCATGATAAATTGCAATTAACAGTGCCTTGACATTTGAACGTTGGAGGACACCTGTCAACATGGTTGGTGCCAGAGTAGCTGGAGCTCCACTGTACCAGCAAAGTCTGCGTTTGTTCCCAAGTAGTTCTTGGCATGCCATAAAGGTTAGCACTTGGTTCTAGGCACCGTGACTAATGCAGGGAAGGTTTCCATGGCTCTTAACTAAGCAGAGCACATCCTCACATAAAGATGTTATGTTAGGCAATGAGGGACAGGGAAGTATTAATATGTGGCAAGAAAGCAAGTATTGATATTTTTTTCCCTCGTTCTACAAATGAAACTTTTCCAGCAATGTAAGCTGGGAGCTAAGAGACTGGTAAATGCTTCAAAGATATAAAAGAATCAGAAACGCAAGTGTTGCGACAAGAGGTCTAAATCTGAGGTGAAAGTGATTTGGCTTTTAAAGGTGCCGGGAATGTTTATGTAATACGAAACTGTGTTTCCACAGTGGAGTGTGGGGCACTTGGCAGCTCTCAGCCGGGCTTGTTACAACTGAGAGGAGGCTGCCTTTGAACTCGGCAGGGGACAGGGTACCCGTAACTGCTGTAGGGAATTGGTTTCAAGTCAGAAGATCAACCAGGTATTTTGAGGTCTATCATGCTGGAGCTCTTTGGAGCTGTTTATTTTACTTGCATACAGTGACTTTCATTTTAATTGCACTATAACTTCTCTGTTTTGCCTTTTTGTGGCTCTGGATAATTCTGATTGCACAAGCCTTGAGAGACAGCAAACGATTTGCACCCAGGTGACTGGAGTCAGTCAAAGTGCATCCTTTGTTCTTGATTTTGGTTTGGGGATTTATTTCCCGTTTAACAAATTGATTCTTTCAGGCTTTCCACAGATCACGCTCACTAACAGAAGCATAGTTAAAACCAGGAGCAGGCACTACTCCCAGCTTGTTCTTGCCAGTTCCAAGGCAGGATCCATTTTGGGAGCTTCAGTGGCATGATGTTGTACTGCACTAACTGTGACAACCTTTGCCTGTCAAAATATCTGTGTCGAGGACAGGTCTCTCTGGTGGGGATTTGTGTCCATACTGCATTAATCCTTACTCCTGGCCCTGTGATGTGCCACCTCATTCTGTGAGTCTGCATCCATTGTCTTCCTCTTCCTGAGTTAAGCATAGTTTTCCTTCTTGCTTTTTAGTGGGGTATCTTACTGCATTTCAAGAGCTTCAGGGAGTAGTTTTCTTGTACTTTTTCCTATTTTCCACAATGTAGTAGAAAGCATGTTGTGAGTTCCCTGAGGTGTAGCCCAGAGAGTTAGGAGTTTTATGGTTGTGATGGGACCTCTTGGTTGTGGTGGACAGAGGCCTCTCTGGGACATATCCTGAAAGTTTCCTCTCACAGGGGAGGGAGGAAGGAAGGAAGCAAGCAGTCTCCTTCTACAGAGAGTCTCCTCTACCAACAGGCCTTTTGCTTTAGGTAATCAGCTGCTCTTTGCATGTTTCTTAGGAATTGCAATGTGATGTGTCTGTAGAGGAAGATAACAGGCAAGAATGGACCTTCACGCTGTATGACTTTGATAACAACGGAAGAGTCACACGTGAGGTAAGCAAAGTACAGCTGCCCCTTCATGCGCAGCACTTGCTAACAAGAGAAGTGTTTTATAACGGGAACATTTTTCTACTATGAAGTAGAGGTGTCCTGCCAACTTAAACAGCAGTTTCCATGGACCCTTCCCTCCTAGAAACAATCCCACCAGTAGTTTACTGTTTTCAGATGTACTGTACCATTTTTTAAGCTGGTTGTTTTTTAATACATGAGATTAGCCTTTAAAAAATAGTACTGGCATTTGAGGAGGAAAAATATCTGAAACAACTGAACAGCTAAACACATTGTCAAAATAAACCCCTGCAGATGTATATTGTTCTGGCTTCTCTCCTGCTTTTCAGAGTTAAGCTAACCAAATAGCAAGGTTGCTTGCCGACATTCTTTCCAATAGTACTAACTATACTGTTCTATTGTTTTCGTGAATATTGGGCTGATCTCTGCCTTTTCCCTCCCAAGTATAAATAACACTGATGATGTTCTCTGGAGGACCATAAGGAATGGCTGTCAAAGCATACCTGTGTGTATTTTTTATTATCAGGATGTCTTCAAGTCACATTTCCTGTGCAAATGAGAAGCCAAAATAAGAGGATGTATAGATTAGGATATAGTCTTTTTTGAGAATTATTTCTGCCCAAATCGACTAACACTTCTTCTAGAAGAATGTCTTTTACTTGGGATTTACTGCCGTGTGCTGTCATTGATTTTTGTGATGTGTGTTTACTGGCTCACATGCCTTTAGATAATCAACCAAAAATCAAAGGCTTTTTCTCTCTTAGATCTAATTCTGGTGCCTGTGACAATTGCTAAAAACTGTTTGAAAGCAATAGGGCGAATACTGAAAGTGTAGTGGCCTTAGACAGCAACTGAGGGCAGAATTTTTTCCTGTAAGCCTGAAGCAGATTTCTTTTGACATTGCCAAATGTGATGGTTGTTCAGGGTTTTTAACATGTATTTGAACGTCATTACAAGGCTATTTTTATTGTCTCTACTCTGACAGTGCTTTGGATAGTCAAGAGAAATCTGTGCCCCTCATGCCACGAGAACAAGCAGATGAAAAGTTGCAGGCCAAGTCCAGAGTTTCAAATAGGAAGATGAGATAGAGAAAGAGGGCAAGAAAAGGAGGGGTGAGGTGAGGAAGTAGTGTTGTATTTGTTAATGCTTGTGGAACAGAGACTAGAAAAATGAAATAACTTGCTTGAAGTCTCACAAGAACCTAGTGGCAGATTGAACCCAGGTCTTTCAAGACCCAAAGCTAAGTCTTCATTACAAGATTATCATGACTCTCAAAAATAGGGGAAAAACACACAAAACCCAAACCCACACACATGGGTGTCTTTTACATTCAGGCATGGAATTCCCATTAATGTCAGTGGGAGTTCCATGTGCTGAACATAACGAGAATATGCTTTCAAGTATGTATACAATAATTATTTGTGATTATGTGGTACACCAAAGAGCTTAATTTGACTGTACTTTGAGAATATGTTGCAGCCAAATTCTACCTCTTCCTGCTACAAGAGCAGACTACAGCTTAACTGAAACCAAATCTATGCAGGGATTGAATATTATACTACTTTGAGGTCTGGAGGTTGCTGCATTCAGGCTTGAACCTGTGCCAAAAAAAATTCTTTCAACCAAGGGACCAAATAGGTTGATAATTTTCAGCTCTTTACATGTGACCAAAGATAGTAACAAGTAGTACGCACCATTTCAAAACTTCCCGTTTATGTCACACGCTTCTTTTGCAAATTGTTCCAGGACCCTTTGTATAAGCCGTCTTCTTGGTCACCTTCTGCTGAATCCAGGTGCAATTTGTGAGGGTTTTTTTGAGCAAGAATGACCAACAATAGCAGCTCACAGATAATCCTGGCCACAAAAGAGGAATTTTAGTCTCTTAATATGACATAGAATTTCTTGTTCTCTTGGCCCCTGGGAGCTGGGTGGACATAGTGTGCCTGATACAGTCCTTTGCTAAGCAACTCTGCTCCTGTTCCAGCAAATGACTTAACGAGGGGGAACATTAAACGTTTGAATAGTTTCAATTAAAATGAATAAGAGACATGTTTTCAGTTAGAAGTATGTGAAGTACATTGCTGGATCAGGGACAGAATGGGCAGTCTGAGGAAGAGGCTGATCTGTACCAATGCCCTTTAGTGAGCCGATGAAAATGCATTCAGAACCAGTCAGCTTTTCTTAACAAAGGTCCAGTGTTCTGGTGAGAAAAGCTTAGTATGGACCTTTTCTCCTTCTTGGAAAATTTCCCTTTAATGTCTCCTGGATTTATAGCTGGATTTAACAGAGAGATGAAATTTTTTAAGTTAGTTTTTTTACCTGTAGACAGGGAGGTGCTTTACAAAAAGCAGTCAGTAGTATTATTCTTGCTTTTCACCACATTGTAAAAGTGAGACACTGGAAAAGAAGTGGCTTGCCCACCCACATCCATTTCATTTGATTCAAAATCATTGTGTTTAAAACATTGTAGCTTATGTCCAGAGAGCTTCCAAAGGAATCCATGGCGTTAAATTAAGTTTGTAAGACACGCATAGGTGGGGACCAATTTTATTAATGACTGAATGGGTTTTTTTCATTCAAATGTTTAAAAATTGTAAATAAGGTGTGTGTTTAGTTGATACAACTTCCCTTGGGTTCTACAGAATGATAGATCACTGCAACAGCATTCAAATTCCATCTTAGTGAAATTTCTTCTGGATCTTAACAACCTCTTCAGAGCTTAATGCTGCTTTCATTTCCTCCTAGGATCTGTATGACTTATTCTGTAGTCGTTATAATTAGAAATTCGCATCTAGTCAGGCTTCTTGAAGAGAAACACCCATTATGAAAGCATAATTATTGGGATGGCAAATTATAAATTAACATTACTGTATGTTACTAAACTTCTGCTTTTTCTGTCATAAGGATGACCGGTTTTCCATCCTTTTTGGTTTAGTGAGAGATAACTTTTCCTGCTCTAATATGTGTATTACAAAACTTGACTAATAATGTTTCCCTTCATTCCATAAGCCGTAAGAGGACAATTCATTATGTACAGCAGGCCTTTTTAGAACTGACAGCTGCGCTGTAATTATCTTCACACGAATATTTGTAATTGGACTTGAAACTTGGATAATTGAACTAATGTGTTTTGATCCATGAGGTTTTATACTGAGCTCTCTGAATGTAATTATACTTCATAAACACAAGCTCTTTTTTTTTTAATCAGTTCTTCCTTGTAAAAATGAGTTTCTTTGGTGAGCGGCTGCACAGGAATAAGCACACAAGAAAGTTCCTTGTCAGGACAAAAAAAAAAGGAATTTCTTCTAGAGCAGCTTTTGAGCAGATAGCAAGTGAAGCTTCTTTCACATTCCAAATAAAAATGATTCAAAAATGTATGTGATCAAACAGAGCTGATGTTGCAATAAAAACATCCTGCTGTATGTAGAAATCAGACTACAAACAAAGTACAAATGAGACATTTGTATTTATCTTTTTCCAAGGGAAAGGTAATGAACTCATATTGATGTTTCTCTTCATGCATTTTTAATGCTAAAAATGTTCTTTGTGTCTTACATTAAATACCCAGTTTTCCCTCTTATGTTTCCTTTGTGACTTGTTCTTTCCCTTTTTAGATTTTTTTACTCCTGTGCTCTGAGGAATACAAAGGTTTGAGGTTATATCTGCATTCAGAACTCAGCACCAAGTCATTGACTTGGGGAAGGATATTGGTTTTTTTGGGGCAACCATTTATCAGCCTGACCCTTATCTTGAAATTTATTGGTTTTCACTGTGTTTGTCAGCATTGTACTAACTCAGGACATAGAAAGAACAATTAAACCAATGAATAGAGGAGCAGTGCCTGTCTGTAGCCATCATTTCAGCCATTAGAAATGGTGGCTTCATGTCAGATAGAAATATTGAGAGAAAATATAACTCTCTCTTTTGGTTTTAAGAGGAGTCAAACAATTCTCTCTCAGGCAAGCTACAAAGACTCAAACTGAATCTTTTCTTTCAGTGTTATTAAACTCCTTGGTTTTGGGGGTGTTTTGTGGTTTGTTTTTTTATTTGAGAAGAGGCTGGTAGCTTAGGGTTTTTTGGGGGTTTTTTGTTGGTTGGAGTTTTTTTGGTAGAAATATCTCATTCTATTAAATTAGTTCTAATGGAAAAGCCTATTAGTGGCTTCTACAAAAATCTCTAATTTGCTAACTAGTCTTGTGATGATAAGCTATGATAATAGCTTATTAACAGGGAAAAATTAAGTCATCCCTGTATCACTAACATTCCTTAAAAATAGAAAATAATACCTGGAATAAGGACTTTCTCAGTCTCACATAGGTTCTGGAAGGAATGAGGAATACTTCAGTGCTCTCGTTCTTTTTTCAGAGCCATTGGTTTCTCTGAATGTTCTAAATTACTGTTAATCTCCTACTGGAGTTCCAGAAAAGTATTCTGCAGATCCATGTGTGAGTGCAGCATACATGTGTGAGCTTAACTGTTTGCTTTTTAGTATTTTGAATGGAAATATTTCTGGAAACCTATTAAATTTTCTGTTCTTAATATGCTTTGTTGCATTGGCTGCTTGATAAAAAAGGATGGGATTTTCACTCTGGAAAAACCAACCATGGTGTTTAAAAGACAAATCTGGGTATGGCATGTGCTGGCTGTTTGGATACTACTCAACGAGCATTTGTTTTTCTCTGTGGAAAAATGTCATAGTTTCAGGTTTTGTACTCGATTAAACTAGAGATCCCAGCAGAAATTCTGCATACCAGAAGCCCCTCAGAAGTTAGTCATGCAGCATACTTCCCCTCTGAGTATAATCCATTCGCTATAAAGGAGAGAAATATTTTTGTTTGTTTGTTCTTGTTTCCCTTTACGCACTTAAGATAGTAGTCTAAACATCCACTTTCTGTGGAGGAGGTGCCAAGCAGTCTAAAGCAAAACAGTTGCAAAATCACATGACTTGTAAAACTCGTAACTGATTGTGCAGAAAAGTTTGATTCTTTGGTAGGTGGGCTCTGAGTCATGCCGGTTGATGTATCAGACGAGAGGAACATTTAACTAGGTTTAATTCTTGATCTTTGATGCTAAATTTCTTGAGGATGGTGAAATGCACAAGCTGGTGTGTAGAAGGTAAAGCTGTCTCAATGGATTTAGGAAGTTTTTTAAGAATTTAAATACAGACAATGTTCAGTGGGACAGCTTTCAAGGGAAACAAGTCTGCTGGCAGGCTACTGGAAGATGAAAATACTTTTGGGGGTAAATATACATGTAACTATAAAATACAAGGTGTGTAACATATCTTAATGGTCTATTGCTACCAATTTGTCAAGAAACCATTACCATATTAGCTACCAAAACAGGGCTGTGAGAAGGCAGTTTTAGTCGCAGTTCAAATCTTATTGACAAAGACCATTCCCAGTAGACCAGTGCCTCAGAAATTTGTAGGTTGTGATTGTGAAGCAATAACTGTGAAGCAACAGGAGGCTCAAGCTGCCTTGTAGCTGGTACCTGCTCAGCCAGGACGATGGCGTATGAGACAGAACGAGCCAAGCAGCCTTGTTTGACCAAATCAGAACTGTCAATCTGCTGAAATTCCCAACTCCAAATTAGGACCACAAGTAAATGAATCCTATAATAAAAGTGTTGTTGTCAGTATTTAAAAGATCAGCATAAGCACTAAGTGGTTGCTCATGGCTATCCCTAACCTCGATCTTGGTTCTCATCCAGTGTGACAACCACGTTCCTCCAGTGCCAGAAAGCAGAACAGTTCAGAGCACCGTGGAGGAAGCTGCCCGTTCAGCACATAACAAAATGCAAAAGCAGCAGTGTCTAAGTCCACAAGGGTACTGAGTCCTCTGTGCAGTCATTTCACAGCTGGGCATTAATTTGGGTTAATTCAGGCACATTTGGCCGAGAGATGTAACTTGTCCTGATGTGATATGCGTGTGCACATATTTGTGACTTGCCAAGTATGTGTCACACAAATGCCACATTTGGCCTTCCCTGACAGCCTTCGGGAGTACTTTTTAAACTGCTGAGTCAAGCAGCTTGTTGAGAAAGACCCTCACAGAACACGAGGCGCAGACTGTCAGCCAGTTAGCAAGTCAGACCTCAACCCTGAGAAAAAATCATGTAAAAGGACAGTGGGGGATTTTTCGTCTTTGGTTATTGAAGCTGAAATAGACTAGATGCACAAACATCTGGCTTTACAAATATCTGGCATAGCTGAAAAAAGGAAGAAGGGCAGATTATTGTGAATGAAAGAGTTGATAATAACCTCTTGATAGCAGCCTTGTGTGGAAAGATGACATGTTGGCTAACCAGCACTTGTCCAGGAATGTATGGGAAAAGCTCCATTCACCCGAGTGCTGAGTGTATGGAGCCCAGTTAAGAATACTGTGCTTAAGTATTCTGCTGAAGGAGAAGGTTTGGCTTATCAAAGTGTAGGATTATAGCACAATGCTCCTAGAACATGACTTACGAAGGATGTATAAAACAACAGATACGGCTTGTTTGTCTGTTCATGTGCTTGCTTGGGTTTGTCCTCTTAGAGGAAATAAAAGTCCAGCCCTTCAAGCTGGCTGCTGGATGTGGCTCTGTCTATTTAGAGGTCTGGCTAGGTTTCAGATTAGGGTGGAAGTGTGAGAAGGGAGATGTGTTAAAAAGCTGTGAGGTGTCCACCAGATTGACACAGAGCATTCTGTCCCACACTCAAGCTTTAGACAGTGATTGTCAAGAGCATGGAAAGCAGCTACTGACATGGTAGTTATGGCCCATACAGACTCCTGCAGCAATGAGAGAAAAAATATCAGTGGAAAAATAAACGAGACATTGCAAATTCTGCTCTCTTTTTATGAATATGTTGTCTTGAACTTACAAGTCTGGAGAAATTCCCCTGAGTGCAGAAAAGTTAGAGAGGTTACATGTTAAGATAAAGTCTGGTCCCCCTAGGATTTAGTTATTCATTCTTTCTATTGAGCTGGAAAATCATCTACTGTATTATCATTGGTCCTGGCCATAAGGTCAGTATTTCCCTAAATTCTCTGTGAGTAGAAATTAGTATTTCTGTGTCATCTTTAAAGCTGTTTCCATAATGAGGACTGTGTGGTATATTAATAAGCGTTGGGCCCCATTAGGGCATATTAAACTTTGAGCTGCCCTTGTTACAGGTGTGACCCCTGAGCAAAGGAAAAGTTGTAGGGGTTTTGAATTTTTGTAGACCTGACTCTTAATCTTCAGAACCAGTTATACTTAATAAAAGATGGTTTAGGTATTTCCTTTGTGCTTGCAGGCATCTGGAAAGAGCTTAGGTACTAGGATAGATCAAGGAAAAGGAAGACCAGCATGGAGAAGTTCTCAGACATGCATTCAATGGGCTCTTTATAGCCTACAATGATCAGAATGCTTTGGCCTTAGGTTGGTGCCCAAGATCAGTTTGGTTAAAATCCCTTTGAGGAAGAGCTGTGAGCCAAGAGATTGCCTTTTCATCCTGGCAGTTTAAGGTAGTACCCTATTTGAGCCTGTCTGGATTAAATCAGCCTGAGAGACCTTTCAGCATCACCAGCTACTGAATAGTGTTTCTCCTGTCTGAAACGATTGGCTTGTTAAAATTGGCTGCTGTTCTTTCCAATATAGCCAGACATGTAAGCCTTTGTTCACACCCCATTGCCTTCGACGAGATCTGTGAAGAAGGTTCTGTAATAGACTGGATAATATTTGCAGTTCAAAATGTGTGTTTAGAACTGTTGAATTTTGCAAAATAAGCTAGACCCCAAAACACAGATGGTAGGGTGACATTCAGGCAGACATCATTTGTTTCTAGACCTGAGTTTTACAGTTCTGCCACTTCTCCTACTGGTTTTCCTCTAGATAATCAACCATTTAACCATTTCCATCCCAAGGAAAAAAAAACCAAAACAAACAAATAAGAAGACTGTACTGTCCAAGATTTTCTTCAATTGCTGTATTTGTTTTGGCCATGTGAACGCAATTTTTAGTGGAGTGTGGGTGAGTATCCCTGGGTTCTGTGTGAATCAAAGAAAAGGCAGAACACCATTTTGCTGAATCAGAGCTTGGGAAGCCTGAATATCTTGTGCTGTTGTTAGTGTTTTGGTCTGCTTTGCCCCAATTCATAAATCCATTTGGTGAAGGTTGTAACGCTCTGTGCAAGTTGAAATCTTCTAAATTCAGTGACTTCTGAGGAAACTTCAGCATTTAATAGTCCCAAGTCCAAAACAATTGTAAGCATCAAAGCTGTAGGTTTCATGCCATTTTCACAGTACTGTGTTCTTTTGTGTTTCAATCCAACTCTAGGATATTACCAGCTTGCTTCATACCATCTATGAGGTAGTTGATGCATCAGTAAACCATTCTCCTAGTTCCAGCAAAACTCTGCGAGTGAAACTTACTGTGGCACCAGATGGCAGCCAGAAGAAAAAGAGTATCTTGTTAAACCATACTGGTAAGGATGTGCAATCAGCCACTGGAAAAAATACAAAAAACTTCCAGAGTCCCTTGAAAACCCATCTCTATATTTTGTTAATACAAATACATATATACTTAAAGGCAAACAATTGTGTGGGTATATTAAAGCCCATGAACCCGCTTTATGATCTTGGTTGTAAAATTAGCTGCTGTCCTTTCAGTGTCTCATTAGCAAATGTGGGTTCCCTCTCCTGATGGATTGCTTCTTTTGGAAGCAGCAATAACCCATATGTTGTGTGATTGTCTTTGTGCGCTGCAAGGCAGATCTAAGGCCTTTTTGACCACTTTCTCTCTGCTGATATTACAGCTCTTGGTTTGTGTGGAAGCCGGGGTAGGGGGTATAAAATGTTTCTTGCCGGTGCATAGCTACCTGCTGCTGGGTAAAAATAAACAATTATGTATGAGTAAACTTAAAGAATCTATGCATAAAAATTGCGCATTTTTTCAGTGCTGGCAGAGTCTGCCACTATAAAATGCTTGTACCATGATGGCTTATCCAACTTACCCTCACTGTCATGATAGTTGTATCAGAATAATTACTTCAGTAGGTAGAGTAGTACTAAACTGAAATACTTAAAAGTATTTAAAATAATACTTCAGTAGAAAATGTAGGCATCAAATCTAAAAGGAGAGCCTGCTTACCTCAGTTTTAATAAAACACTCACTCCATCAAGAGCAGACACAAGCAAATTCTCACTGCTGGGGAGCTACATGATGCATTAGTACAGCAGTGACTTGCCAACTACTGATCCTGTCAGTGTGAATGTGGCTCCACTCGGGCTGCCACGTGGAGTGCAGCCTAACCCTGACTGATATCCTGCAGTCGAGGTTACATCTCACTAAAATCTGTCGTGTGGGCAAAAGCACGTTTGAGAAGGTTCCGTGAAATGATACATCACATCCTGATCTACTGACACCAACAAACGTATTTGCAATGTAGAATGTTAGTTATGCTGATCAGCAAGGGCAGTAATGTGACAATAATGTGCTGTCTCTTGGCAGATTTGCAGAGTGCCAGGCACAGAGCTGAAAACAAAGCTAATGAAGAAGCAAGAAGCTCTGAGAAGAAGCAGAGGGCTTCTCTCAGGTAAGGGGAATGAACCCTGACTCCTAGCAGCCACTGGGTAGCTCTGAGGAAACCTCGACCATTGATTTCTTTCTTGCTTGTTTTATTTTAAAAATTATTTTTAAATAGAGGAATTACAGGAGTTTTCATTGTGGACTTATGAGCAGATTCCATAGCTGGATACTTACCTTAAAACAAAACAAACAAAAAAGAAAAAAATTCTGACTTTTCTTCTTCTGTGAGCTCTTTGGAGGATCTGAATTGTCTTTTTAGGTGCCATCTGCAAATAAGGGAGGTTAATAGTACAGCATTTTGGCTAAAAGTGTCCTAAACCCTTTTCATCTCCTTAGCGGCCAGCTCCTGCCTTTCTCTGTCCCCCTTGCAGCCCAACTTTTTCACTCATCTCAACTCAACTCAAACAGTGCCAAGCTTTATATGGTCTAACTTGGTGTTAGACCAGAGTGCTAACAGGTCATCTTGGTGTATATTTGATATATTTTAGCATTTTATGTTTCATACTAAGGCAGAGGGAAGTATTTGCTGAAATGTTACAGTGATGACATTGACTCATTAGTTGTGCTTATTTCTTCAGCTGAAAATTTAAAAAAGAAAAAAAGCAAGAAACTTTTGGCTTTCCTTGGGTTTAGGGATATTTGTCTGAATACACAACACATTTATCAGGAAAAGGAGCATTCAGTCTTATTAAAACTGACAAGAGAACAGTACCTCCCTTTTTTGGATGGAGAAAAAATGCTAGTGAGTTATCCCAGTGAGAAAATCCCAGTACAATCAAATTTCAGATTAAAAGAAGAATAAAATTAGTATTAATATTGTGTCAGCAACTCTGTACAAAATCTTCTGTCAACTGAAGAATACTCTGTGGTTTTACTCACTGGCCTAGATGTGGTGTGCAGATTCCCTCTGCCCATTAGCAAAGTTTTGCCCTGTGTGAATTCAATAGATTGTTTTTGTTTGATAATCTAGTGCAAAAATCCTGTTTCAGTTTGGAGTCCCCTTCTTACCCACCTTGAAGTCCTGGCTCTGCAAATGTAGTGTTTTTATGAACAGCGGGCACTTCCAATTAAATCTACAGTCATAGAAGCATCAAATGTTGGGACAAAATGTTTGTTGTTCTCATCCCTTTGGTGAGAGACTTCGTAGACAGAACAAATCAGTATCTTGAGCTGACTAGATCAGCATCAGACAGTGGTCAGCATCTGGCAGTTTTTGTTGCATCCCACTAAATGTAGACAGGATGAAGAGGGTTCTGTTCACACTGTGTGTGTTTCGGGGATGTTTGTGCACTCTGGCCAAGCTGACAGCCCTCAGGAAAGCTCAGATCAGAATCTCACGACATTAATGCAGTTGCCTCCCCTTTGAAAACAGCAATGAGGACTTGTGAGAAGTGCACACATTTCGCATATTCAGTCACTTAGCAATTCTAGGCAAGATGTGATTAATATTCAAGATAAAATGGATAGAAATGTTTTTATCCTAAAGGTTGGGAGATGGATGGGTTAGATTTTTCATTTGCTGGAAGCTACAGGCAGGAGTTTTCACCTGTAGGGCTAATATGAGTATGAGGATAAGTAGCTAGATTCATGGCTAGATAGCCTGGTTCTCCAACTGACTTAAACTCTGTGTTCTCAGTGAGTGAGGCTTTCAGGAGATGTCCCTGCATTTTTCTGCCCTGTGCTCTGTCACTGCTCTATTCCCCTTTCCTGCTGTATTGTTGTGTGCTTCGTGCCATCAGGATGCCTCATCAGCGTGGGAATTTTAGAAAGGACTTCCATACACTCCACAAACACTTCAGCAGATGCCATTTTTATTAAAACCAAAACTGCACCAAGCCCAAACCCAGTAACAACACTGTATTTTTACACAGTCCTTGATGCATGGTTGATGCCTGCCCCTGTATTCCCATGTGTTTGCAGGACAGCATTGTGGGGCTGGATGCCAGACACTTCAGTTCTCAGAAGTACTTGAACTTCTCTTTGACAGTGCAGCACATCTCTCATCAGTGTATAATTGCTTCACTGTGTATATTTGCATGAATATTGTTGAACGTCATCTTGCATGTAAGAAAGTTATTAGAATGTAGGGCTGTGGCAGTACTGGCATCATTTTTCTCCTCTGTCTTGATGAGAGATTGAATTTATTGCAGTAACAAAATAACAGGTTCCCTGTTAACTTCATTTCCAACAGACAGTGCTGTATACAGTGTTGCTTAATTGTGTTGGATCAAATTCAATGATGTTTTTTTCTGAATTATTGTCTTCAGCACATGTGTGCAAGTCCCAGTGGTTTCTGCAGGTGATTCATGCTTGGCAACTGCAGTTAGGCAAGTTCTAGCCCCAGAGATCTTTTATGTTGACATGCTAAAGTGTAACAACCTGTAAAGGTGTGTCTGAGACAGGAAATGTACTGAGTGGGCTAGGTATCCAAAAAATAAAGAATATCTGGACATTCCCTTTTTTTTTTTTCTGAGAGTACCCCATGTCACTTCTGGAGTTCAAAGCTCACTCGGAGTCTTTAAACCTTACCTGCTTTCCAGGCAAACTCTCCTCCATTCAGGAGACTTTACCTCTATCAAAGTAGAGCAAAAATGATCTTCCAGGTAGGTCAAGTCTTGTGACTTTTATCAAAGAAACTGCAGACCTGTGTCTGACAGAGACACAAGGGGACTCAGTTCTGTAATGTCCCTGAACAGTGCAAGCTAGACCAGGAAAGCCATTTGTGCCAAAGCTCGGTGGGATCAGCAGCCTCTGGAAACTTGGAAATGTGTTAATAGACTAAAAGCACAGTGCTGGGCACCATACAGTGCAGAGCCCATATTTAGCAGCTGGTGTAGGATACAAGGCCAAATTCTGGTGTTAGGTTGACATCAGTGCACTTGCACAGAGAAATAGCAAAGCCAATCTTGTGGTCATGGAGACTGAACTGTCTGAATGACAGGCAGCAACTTAATCAAGAGTTTTCTGCTTATCCTGTTTGTTATATTGAAAATATTGTTCATATTTGCGGACTTCCATTTAAATTGCTGAAGTAAATTGTTTGGCATTATGGGCTACAATACTGTAAACTTCTGCCTGATTTTTTTCTGCCTCATAAATGAATGGTATTTCAGATATTCATTCTCAGGAAATAGTTGTGCTATAAATAAAATTGCAAAGCTGAGCAGGAAAAGGAGTTGAGATTCTAAAGCCAGTGTCTGATCTGACCTTATTAATTATATTTTGGAAAGCAGCAGTTACCTCTGATTGTCCTACCAACACCTTCTCTTCCCAGTCTCTCTCTAGTTACTACACCTGTGCTGTTGCCTGTCTTTCTGAAGCAGGAACACAGGAACATTTATCTGGATTACCCCAGCACTTCCTCACAGCGGTGGGAATGGACATCAGTCAAACAGCGGATTTTCTTTGGCATGTCCAAATTGGAGAATCAGTTGAATGATTTGGCCCTAAGACAGAAAGTTATAAATGCTAGGAGTGGTTTTATTTGCTTTTGTACATGTGATGCAATTTGAAAGGCTCCTTTGCTTTGCAACATTGCGGTTGATTTATATGAGGAGAAGGAACAGTCAGTTCAGGCCTATAGACTTAGCAAATCTGGTCATCCAGAATTTCAAGCATTAGTTGTTTCTTTGTGAGCAGCTCCTGTCACTTCAAAGGGTCCATTAGTTGTTGGTTTGCAGATAATGTTTGGTGATAGCAACTTTAAAGTTCTGCTGAATTGTAATTTTGCTTCCTGCTGACAGATATCACCAGAGTGAGAACAATCCAGAGCAAAGTGGGTGCTATCGTCATTGTGTTGATGAGAACATTGAAAGGAGAAACCACTATTTGGATCTTGCAGGAATAGAGAACTACACGTCAAAGTTTGGGCCAGGTAATTTATGTTGTAACCTCATAATCTTTTCTTTCTTCAGCTGCATGTTCCATATCAGGGACAGTGAATTGTGAATCTGTGTGATTTGTCTGTAGTGACTTAGGAATAGGACTGTGAATACTGCAAGATACTGGTGAAGGTAGTAACACAACAGAGTGGCTAATGTGCTGCAAGGCTGCTTTGATGTACTTGTTTGTTCAGCTAAACTTGGAGCTGAGCCTAGGAGAACAATCTTTACATCTAAATTATTAAGTTTAGTCTACCGGTGAGGTAAGCATTGACTTTTGGATGTTGGAGCTTGTTCCCAAGATGATACCAGCACATATTTTATACTCACTACTGACCCAAAAATAGGAGAATGTGTGTTCATACCTGGAATTTTGGATTCAGTCCCTAAATTAAAGAGATTTGGATTTCCTTCATTTCCCTGCCCTCTGCCAGGGTTTTACTATTCCCCCCACAGTTAATTTGATGACCAAGAGTTGGGAACGTAAAGATCTTTATACACACACACACACATTCACTCTTCTCTAGATATGTATTCATATTTGTGTGTGTATTATTTACTGGCCAGAATTATTAAATGTAATTAAACTAGACAGCTATAATTGCATTCACTTCCTTAGGAAAAATTTGTTCTGCCGATAATGCTATCCCTGCCAACTGCATGCTACTAATTAAAACTTTGAAATACTAGATGACTAACTCAGCTTGTTATTTCCTAGGATCTCCTCCAGCAGCTCAAAAACATGACCCACCAGGCAGAATTGTGAATCAAACTAGATCCCGTTCTCACGAGCCTGAGACCTTCCATGCTCACCATAGGAAATCTCAAGTGGTGGATCCAAACCACATCAATCTGGCTGAAAGTTCATATGCCAAGATTGCAGAAATCCAACAGAGGCTCCGGAACCAGGACTCAAACAAGCACTTTGTGAGGTCTCCCAAAGCCCAGGGCAAAAATGTCGCCCCCGTGCATCCTGGAAGGGCAGTTAGGAATAAACCTTTTCAAGGGGTGCCCTTGCCCATGGCTTCCCCAAGTGCACGGGTGGGCCAGAACCTCCCGTACCTTCCCTTGCAATCCCAGCAGATCCACAAGAAGCATAAGCAGAGGGCAAAGGAGAATCACCAAATGTGCAAAACCTTCCAGTCTCCAGGGACAGTTGTGGAAAAGGAACACGTGAGAGACCTGCCCACAGTCATTTTATATGAAGGCCAAGTGGGACAAATGATACAAAGACATGAGCACCACCACCACCACGAGCACCACCACCACTACCACCACTTCTACCAGACATAGAAGAGATCCCACCAACATCCTCCAAGAATCATCCCAAATGAAGGAAATGTGTTCTTGTGATACCAGAACTAAGGCATTACTATGATTAATGTTATCATTACTCCATTAATATTCAGCTAGCATATATTTTAGAGGTGATATGGAACTCTCGAAACTTACCCTATTTATATGTTGTGGAACTGCATAGCTCACTCAAACACCTTGTGGAATTTTTTTTTTTTTAAGTGGCTTGTAAAACAGCAAACAGCCATAGGTTTTTGAGCTGTGATTTAATACAGGTCGTCAACGCACTTCTGTACAAGTACTACTTCCATTGTACTCGGAAAGATACTTCAAACACTCTTGCAGACATCTAGCTTTCCACTCTGCTGTACGTCGGCTGATCGCACACAAGCCTTTCATCAGGGGAGCAATGTTCGAAGGGTTGGACTCCAGAGATACTCAGATAATGGAAAATACAAACAGCTGCTACCTCTAGTATTATTCAGATTTTATTTTCTTTTTATTGATTGTAATGTGCTACAGGGGGGAAATTTAATATACTGTGTTCATGTAGCCTGTTTGTGTTCACATCCTTTCAAATCATCTTAATTACAAGGAAATATTAGCTAAACTTGTCAACAGGGCTACGTTTGTATGACTTACACTTTATTTTCTTGGAGATTCTTCATTGACACAAGTACAGTCTGTTATATACTGGGTAATATTTAAATATACTTCTTTTATTTTTGGTTTTTCTCTTGCTTATTCTCCACTCTGTTTGGGGTATCCATTTGAAGAGGAGGATGTGAAATGGGGTTTTCCAAAGCATCGCTAGACGTTAGTGCTTGGGCCATAAGTATCATTCATGGGGGTTTGAGAAGGAGAGGGGTTAACCGGGGGGGTTGTTTTGTTTAAATCCACAGTTCTTTGTTTTGAGAAAGAATTGAGGAAAATATACTTTCTCACTTTAAATGTTGGCAAATATATATAAAATATAAATATAAATATATATATATAAATATGCACACTCTCAGGTACATTTTGTTGTGTTTTAGAAATCTGTGGTTTGAATATTAACATTATATTTGTTTTTTCCACAACAGTGACTTTTTAGAAACATATGCCATGGCATTTTCTTGGTGCCTCCAATTTAAATTTCCCAAGCACGTATCAATTTGTGCTTCTCCTATTTTAGAGATGTGTATAAAAAATACCATTCACAATCATTCTGGATTCTTCTACTTTTTCCGTATCAAAGGGCTTCCATTCCATGAAGGAGAATCAGACCACACTCACAAGACCTTAATGGCTGCTGAGAAACTTGAAGGTCAAAAGAAAAGTGGAAAAGTGAAAAAAAAAAAAAAAAGAGTTAGTACATTCACGTTTTGCTTTCTGTGGAGCCCGGATTTATAATAAATTCAGTTGGGGTTTGTACAGATCACCATTTTGCAGGTAGAAAGTGACTGGAAAACACCTACATTTCTTTTGGAACATGAAAGTAGAGAACTCCGACATCAAATCATAATTGTTCTATAAACGTATTTGCTTTTGGTTTTAATTATTTTTAATGTTGTGGTATTTTTGTCAATAGTATATATTGTAAAATGTAACTATCCGACATTGTTATAAGCCCTTTATGATTAGGGTATTTTTTGTTTTCTGACTAGAGTTTTGATCAGTCCAAAATGGGGTCTTACCTTTCTGCTGACCAGTGTTAGAGGGATGTTGTCCTTTCTAAGAACGCAGAGACATCACCTCGTAAAGAACAGTGGGAAGCCTTGCCTTCTTGTGGAATTGGAATAGAATCACTGCTTCATGGTAATTAGGTCCATCTCTTGTCTCCCTGGATCAGCAGATGTTTAGACTTATTGTCCCCTTTAAAAAATCTGGTTTATTTTATTTTACTTTTTTTAGCTGTCAGCAGCGTGTTCTGTAAAATCTAACAAAATGTTTTTAAAATGTGTTTGATCTGTGTGACAACTATACTGTTCTGTTTATTTTAAAATTCCTAAAGTCCAAAAATATTTATATGCAGAATTTTCTGTGTTGAAAATATGAAAAGGCCACGAATTTGGTTAGTTACCACTGAGTTGTTCTAGTCTAAGCCTTTTTTGCTGCTTGTGTATCATTCTTTTTCAATGTATATATAATTATGGACTGCAAAAAAAAAAGGCATTTATATGTCTAGTAGAAGGAATAAGCTTATTTATATTATAGTGTTAAAAAAGTCTGATGTATTCAAGTGACTTACATTATACCGCATGCAAACACACAGTGTACATTCCATCTAAGAAGGGATGCCATGCTATTTGTTTTGAAGAAGTAATTAAAGCTGTTCTCTTTTCAGTAGAGCATATGCCAGAAAGACTGAGAGGTGCAAATTGTTCTTAGTCAATTTTTTTAATGCAGATTGTTGCTGAAAACCAGAAAACATTCTGGAAAACTCGAGTGCTTTCAGAACTGTGGGATTTTCTAAGAAAGGGCAGCAAAGGGGTAAAAATTCTCCTTCACCCAAAGATATTTTGCTGGAAAAGAAAACAGCACCACTACCAAAATCCCATCCGACTGAGAAGTGTGCAGTACTGGCTGTGCCAGGTGAGCTCTGACATGGAACATGACTGACCACTGGTTACAGCCTGGCATTGATTTGTTTTGGTTTATCATATTTGGACATACAAAAGACAAATTCTGCCTTGCTCACAGTCTGTGAAACACACATACTTTTTAATAACATGGCATCCCCTTACAAAAACTTTACACCAGCCATGTATGAATATACAGTATCTAAATACTGTGTTGCAGTTGTGTTATGTGCATTATAAGTGTGAATAACATGTAGCACAGTTTCTTTTCACAGAACCTTAAATTTCCGTATCTTTTAAATATGTTTGCTTTTCAGTATTTTGTATAGTAAATATAGATGGTTTTGACTAAATGCTTTATTTATTTAACAGCAAAAACTGTGCCAAGAGAACCCCCTGTTAATTAAAGTTTTACTAGTTCAGAAAGTATATTTCTTTCTTCTTGTTGTGGGTTTCAGGGGCCTATTGCAATTGCTGTCAGTGCTTGCAGATCGCACTGATGAAAGAGCTTGTATTAACATTTTTGGGAACAGGATCAGGAAATTACGTATGGACTGGGTATGCTTTGGTCTAATATTTAAATTATCAAGTTTCAAAGTTAAATTTCTTGTCCCCTGCTGTTGGACCTGTGTTGAGTAACTGATATTTCATCTTGCTATTAATTCTGAAAACTTTTCCTTAAAAAAAAAAATATTGTTTTAAGTTGTTCAAAACCATAGCTGAATCAAAATTTGAAAGAGTTTAGTTTCTGGTTAAACAAAATATTTTATTTCCAAAGAAAAAATATCGGAGTTGAGTATATTGTTAATATTGAAAAGTAAAATGGTGTGTCATTAAGTAATTTCAGATGAAAACTCTAGACTTTTTACTTACTTTTTCTGTTTTTACAAACAAGGCAGTTCAGCAAAATGAAGTCAATCCTGAAGTTTGCACTATTTGCTGAAAAAATTCCATTGAAAAATTTTGCTCATCTCTACCAGCTGCAATTCTGGGGAGGACAGTTTTTTGAAAAGAAGGATTGCTAAGCTCTTCTCACAACTTCATGACCACAATACAAAGTAACCTAAGCTAAGGCTGTGAAGTAAAATCTCTGTCCCAGTGAAATCTCTGGCAAGACTGCCAGGTTCCCACTGGCTGCGGGGTGCCTATAATTTCATTCCAGGAGGGTTTGAAGTGTACACAATGTGCAGCCAGTAACTTCAGTATTTATTTTTTCTGCATCTTAATGCTGATGGGTTTGCTAATAGTAAATGCAAGTTTTGCTGTAAGAGATCAAGCTGGTAAATTAATTAAGATTAGCAGCAAATACGGTCTTTATACTGATGTCATTGGAGGACCTCAAGGCACTTCCAAAATGTCTTTGAAACATCCTCGTGTCATTTAGTCATTGTTAGAAATGGAGACCCAGTTCTGCCCTTGGATGATGAGGTACAGATTTTCGTGGCATATTGGCAGACCAGCCCCTTGAAGCCCTACCAAATTAAAAATGACCTCTGTTATGGTCTTTCTACTCAAGTTATCGTGAGCATAGAACAGCAGTGTTTAGCTGGAGAAGGACTTTGAAGATGTGTGTGTGCATGAGTGAGTGTGTCCTCTGGCAGAAGTTAGTGAGTGGAACAGGATGGATTCTAACAGAGGTGATTCTTGCTAAAGAGAAGAGCATGGTGTACTGCTGGCGGTCCACAAGTTGCCACATAAACACACAGCTCTGATGAATGCATACTGTTCTCCGTATGTCATCGTGTACCTCAATTACTGAATGACAGATTTCATTTGTATTCCAATTAACAGGAAAGTTGGGCCCCTTTGGGCCTAGATTATACTTGAGAAAAAATTCATCATGCTAGAAAATTTGCAAAAACATTCACCATAATTTTTGCCTGGAGTACAGGCAAGAATGTTCATGTTTGGAAACATGTCAGCTAATCAAGTCTCACCTTTAATTACCTTGATGCAATTCATCAAGATCTGAAAATACGTTTTCAAACATGATTTATTCGTAGCTTTGCTGGGAACCAAGTCTTATTCAGCATCCTATTAGTTGTCAGACTTCTTTGGTTTTGTTTTTTTTTTTTAATATACTAGCAGAAACATGTTTGAAAATCCATGAACTAAAAATTGAACTTAATGTGTTTTCTAAATAGCTTCTGGAAGAAGATTTCGTTCCTAACGCACTTAACAGCAAAACCAGCCTCTATTTATGACATATAAATGTATTTTGTTTGCATATTTGAACAGATGTTGAGTTGATTTGATCTGGATGGGATTTTTTTGTTGTTCTGTGTACATTTAAAATGTGCTCAAAATGGTCTAAAAGGAACAGATATAGAAAAGCAAATAACTTTATATTGAAATTATTCAATAGACATTGAAATGCATCTTATTTGAAGCTTGAATTATAGTTATTAAATAATGAGGTTTTCAATGATGCTTTAATTTACTTTTATGTTTCTATATATTTCTAGATAATTCAATCCTAAATGAGCTAAAATGATAGGAATCACACGGATGAAGTCTTCTGATTTCTTTGTTTTAAACTAGCAGGATTTAAGGACTATTCAGGCAGATTACTGTGAGGGTTAGAGCTGTGTAGAAAGACTGGCAAGGGAAGGATGGAAAGATTTGAGAAGTGTAGGGATAGCATAGAACTGTCCAACAGAGGGGCTGGGGGAGACACACCAGAGACAGGAAAACGCTGTATGGAGAAGTTTTTATTCATAATACTTTTATGAATCTCTTATGGTACATTTTTTGCTCATAAAACAGCAACAGTAGTTTGTAGAATGCTTTTCACTGGGAAAACTTGAAAGACTTTCAATAGGAGGTGAATCTCCAGCGTGCAGGGGGAGGCACAAGGCAGGAAGGTTGCAGATAATCACTGGGGCTATGGCAGAGTAAGGAAGGATCCCCATTTTCCTAAGTCCCTGTCCAAGCTGAGGAAAATGTTTTTGGAAGCAGAGGTGTTTGTTTAGATGTTTTGAATATTTCTTAGAACACATTTTGGATAGTGACATCAGTTCTTTTTCTCTTTGGTTACAAACACATGTAAGTTGGTCAAATGTTACTCAAAGCTTCAGTATCTGTCCTGATTCTTCGAAACACTAAACACTAACTATGCCTGTGAAAGCTGCTGACACAAAGGATAATCTTTATACCACAAGGAATGGCAGACTGGGCCTCTTGGTTGTCTCATCAGGCTGGTATTCTGGGGGGTCTGAGTGTAGGAAGTTCCAGAAGTTTTTTTAAGAATGTTGAAGACATAACGTTAAGGGGCTTCATAAATTTGGCAATGGGCAAACATTAACAATATCAGGCATACTGGTGATGATGTGCATTGTGCTTTCTGGTTTTTAGAACATGTCTGTGAGGTGGGGTGTGTGTCTTCCTTTGAGTGCCTAGTCCGCAGAGACAAACTGCCTGTAGTTACTACCAGCTGAGAGATGTACTCCTTTGGTGTTGTATTTTGTGGATGAAGATATGGGGTTCAGATCCTTCTGGTGCTGAGTGCTTATTCTTGCACTTCATCCTTCCCATTCTGTTCTATTCACGAAGTACAGCACGCTGAGGCTTTGTGAATTTTTTAATAAAACACCTGACAAACTGGGCCAAATTTGTTTTCAGCTTCATAAATGGAAGCAGAAGAGCCCCATGCATGTCTTGGAATTTGGACCTTACAAATGCAGTTTGCTATGAGTCATCATTTTTTCTTGTACTAATTTCAGATATTTGATAAGCTCTTTTTATGGTTTACAAGTTTAAAAAGACAAATAAAACTTTGTAGATTAAAACATTGGTTTGGAGGTTTTATTTTGTCTGTTCTCACTGATGATCTGTGAATAGCCTTTTTCTGTGGGCTTCAGCTTAAACCTACAAAGTGACTTTGGAGTGGGTGTTTATAGTTCTTTGCTTGCTTGTTCACAGGGTAAGGCTGTTGATAGATGAATAAAGTGCCACTTGAGGTTGTTAACAACCATGACTGGTAATGCTAGTTCAACTAAGATAAACACTGAAATGCTATGGCAATTAGCATTAAGGTCTCACTTGGCCAGTGCTGATTTTCAAAGCCATAGATACGGTGCTCTATAGATACCCACGGTGGGGAGGTCTGGAGCTATTCTCATCCCATGGCTGGGAGGTCTGGAGCTGTTCTCATCCCTGCTCCGAGTTTTGGGGCACTCCTGTGAGCTGTGTGCACACAGCATCTCTGCATACTCAACGTGCCAGTAGGAAGCAGGAGTACAAAAACTGTAATGTTTCAGTCCAAAGCAATTAACCCTCTCACCCTGTGAGGAGTGGAGGGGAGGAAAAGCTCAATTAAAGGGACTCGGAGTTTCCAGTAAGTGCTAAAGTATGAAGGGAAGCAATAAGGCAGCACTGCGGGCCTCACATTCCTCTGGTCTCCTTACAGCCTTTTCGGGGAATATTTTTTACTTTTGATGTCTATGATCACAACTTGCTGTTTGACTGTGCCATCTGCTAGGGCCACAACCCTCAATGGGTCTGAGCATGTGACGTCCATAGGTTTCACTGGAAATTTTGTGCAGCTTTACTGAATCAACAGAAGTATTTCAGTTTATGCTCTTGTGGACTCAGGGCCCTGGGACACTCATAGCTTGCCCTGGTTAGGGACAGGTTTTTATTAGAACTTTCCTGGTCTAATAAATGGATGCTAAAATCAATAAATTTAAAGATCACAATCTTGATATCTTATGAGTCTGAAACACAGAGTCATTTTAGCTGGTAACTATGAATTAAAGGAGCAAGTTGTGTTTTCAGGAGCAGGGCAAGACTTTCATTCCTTTCTCTGCTAAAAACATCATCACTGCAACCTCATTCATTGTAATTAAATCAGGAATTTGGCATTCACAGGATTTTATGTGTCTGCTGATCTTTCTAACAATAGTTAATGAAGTTTGTTTTACTTGGAGCCTTTGTTCCTTTGGATATTGCTTCTGTAGCCTGCCACTGCAAAGGAAATCCATCGAACAGCAGATCTCACCGTGAGCGTCCTGCGAGCCCTGCTGCACATCTCCCCGGGGATGTGCAGGATGGAGTCGCTCCCAAGGAATGGTCCAAAATTTCTTCTTCCTGGCACACAAGAGGTATGTTCATTATGTCTGTGACACCAACAGAGAAAACTGAGGAGCCACAGTCACTGAGACAGGTAACTGTTCCTTGTCCTCAAGAGGGGTGTCAGTTTCTCACAGTGATCACCCCCCTCTGATCACCCCCCTCAGCCCCGTACTGGGTTTCTGTGGCAGCTCTGGCACGTGTGGCAAGCAGGTGCAGTAAGGCCTTAGATTCCAGAATACTCTTCCATCCCTTTAGTCAGTTTGGAAAGATGTCACCAGGAAAAGAACTTGAACAAGACAATTTTTTGCTGTTGACTTTCTGTTGTGCCCTTTCATGGGTTTAAAATCCACTTATCTGAAAGCGTGCAGTTACATTTTGTCCTTTTTCATCGTTTAAATGCATCTTCTTGATCTGAAGAAATAAAAGCAATTTTAAAAATTAGAGATTTTGTTTTCATATGTGCTGCCAAGTCTGATACTGCAAAGTAACTGCTGAATTGGCACAAGCAGTTTGAGAGCGCCAGCAGATTTAGGAAGGGAGAAGATAAACCTTATTATGTTTCTTTGCCAAAGGAGAAAAGAAACGATATTGACTTAAATGTGGGAAATTTAAAAGGGGCCATATGTTCTCACTTTGTGCTTTGTTTCTAATAGATAGACAGAAATCTTTGAAGTGTGGATTGGCACAGTAGGGTGCATGCTTCTGTAGAGAAAAGATGCTAAATGGGGAGGATGTGAGGGGGCACATGAAACTCTATTAGCCATGCAACAGCAAAGAGAGAAAGGCAAATCCAATGATAATGTACATCTGTTTCAGGGAATTTATAAGCTTTGAACATTTTTTATGTGCAGATAAGTGGATCCTTTTCTTACCATAACTTAGAACTTCAAAGCAGATTGTGTGGATAATGCAAATTGCTGAAATATGAGATTTTCCTACAAAGAGGTTTCCAAAAAAGAAAAAAAAAAAGAATTAAGGCTAATTGATGCCACAGTCTTTTATGTACAGTGTAAAAACTCTGCAAAAATTGATTTTTATGAACTAAGAAATTGATGAAAAAATATTGAAGTCTGCTGTTTGCATTCAGGGACTGTAGTTTGAAACTGAGTTTCTGTGAATTAAACATTTGTCTCTGATATCACTACAGCAATATTGTAACATAAATTAAGATATGTAGCCAAGCTGTAATTGTATCAAAGTCTGCCATGTCCTAGGAATGTAAAACTCATGAGTGTGGTGTGATATGCAGCACCTCGCTGTCAAGGTAGTGAAGCAGGGATTTCTAGAATATGAGAAAAAAAATGATTACAAGAGACAAAAACTAGTGGGGGGAAGCAGGAGCGGGAGGATACTGATATGGTTAAACCTCGGCAGTAGATGAATGTGTAACTTCTTAACTGCTCAGGAAAATGAGTTGCTCTCTGAGCTGGGAGGTTACAGCCAGGCTTGGGGATGCCGGCTGCATTCCAGCTGGGAGATATGAATGTCCCAGCTGAAAGGCCAAGGCTGTGACACCCTGGGCAAGAAATGACATCAGCAAAGGGATTTTGAAGACCTTCATTTATTAGATGTAGTGCGTAGGGGCATTCGCTTCCTCCCTGGGCAGACTCGGACTATAAAGCCAGCTTTGTCCTCCTTCCTGTGCTGTAAACGGGGGTGCATGAGGCTTAACCTGATGCTGAACACAGAGGCAACCAGGAGTGGGAGCTCATGCCTCATTCCTGAATCTTTCCCCAATTTTGGCTTCACTGGCCAGCAGGGCATCTTCAGTAGATATTTTTTCCTGCATTTTAGTATGAATGGACCATGACAACCTCAGTCATGGAGTATTTTTTTTGTTCCTAAAGCCTTGCACAGTCTCGGTCACTGTCTGTCGTGGCAGGCCAGGGGGAAAGTGCCAGGTCTTGATATCCTGAAATATAATCTATATCCCTTTGTACTTCATGTCCAGGGCTTGTTCTTCTGCCACAAATCCACCTCAGCTGAGGTGGGGAGCACAACCATCTCTGTCTCCTCACCTCTGCTGACAGTGACTCAAAAATTCTTCCCCCTCACCCCAGCAGGTAAGATTGCCCTGAAAAGGGTTCATTTTTTTTTTTCAGCATTTTGGCTCTGAAGGGTGGCCCGTGATGGGATGAGTGCTCTGAGACTGTGGGATTCCTCCCCATCCCTGGCCATGTGGGAAAACTCCCATGAGGTAATGAAACATTTTAACTCATGGTTTGGGCCAAAACGTTCTGTTTTAGGCAGTCAGCAAGGGCTGGCAGAGGGTTAAACTTGAGGCAATTACACCTTTTCTATTTCCAAGCGTACCCCAACAGCAGGGAAAGGGCAGTAGGCAGTGATGCTGAAAAGAACAGCTGTATGCCATCAGACTAAAGATAGAAACATGAAGCATGTGGACTAATTAAGCTCCCAAGTGGCAGTGTACAAAGTGTACAGACCAAACAGAACAGTGCCTTCTGCTTGTTTTGATCAACTCTGTTTCTATCACTTTGATGGAAATAACCGCTTGATTTGTCGCTGGCTGTGGCTGCCAAGGGATCCCTCACAGCCCAGGCTCTGCTGGTGCTGCCCTTGTGGCAGCCATCCCATAACCCAGGAGTGGCTGTGGCTGCCCCTGTCTGCAAGGGGGGCCCTCAGCAGCACTGAGTGTCAGGGGAAAAGCGTGACAAATGTTCAGAACTTTTGAATTAAGTTTCTTGCTTTATTTTTTTTTTCCAGTCAGATATAATATTAGAAACTTTCACCCTAAATAGGATGAAGTGGGCATGCTCTGACCAGCTTAGCACAACAGGATGGACTTAAATTTTTTATTTTTACTCCTCTGATGTCTTTCAGTCATTTTATTTTTCCTTCAGGGGGCACAGCAGACTCTTGGTTAGGTCTAACTGGTTTGTAGCCCTGGAAACTTTTGATGTAGACTGCATATGAGCTAGAATGCACACACCCCCATCTCCCACCCCCCCTTTTCTCAGAGTTCTGAGTGGAAAAGTACCTTGAGGATAAACATGAAGAGAAATAATAATCTGAAAATCATCTTCCATGTGGAAAATGAATTTGTGACGTTTCAAAGTCTCTTATGCTCCAACAGGAGGCAGAAGGGACACTTTGGGGCAGTAATCCCATGAGCTGCTCTAGCATGTTCCAGGAAAGGCTTGGCTCAAGTGTGGTTTTGCAGCAGGTTGTAAGTTGTAAAGCTTGAGGGGCTGTGACAGGTTTGTTTGCCTATAATGCTGCTCAAGTAGAGACTGAAGGATGAAAAGGCTCAGTGTGGACAGATGCTATTTTTTCTAAATGTAACAGTCAGCTCTAAGTTTGCATGGCTAAGGTGCTTCAGTTAGAAGCATAGGACAGACTTTCTTTTACTCCAGTACAGTATCTAGTGAACTCTGGAATTTAAATTTGACTCTATTTTAATTCCAAACTTGATCTCTCAGCTGAAACCTTGAGTTTTCAGAAGGTTGTATCATTGAGGGCCGCTTCATGTCCGATCACCAGCAATCAAGTTATGGTGAGATACACACGCTTTCTTTGCTGTGACCTTTTTTCTAAGGTGTTCCTGATTTAATCTTTTAACAGTCCCATTTTTAAGTCTTTGAGATCTAAGTGCTCAACCCAAACTTGTTTCACTTCAACCCACGAGTAAGTGACTCCTTGAGGGAATTATTGATGAACAGCGCTGCATCACGCACAGGAGACCTGATGTCCTGAAAGCTGTCAGGCCTCACTGGAGCGTACAAACACACTTTTAAGGCTGCTGTGCTGTGCATGAATCAAATAAAATGACTGCTATTTCTTAACAGTAAGAGCCTAAATTGCTAATGTATTTTGTTAGACCCAGCTAAGTCCCCAATCATTTTGTTTGATGTTATAGTACCTCAGTTAGCAATAAGAGTGTCAGCTCTTACTTGCTGTATTGGCCATTTGCAATAGACTGTTTTTTTTTTTCCTCTTCCTTGTTTGCTTATGGCTGATGGAGTTCACATGTCTAAGTTCTACTTCTGAGCTTCTCAGGTAAGGAGAAAAGTGTGTAGATGATATTTTTAGATTGATCTGTATAATAATTCGAAGTACAGTAGTATTTCTTAGGTCTTTAAAGACAGGTGAAGTGGTTTTCTACCTAAATTGCAGAAGTGCAGCTGGGGAAAGATAAATGAGAATCTGACATTACAGTGGTATGATGTCCTAGAGCTGTAGTGCCAAGTGAAAAATACAACATAGCCCTTGTTTTCTGGAAGATTTTACAGAAGAGTTTGGCTCACTGCTGTGTAATGCTTGTTATTTGCCAGTGTGGAGGAAATGGACCAGTTTCCTTAACCAGAATTTACAGCTACATGATGTCGGTTAATTATGCTAGTAATGAACAGGTTTATTTATTAAATTTTCAGAGATCATGATGCATCATAAAGGTCTCAAATCTGCACTACCAAATATTACCAAAATAGGCAATGCTAGCAGGTATTTCAGCATAGCAGTACAGTTCTGACAGCAGCCAGTGCTGCTTGTGTTTAAGGCATGGGATAAACTCCTGTGTTGAGAAGTTACTTCCCAAGGCTTCTCAGCAGCCAGAGACTGCCTTGAGGTGTGCAGCAAACAGGTGGTCCTGTCCTTCCAAAGCTCCCAGCCCCTTATGCTGGGTGATGGTCTTGCTGTTATAATTCTGGTGATTCTTTTTGCTCTTATTGACTGCAGAGTATTTAGTCCTCTACTTTTGTCTGTGGCTTGTTTCGTCTTCTAGTGTAGAGTGGCATTTCAGAGAGGGTGGAGCGTATTGCTCTTTCTTTTGGGGAGCTACTGAGTGTGTTCAAGCAAGATACTGGGGTGTCAGAGGGTCCTGGCAGTGCTGCAAGGAGGCTGCAAGGAGTGCAGGAGCAGCAGAAGCTGCAGCCTGCCCTCGGAGTGCTGCAGTCCCTGTTGGCTGCAGCTCAGAAAGTCCTGGGGCTGGCTGAAACCATGCCTAGAAATAAGGCCCTTTCAGGTTGGGCAATTTCCCTGATGTCTGAACACATCAAAAATGGTGGAGAAGTGGCTGCTGCTGCTGCTGCAGATGAGGGTGTAGTTTGTGACAGGATCTGGGCATCTGAAACTGGCACAACACTGCCTGAGAACTCAACCTGCTTCCTTTACCTTCCTATCTCTAGTCTGCTGCTACACAGCTTTTACAAAACTAAAAAGGGCTTCTCGCAGCTGACTTGATACTGACAACTATTTCCTTAAGAACAAGCTAATGCTTAATGAGAATATTTGTGGTGATTTGACCAGGCCTTATTTCAGGCTCAAGAAAAAAGAGGGATAAGAATGGCTTATAGATAGTGTGCTTTTCAGTGTTTGGCCTGGGAAACAAAGGGATCACACAGGATTTCACCTGGCTAATCCTTATGCCTCCAAACAGTTCTTTTCAGCAACATCCGATAGGCAGCCTGACATTGGGGCCATGGTGTGGGACTTGGGCAGTAGCAGCAAAGCAGGTGGGAAGTGAATGTGATGCTGACAAACAGTTCTTAATAATGTTCACCCTTCAAGCACAGCAAAACACTAAAATATTGTCAAATTTCTTTTGCAGAGAGTGATATAAATAATGTTGAGAACACATTTTTTTTCTGTTAAACATTTTAATCCTGGCACTTTTGGCCAGTTAATAATGATAGGGAAACTAGAAATATTCACTTGTCTCTCAGAGATCAACAGAGAGTTTTCTAAGGTAGACTGAGTCAGTGCTTTGACAGGGAGGGAATCTCACTGGAATATTGTTGAAAGCAGAGAGCAGAATAACAATGAGTGTCAGGAGCACTGAGGGTTCAGAGGAGTTGAATGCAGGGGGCAACAGTGACAGAGACTAAACTCCAAAAGGCAGAAATAAAAAGGTTAAGTCACACACACAAGTTCATATAGTCAGAAGGTGCTGTAGAAACCTGCCAAGTCTGTCAAAAAAGCCTGTACTAACAATGGTATTTTTAGGCAATATCATTCTCCTCAAAATCCACATTAATTCATGAGGTTTTTTTTTCTCTGACACTCAAAATATCTGCTGGAAAAACTCTTCTGTTCTTTTGCAAGAGCCTGTCAGCCAAGGGGAAAGGACTGATGCTCTGAGGCTTCCATTCTCAAACCCGGCATATTTCAGGAGCTGTCTCTGAAAACTCAGTGCTCTTTGGTCAGAGGCACCCTTTTCATTTGTTTGGCTCTAGCAGCCCAGGTAGGTTTTTTTCATCTAATGTGTATTTTGATTGTATAGGCACAAAGGACACAATATAACCATATATCGAGCCATCTTTTACCCTTGGTACCTACAAACTCGCTCATTCTTCTGCTCAGTAGTGGCAGCAAAGACAGAACCTGTACCATAAAATGGGCTCAGGTTTTGTTTTGTTTTAACCACTTGAAAGACATAAACTACCTTTCAGTTTTCTTCAGTGTTTCAAGTTCCATTGACAGTTTACAGGTTTGGATCTTTGCAAGAAACCAGAAGGGGTCTTCTGTATTGACCTGTGTGAGCAATTTGCTCTTTAATCTTGGTCCACTTTTAGCTTGATTTCTGCATCTTTCAAAATAAGCTTCAAACCATGCCGTTGGTGGAGAAGGGCTTCCTCAAAATATAGGGTTTATTCGGTGCAAGCTTAACTGGATAGAAATTGCTGCCTGTTTAATGAAGATAGGCTAACGAGGATTGTCTCCTGGCTTCCTGCACGCTTTGAGCCAGAGGAGAAGGTAGTTGTTAGTGAAGCTACTTGGGTTTCTTCCACAGTCTCATCTGTGAGTTTTTGCAGAGACATCTTCAAAACCTCGTTATTCATTTCTTTCCATGACAGGCATTGGCATGGTTTATGCCAAACTTAAATTGTAGGTCAGTCAGAACTTCACAAGCTTAAATAAATAAAAGCAAGGTAGACAAGGTTTAGCTATTAAACCTCTCTGTAGCAATGCTCAGCTGCCTGGCAGAGTTAGGATCACCTGGGCTCCACTGACTAATAAGAGCAGACCAGCAGCTGTGGAGGTGCCGCCTGGGCAGCAGAGTAATAGCCCTGGAGAAGCTTCTGTGGTAGTGGAGGGCAGTTACAGGATTAGACACACAAAACCCCATCCAAACTCGCAGTAAAATCAAATGCCATCTTTCCTTCTACTGACAGAAGCTGGATCAGGCCTCCCATGAATTGTAATGAATAGTTATATTAATCCGCTGCTATGTAGCTGTGAAAATCCTGCATCCCCTTCTCTGGGATGACGGTGCAAGGCTAAATCACCATGGATATTCGATTGCATTCTGGCTCATGTAGCTGTAAGAGCATTACCAGGCAGCATTTTATCTAAGACGAGTGCTCTCTACAGTACTCACAACAAATCTCAACTTATTGAAACTCCAGTGATTAAATGTTTTACAGACCCCTGCAACATCAGAAGACTCTGTGCAATAGGCATGGCTGCTTTCAATATGATCTCATAGGGATCTGATTACCATTTTGGCTCTCTTCTCACAGCCATTCAAGTGGACCTTCAAGAAAGCGTAACCCTTTCACTTTCAGATTTTTTTAGTATGCAAAACACTTGCTAAAGGGTAAAAGCCTTGAGTATAAAGCCTATAACACCAGAGCCAAATAGCCAAACTGATCACATCTGAGCTGGTCTTAAGCACAATACAACAGTAAATGAGGTTAAAGGAGCCATTTGTGTTTTTTTGGAAAAATTCAGGTCCTAAACTGGAAATAAAAAGTCTTTCTATAGCAGAAGGTCTGGACTAGACACATTCCTCCTGAACTGGTTGTGGTTAAGTGTTTGACATACGTTCTTGTGTGGGCACCAATTACTGATAAAATTCTGTTTGAAAGGGGTAGCCAGCATTACAGTTTGTGCATAATCTATTCACATCCAGTTGCTTAAAATGTAGTTCCTGCAAATTAACAGTGTGACCAAAGTTTTCATTCCCCTCATTTTGGAGCAAGCACATTACAAATGCACATCAAAGAAAATGAGCTCTGTTCTGACTTACAGTCTAGGCATGTTCCTGACAAACCACATCTGATGAAGAGTCTTAGAGAAATAGCACAAGCAGCACTGCCGGCAGCTAAACAACAAAAGGGCTGGCCCCTTCCACCAGTGAAGAGAGGCTGGTTAATCAAAGGATTTTGTGCCAGGGAGAGGGACTATGCACTTTACGTTGAAGCAATGCAGTTGAATGATACATATGCAATGACCTAGCTTGGCAGCATTCGAACAAATCACATTTAATTACATATCTTTTGCTCTCATGATATTCTTCTCAGTTCCACTGTAGCCTGGGAAATCAATAACAAATGTTCATTTTGAATGTCTCTGTTCTCTAGCCTTGGACTAATTATGCACATTCCTTCTGTCCTTATAAGGACAGGGCAGCTCTTCACTTCAAACAATGAAAGAAAACACGCAAAGCAAACCTCCCTTCCCAGTATTCAAAACAATAGGAAAGTGAGTTCTGAACCAAATCTGGTCTTTCCTCTTGTGGTGTGTGGCATCTTCTGACAAGGTATGCCTGGCCTCCTCCCAGGGTTATTGGCACTTTTTGTGTCTGTCGTGGTGCTGAGGAAATCACCTTTGTTTTCATGATCAGAGTGAGCTGCCGAGCCAAGTGTCCGCGAGGAATTGGGACAGCTCTGTTTTATTGCTGGCTATTTGCTACCATGGCCAAACCAAATAACATCTCTCATTGCACAATTCCTTTATCTACAGCATAGGAATGACCATGTTTTTCTAAATCCCTCTCAGTGACCTGTGAATCAAAAACAGAGCACATGCACTATCATTATCATTATTAGTGAGGTAGTTCTGGGGGTGTGACAACCGTGGTGTGCAAAGTCACAGGTGAGAAACAAATAAGCTCTTTAAATAAAGTATGTGTGTTCCTTCAAGCCACTGTAGTTTAGGCCCTGGGGCCCGTATTTAACAGACTGCAATGAGATGTGGCTTGTTTTTTTACTGGAAGCAAAATGTTTATACAGGTTTGGTGAAAATGGCAAAGATTTTCACATATTTGTGGGGAAAGCAGCAGTATTTCTTTAAGAGGAAAAAAAGAGCAAACTACAAGTTCCCCTGGTCTTGGCAAATCATGAGGCGTTTTTCATTTTGTAACATCAAAGTCGGCTCCTCTTCTTTGATGTCTTCGCATGCTGTTTAAGGTAAAGCATGAATGAAGAAATGTCAATCTGCAAGGTGTCCATGTAGTTTATGCTGAACACTGAAGAGGACTTGTAGATAAAAGGCAAACACAAGGTTTGATAATGAATGTCCAACAAGGAGGTGTGCATATCTAAAAGGAAACACTCAGCTGGAGAACAGCTCTGCAAACCTCAAAACTCTGCTTAGCCCAAGTTTAAGAGATTAAGAAAAAGCAGATTTTTTTAAAAGTGTGGAACCAAGACAGGAATTCTGTAAAAATCCTTGTTGTTCTATAAGAAATGAATGTTCTTTCATTGGCTTTACTTAACAATAATAAATGCGCCACCAACTGTGCTTAATTTGACAATGTGTAATTTTGAGAAGATACAGAGTTAACACTGGGAAAAGCATCAGAGACAAAGTCTAAACCAGCACAGTGCATTTTGGAAATTTATAGTGGCTGCTTTGTGGTCTCTAGTGTCTGAACACTGAAAAGTTGTATGCTGGATCAAACAAAGGAAAGTGTCAATTATTTAACTCAGTTTGCTCTGAGGATCTAGAAACTCTAATGGAGTGGCAGTCACTTGGGGAGGCTGAGCAGTGTTGGGATGAAGGGGAAGGCACTTTCTGGACCCAAACCCCATAATTTTAAGGACCAGTGCATCCGGTGATGTTATTAGAAACTTAGCTGCAGAAGAGGGTGTTTCTACTGTATCTTCTAGCTGCTAGCACTGAATTTATGCTTCCTTTTCATTATTTCTGAAGCTGTAAAAAGTTGGTTTGATGAACTGCGTGTGCTTTGCTTGATTTACTCGCAGAGCAAGTGCACTGGGCGCACTGCCCTGGAAAAGGGAGCACCCACGGGGGCTGCGAGGGGAGCCCGGGCTCTGCGCCAGCCAGGCTTTTGCTTTGCTGAGACAGCTCTGCAGGGGTCGAGTCTGAAATATAGCAATGTCTTAATATTAGCATCTGTCTGCTGCAAACTGGACTGAGACTGCAAAATAGTTTAGATTAACAAACAGGACATAGAAACCTTTAAATGGGTGCCTGTTGTAGCGGGGTGTATCTGAATAAGGAATGTACATGGGTGAGTATTAATCCGTATGAGACTGAGTCTTGCCCATTAAGATCAGAAATACCTGTCAGAACATAGAAATGACTGGATGTTTCAGATATGATAGTTAAGGAATGAATATTCACATTCCAGGAATCCAGGGAAATAGGAGGTAAAACTGCATAGCTTCAGTCAAGGCACTTATCTGTCTTTTCTTCTGTTAGTTGAGAGTAACCGTAAGAAAACAGTATTTACTAGCACTTTGAAATATGGGGGAGAGACAATCATAAACATGGAGTGACTTTTTCTGTTTAAGAACACATATTCAGAGCTGCCCAAAACTCTCTAGAAATTTTGTAGCCTTGGGATGATAACTTATAGAAGAAAAATGAGGGTATAATTCATGGGAACATTGACACCTTATCTGTTTTCCTTCTTACATGAGGGACATCTTGTGAGAAGATAACAATATTATTGAAGACAATGCCTACATTTTCTCTGGAAAGCTATCTATCACTCCTAAGAATCATCTCTTGTATTTCTTGAATTTTTCTTGCTCTGTATTCTACTTTAACAAAATAATGTGCAGAGATGAAATGAAAATCTGGATGAAAGGGGACCTTTACTTCCTTCCAGATCTCCTTGTCAGATTCAGGCTATTTTGACTGAAGAGGATTAGGTGTGGAAGAGGTTCAGGGAAAGTCCAAAGTCAACACTGAGATATGTTTTTATGTCCCAGTTAAGGTGGGACAAAAGTGAACAGAGATCATCTGTGAGTTCTATGAGCTGGCTATAGTACCTGCTAACCTAAAGATCATGGATATAAGCAAGAGAGATCTGACACAATTTTAAGTCTCAACTACTAAATAATTCCTCTAAACTTGGATATTTTTTTGTAGTTTTATCATCAACCTGTGGATTTCACGTCCAATAAAGAAATGCCTTAGAAAGTTTAAGAACGGGAAAGCTTTCCTGCAGATGGTGTGCAACTGCCCTACCCTTCGGAGAGCTCTTGGAAAAATTCCTACTGAATGTCATCGCACACAGACAGAGCCTCACTGGGCCAAAGCTTCAGGACCATTTTTTGGGGTTTGAACAGAACATGGGAGCAAGAAAGAAGATCCTTGTGCAGCAGCGGTTACAGGAGCAGAACTAACACCAACCTTTGTACAGGAACAATAAAATAGAGGGTGGCTTCTTCATTCTTACATCAAGCTCTCACAAAGGTCTGTAATCACATCTCATGCTCTCAGTTGTAGGTGCACAACTACAGAAAATGTTTTTGCAGTAATCTGACTGATTAGGCCGAAGGGATGACCCATAGCAAGAGGAACAGCTGAAGTAATGTGTCTGGTCTTAAGCTGGTGTGCAACATCTGAGACCTTTCAACTTAAGGTCTAAAAGGAATGCCTGAAGTCTCTTGATGCCATTCAAAGCATGGGCTTAATTTGAAGTGCAATTGGATTGAATAGTTCTAAAAAATAATCACAATACCTAAGAAAACACATGGCAAAAATATTCCTAAGACATGGTCAAGGACTTCAGACGTGTTCCTAGTGCAGTGAGAGGTTTCAATTCACGCTCAAGTTCACCTTAGCTGCCTCTGGAGCAGGTGCCAGGGAAGCTGTCACAGAGGGAAATTCAGCCCAGCCTGTAGAACTCCTCTGGGCTGCTGAGCACACTCAAGTCTATCCTGTCACAAAAGCACTGAGCTGTAGCGAGATTGGGTTAAGAACGGTTTGATAGTCTGAATGCAACCATCACACCTCTCATGGCACTGTGGATATTTTTGTTGCTGAGAGCTGTGCAAGTATGCTGAAGGATTTGATCCACTATTCATAGAAACTCTGGATTCAGCAGACAACAGTGTCAACCTTAGTATTGCATTTGCAGAAGAAAATTTTTAATTCAGATTTTTATTGTTGTTTTTCTAAAGAATTGCAGTTACATAGAACTCAAGTCTGAAACTGACACTATTTTGTCACAAGTATCTTTTTACTCAAATTAAGTCCCATTCTTATACAGTTTTCATCTTTCTGGTTGAACAGTTACGAGGAACACCTGCATTCACTTTATTTGTCTAGTATATACCCAAATATTTGCTGAGAAATATAACTTTTGAGAAGAGAGATTAGCTTTCAAACTCTGAGTCTTTTAAATGTCATCTCTGTGAAAACTACTGACAGTCAGTAGGTGGAGAGTTACTATTGTCTGACAATGATATTCATGGGGAGCAACTTCAAAATGCAACGCAGAAGAAAAGAATTTCAGGACTCTCAAAAGACTTTGGAAGTAAGAAAGTTTTACCCCTCAACACTTGTGCAGGAGGAACTGTATTTGTTCTAGGAGGCTTAATCACCTCATTTTGTTATGATTCTCTCAGTTCAATCTCTTCAGACAAAGAGAATCAAAATAGGACTGGCAGGTAAGGGGTGATGCTGGCATTTGAACCTGTAAAAGACATAAGAACCAGTAGATTAATTAGTTCAAAGTATATCTCTCTGTCAGACTGCAGCATGCTTGAATGGGGTGCACACTGCTTCAGCCTACAGTGGGGGTGACGATGATGAATTTTTTGGTATCGTGTGTTCTGTAGTTGGGTCTAAAAGCCCTATTCAGCTTGAGTTGTGTGAGGCACTTCATACAAATCTCATGCGAAGATAATCCCTGCTTAGTAGAGCAGATCTGTTACGGAATCTGAGTTCTGTCACACTCGAGCTCTGTAGTTCAGGGCCATTGTCACAGGAAGGCAGATGTCACTGCAATAGCAAAAAAAGTGGAGATCTTCTTACATTTTCTGACACTAGAAGGTATGTAACAACCAAAGCCTCCCCGCTTCCCAATTTTGAAACTTTCCATCTCTTTAATCTATTTTACATAATTTTTTAATTTTTTAGCCTTAAGAGCTTTGATCTGTTTTGTCCCTAGAGAACAGCCATGGTTTTGTTCTGTCCCTCCTCTTTTGCCTGCTTCATACTCTTGGGTCTTTGTATCTCCTTCCTTGTTCAGCACAGTGTTGTGTGTTGTGCTTCCTGAACCTGCAACTTCCCTCCGCTCTCAAAAGCACGGCTGTTAACAGAGTGCACAATCTGTCCCCTTTCCCAGTTCCCTGAAACCTGCAGCAGCTCCAGTGCAGTCCCCTCCCGGGAGCACTCGAACGAGAACCAACTCCTGGCTCACCCATGTTTGTTTGCTGCTCTCCTTGGACTGCAAGGCTCCTTGGAGCCACCTCTCTCTCCTGCAGGGCGGAAAACTCTGACAGCGCTTAACAAGCAGTGACTGGTAACGGTAAGAAGAGTCTTCAGAGAGTTACATTTACATGTAAAAAGACACAGGGACATTTATGTATACCAGATGGCCCAAAGCAGGTGGATATGATAATGCAGCTATGGATTACTGCAATGCCAGAGGAGGAGAGTGATGTTGTTACTAAAACAGCACCTCAGGGTCCTAACCTGGGCTGTGCTGTGACTCCTGTTCTACTGGCACTGTACAAATGTATCATGTCAATCACTGACATGAGGAGATCACAATCTAAACAGACAAGATAATTACAGACTGCAGTGGATACAGAAAGACTTTCAAAGGTCCTGCAATCTGCCAGAGCTGGGACTCCAGCTCAAGGCATCTTAATACAAACTGAGCCTCTTGATCATTAGTCCTTGCTGCTGTTTTCTAAATTGACTGGTTTGTTTATTTGCCCTGGATCCTGTAGATCCCTGAGGCTGCAACCCCCAGCTCTTTCTGTAAACAAAGTGATCATTAGGAGCCAAGCACCTTAATCTTTTAAAGGCTCTGTGTATCCATTCTAAAGAATCCTATTGTGGAAAAAAATGAAAAAAGAAGGTCCTCGAAAGGGGCTGATTTGTGGCAGCAGTGAAGGTACAAGGTGTTGTGTTTATATCATATGTCTAGATGCAGCTGCAAGCTTTTGTCACCTATTGCACCACCAGATGGACTGAGCCCATGGGATGCTGCAGGTTGTGCTAATGCTCAGAGACCATTCACACTGTAGCTGTGGTGTTCATGGAGTGAACTATGCTTGAAGAACATGAGAAATTACAGACTCCACCTGAGTGCTTCTGTCTGAGGTTACTCAAATGGTGAGTAAATGAAATATAAAAAGAGCTTTAGAGGAGATCCTAGGATAAACAGAACAGTGAGGGCAGAGTGGGCAAGAGTTTCTGGAAAAGGAAGTCCTGTCCCTGACCTGCTACAGTTCCATGAGGTGTCAAAAAGCATTTTCACATCAATACTTCAATTTTCAGAAAACCTTTTTGAACATTACACACAAAAGGCTACTGAAGAAACTGCATTGCAAAAATGTTAGTGGACAGGTTATTTTACTGAAAACTGGCTAAGATATAGGAAGTAAAGGGCTGGGCTTAAAGGTTGCTTCTCCATTGCTGGAGACAGAATACTGGTTTAGGTGCACCACTGGCTTAGTTCAGTATTTCTTATATTCTGGAATCAGTCATGGTCTCTTTTCCAGAATGAGTTTGAAAAGTGGCCATATGAATGTTTTCTGCATTGCCTAGAAGCAACCGAGAGTATTCTCCTCTCTGTGTTTAGTCAGGAGGGATTTGCAAAGGAGTGGTATGCACATTATGCAGAACTACAATGAGTCAACTTTGGGCCATCCTTGTTAGCCTAACTTAGAAACTTCTGAAGTAAATCCTAAATTCCAGCCCTGCAGGATCTGGATGTTGCTGTCTTGATCTTGGAGCACCTGGCAGCTAATTTACTTGTGGAGAGACAGTTCATTTTTACTGGTTCTGAATTTTGGTTTAAAACTGCATTAGACTGTGTAGCTTTTTACCACTATATTCATTGTATGCCTCACTGAAGAAATAAAGGGCAAATGAGCTGTTGGAGACCCAAAGGGATGATAGTAATTTTCAGTTTATTATGAGGAGAAAATACATCTGGAGGGATCAAAGGTAAAAGCTTTGCCCTCTGGAGCCAAAGCAGCCCCTATGATGAGCAGGCATTGTGTGGCACACCTGGAGGTGAGCCATGGGTCAGATGCCTGAGTCTTATATTTTAAATTTTCCATTTAGAGGAGGGGAGTAAAAATGAGAGCAAAGCCAAAGGACAGCCAGGAGCTGAAAGGAAATAGAGCAGTGATGAAAACAGACTAAAGGATCCCATCCCCAGCCGGCACAACTTTGCTGCTGCATCTCACATGCTGCCACAAGTTTTCAAAACCAGCAACAACCTTGTCTCACTACAGAAGGAATAAAACAAACTTTAGCTCCTGCTCAGTGTCTCTCCTGGAACAAAAATTTTCTGTGACAGTCAAGCTGGTTCTTTCTGTTTGACAGAAGTAAGAATTTTCCAACACGTTGTGGAAGAGGGGGATTCTACAGAATCTCCTTCTTTGTAATCTGAGGCACTGGGAAATGTAGTTTTAAGTATGTTAGCATCCTAAAATGGGAGCCTGGGAGACAAGCAGAGCAGGAGCACATGGTTTTATGACCCCAAGGCAGCTGGAACTGTAAATGCAATGTATTACTTCAAGGAACCTTGAGCCCCTAATGATCATTTGATATTGCGTCATATCATGAGTAAAGAGAAGAATACCCTAAACGACCTGACTAGAAGAATGGGACATCCAGAGCTGTGACAAGAGTTCTCTGAAATTATAGGAGACATGTAAATTAAAGATTTGAAATTGCACAAAGTATTTGCTACAACAAAATGCCAGTGAAAGCAAAGAAGAGAAGACAGCTTCATTTGTGAGAATTAGAAGTCTTTGTGCTCTTGATGTATTTAACAGTTCTTATGTAAATTCAAGGAGAGGAGGCATTCTGTGAGCCCTTAGTACAAAACCAGGATAATACCACATTCCTTGTAAAAGGTGCATATAAATGTCATTTAAGCTCCTTCAGGTCCAGCAGAGAAAAATCTACAATAGTGGAGAAGAGTGATGGGATTAGAAAACAGCTGCTCAGGACGATGAACCTCTAAGAGAATTGTCTTTTCCAATGGCTTCATTCCTTGAGGTGTGTCAAACCAGGCACCTGAGCTATGTCCTGGGTAAGAGTTCAGAAGATAGACAGCTTTCTGTGGGTCTCAGATCTAATCAAAAAGGTGCTGTCAGGGAAGTTTGGGTTGGCACGATGGACTGCCACACTGCAGAGTCTGCGCTGTGTTGGAGTCTGTGTAACTCCTCGTGGCCGTGCTCTGCCGTTCTGTGGAGGGTCAGTGGCTGTGGATGGAGAGAGCCCCAGAGCAATCAGGGCCTAGGGACCTCTTGACTGGAGTGAAAACCATGGCCGTCACCCACTCCAGGTGTTTCTGCTAGACGATGAGAGCTGGGAACTCAGTAAGTGACCATGGCAATAACTGGGTTGTTGCACACTGGGCATACCACACCCCACAAAGCTGATACTTGTGTCTCATCAGTGCCAACAGCAGTTCTGGTCTGCTGCACTCTTTCTGACTGTCAGTGCCTGAAAGGAGACTGATGAGAGCCAAGCAGGTCTGTTCTGGTGTTTTTAATCCTTTGATTCTTCTTCTTTTCATGCTGCAAATGCCATATGAAAGAAAAGGGAATATCCATCCAACTTGAGGCTTTGAAACTAGGGGAGGCGTTTGACTAATGTGTCATAATATAAGTTCCAGTTTAAGCCACAGAAGAAGCCTAAAATGAGGCCAGAGTGTTCAAAAAAAGCTTTGGAGATGTTTTTTTCTTTAGATGTGTTGTAACTTGACATTAAAGATGCTCCAAATTCTTCAAGTACAGTCAATGTAGACTTCCAAATCATTTGGCTCTTTTCATGCTGAATTACTGCCACATGAAGTGGAAACCAGTGAATAACTCTCTTCCCTTACTCTGCTCTTGTTAAGCCTCCCTCACCCCCCTCGCCTTGGTGTAAGGAATACAGAACTAAAGATTCGTCAGGTCTAATGAAGTCTTGCCCTTTACAGATCTAAATTCCCCTCTTTTTTTCCCTTCTCTCTGAAGCACTTCTTGGTAAAACAACTAAGCTGAATTAGGTTCTATTTTAAAATGGTCTGCCGCTGACAGCCTCAGTTCTACAAGCAGTTGAAAATGGCTGGCAAACCTTTATACAAACAGCATGCAAAACATCACACAAAGCCCAGGGAAGAAATGGCTTTAGATGTAGGGATTATAAAAGAGTGAATACAATTTTAAGATAAAATACAAGTGATTAACTTAATGATGGATAATTTCACCAGTTTGAAAACTATAATTAATAGGAATTAATTGTATATTTAGACATTTAGCATAGCTCTGCTAAAAACACTTCATCAAACATAACGATATTGGAAGCCTATATAATGAAGAAATGATCCAGATGTTCATAAAAGCTTATAAAGCTTTAGAAAAAAAGGGGCTGCATGAAGAAGCTCTAATGATAAAAAGATGCCACTTGCTGTTCTGCTCTTCTTTTAAATACATCCTTTCTGAAATAATGATTATCATTTGCACTTTCATCTTAAGTGAAATAGCATATGGCTTTGGCTGATTAAAGCCCCCTCCTGGTATTAATCAGCATCTTAGTATCATGTTTCTAATGGAGGCAGCAGTTGCCCTGCTGATATTGTAAGCTTTTTAACAACATCTAAAGTCTGCGGATCACTGCTGCTGGCAAGAAATAGCTTTGAGCCTCCTATGTACAAGAGTATTGCAAAGATGTCACTTACAGGTGCAGTTTATATGAGCTCCTACAACACATTGTATTTTAAACGTTTGCTGAAATTTAAAGTTTAATAATTACCTTTAATAAGTAGTTACCAGTTTTTAAAAGAGAATCAGAGAACTTTTGGGCCTGGTAACATTTGGTACATAGAGACATCTTGGAACCAGGGCTCACATGCTGCAGGGAAGGGTTTGTGTGCTTTTGAGTGTCCATGAACCATGAAGTCTGTGTGCATGGCCACTGCTCTGAGCTGAGCCCAGCCCAGCAGCAATGCTCACAAGCTGACCCCACAGCTGTGGCACAGCCCATGCAGAAATGGCCACCTCCAAGGGCTGAGCTCAGCTGTGGATGTCACCTCATCAGGGAAATGCCAAGGGAGAGCCGCAGGCAGAGCTGGGTGGGAGCGTAGTGGCTCACACAACCACCCTGGTGTGGTTCCTTGTTGGCGGAAGCCCCTACTCGCACAACAGCAGGCTGGAAGGAGCACAGCGAGTCTCGACTGCGGGATTTAAGGGAGATTGCGCTGTTCTCTGACACAGAAATATGTGGACATGGGGGTGAGGTTTGCTCGCGTTTGGCATCTCCCGTAGGGACTGTGCCAGTCCCAGCTGGGCTGTAAGGCAGGAGTGGAGCCACAGGGAGGCCCTCAGTGCTGAGTGCAGTCCCTACCACGCTTCCTGTGCCTGCTGGGGCTTACTTTGTTTCTCTGGAGACTTGTTCTTGCCTACCATACAGATTTAACCAGGCCCTCCAATTTAGGTACCAAACTTGTTTTGTTTCTGCTGGATGGTAAACCAAACAAACAAGCACAAAACAGCAAGAAAACTGGTGTTAACAGAAGAAATTTAATAAATGTTATTGTTTCAGAGATTCTCAAGGGAGGAATGTCCTGGTAAGGCTGACAGTCCAGGCAGATCTTCAGCATCACTTTTGCTAAGCATGAGGCAGTTCTCAAGAGCTGTTCTCTTGTGTATTTTAGTGATAATAGTTTACACGTATGGACACTTTCCCAGATCTGGTATTTCTGCTTTAGCACCTGGGAATCCTGCTGGACACTGCTTCTGTTTGCTCTTTGATGTAGGTACCCTAGGGCATTGTGGATGCACAAAATCCTACAGCCCTCCACCTCTCTTCTCTCTGGATTGCTGTATTAGAAAAGTCTAGCACGCAGTGCTTAATTCTGTCTTACAAATCAATTTTAGCAAGGCAATATTATCATAACTCCATTGTTGTCACTTTCTCCTTCATAAGCTCCTGCCTTTCTTTCCTCATCATGGTAAGATGTTCGTCTAACAACTTCTTATATGCCTGGGCAAATAGTCCCTGCTTTTCTGTAAATAGCTGTCACTAAACTAATGTTTTATCCTTGTCTTTTGAAGCTGCTGGGCTTTCTGGGTATCACCATCCACCACGTTCCTGACGATTATCTATGATGACTCAAAGGAGAGTTGGATGTTTTGACTGTTGTGTTTCATTTATCTTACACATTTTTCCGGTAGCACATTCCAAAGGCCATGCTTGTCTGCTGCTTCTGTCCCACGGGTTAATTTGAATTTTGAATCTTTGGCAGGTGTGTTTGAAGTTGAATTTTTTCAATTCTAAAAAAAATACAGTTGTTTCACTTACTTGCATTCTTGATTTTTGAAGTAATCTAATACTCTGATTTTTAATGTATCATTTTCCCACTCTTCATTTTGTTTTAGAATCAACTTTTATTAGAAACTGGTCTCTAGGATCTATTTCTTATTCTGTCTCCCCAGCTGTATTTTCTTCATTGATCATCTAAATACTTCAAACTATTTAAAATGCTAGGGCGTATGAACCATGCCTTGAATACATAGGGTAAATTAGGCAAGCAATTTAATCTCTTTTCGTTAGTCAGAATTGGTGGTGTAAGAGCCAGTTTACTCCCCAGAAGAGCTCCTCTTTGCAGTTTTATGTCTTTTTATTTAGCTATTTGCCATCTGTAATGTGTTTCTGTCGTATTTCTTTATTGGCTATTGATGAGGTCAAGATGGTGATTTGCCTGTGGCTGCTGACCACCTGTTCCTCAGCCCTTCGGCCCACGTGGCTGCCGCCCCTTCCCACAGGGGGTGCAGAGCCTGCCCCTGCCCGGGGTTCAGTTGTAGTCAATTTCCTTACAAGCCACGGGGAAGCCCCTTCTGCCACTGCTCCTTCTCACTGCCAGCAGCTGGCCTGAGGTCCCTCCAAGAGGTTGTTCCAGAACAACCACTCTCAAAGGCCACACAAATTTCCGTCAGCCTTCCCATAAGCGACAGGAGAATCGACTTCCTGCTTCAAAAGGACCGCTGACATTGTGTTTCAGTTAGCAACCAACCACACGTGCCTCTTTGCAAAACTTCCTCTTTGATCATTGCAGTTGCCTTCATTTTTCTCCCGCACTAATTTGGCATTACTGGGTTAAAAGAGGCGAACACGGAGCTGCCACTGGCTGTGCATCTCAGGATGTGAGCAGCAGCCACTGCCCTGTGGAGTGGGATCTACATCTGAGAAATGGAAAATGGGGATCACATTTCTCCCAGCTTTCTGGAAGAGAACCATAGTAGTCGCATCACCACTGAGTTTCTACCAGCTGTGTGCGTTTTCTGCCGGTGGGAATTACTGTATGGGGACAGAAAACATAATTGTCTTGTCATTTCCTTTCCCTCCTCCCTCTTAATGAGAAAGTACTATTCTTAGTGATTTTATAGTGACATCTACAAACTTACTTATGAAGCATTACCACACTGTGCTAAGTGCTGTCAAATGAGCAGGGTGTGTTTCTTTCAGTGTCACATATTTGCTTACAAGTCTGCAATTCAGCTGCTGAATTCCACATAGAACCGCTTCTACGGAGGAAGCAGAGCTGAAACTCAAGCTTCATGCACGTTGTTGTCCAGCTACTTAGTAGTTCCTTTCTGAATACTTCACACTCCTGTTTTTATATTTCTCAGATATGGGGAATGAACTTGAGAAGTAAATGTACCTAATAGCTGAGTATGTGCTTGCAGAGAGTTTCAACTTTGGCCAGTCTTTGTTTACTTGGGGGCTTGAAGGGGGCTATCTACGACCTGAACTCCTGAATGTGTCAGCTGAAGCCTCCAGGATCAAAAAGGGCAGAAAGACTGCACATTTTCAATAGTGGAATGGAAGGGGTTTACTTTAAACTGCATTTGCCCGTGGTAATGTCTGCTCCTCACATTTCTTTTGGATTCCTCATAATTTCTTCAGATTCACAAATGTTTGACTAATAATATACACAATGGTCGTGTCAGTCTTAGTGCAGAGCCTGCATAGCTATAAATTGCATGACATGACAATTATCATGCAATTTGGGGGTTGTGGGAGCTGTAAACATTATAATAATCTGATTTAAATACTCAGTGCTCCAACAAATTAGGCATGATTACAGTGAGCTGAGTTGTCCCTTGAATGCAAATGCAGCTTCATCCAACTCCAACAGCAATTCCATAAAAGTACACAGAGAGAGCATGTGGCTCATAAAGTGTTTTTAAAAAGGAAAATGTTGTATATATTAATGAACACAAAATAAAACCTAGGGGGAAATATAAATATGCTTTGTGATGCTTATCTCAGGGATAATTGTTTAGATTTTTACATCTGGAACAGCTAGCATTTCCAAAGCTAAATATTTGATTTATACAGTTTATTTTATTTATATTAGGCGTTCTCCACGTGTCTGAAATTTATCCCTTTGCTCTGGACCTGCATCACTTGCACCCTTATCTAGGACACTGAAGCTGCAGTGCCACACAGGGCTTGCACGGGCCCTGTGCACGGGGCAGGAGCTCGGTGTGAGTCCCTCTCTGTGCTTCTCTGGGCTGCTGTTCATCACCTGGAGTCCTGCAGTGTGTAAGAGCTCTAACTGAGGCTTGGTAACCCCAGATCTAGCTCAAAGTAAGAACAAAAAGCCAGTCCATTTGCCAAAATCCACCATTCTAAGACAAGAAAAAGCAGATGGAAGGAGAAAGGCAGGGAATAAAGAGAAGGAATGACAGTACTGATCTGTGCAACTGTGCACACCACTACATGCTGTGCTTAGCTATCTCCTTCCCAGTGTGTGAGGGCTGTGCAGGGGTATATTTACACACTCTGTCTCAGTTTTGCACTGGGATAGTTGGCTCAAAACTGAGGGCATATGAAGGATAAAATTCCCACTTGGGCTTCAGAGATAAAAGTGCCTGTGGGTAGCTAGGAGTGCCGGTCTAGAGATGAGGGAGAAGCACAGATGGAGAGTTTTAAACATCCAAATTCTACCCTCTCAGCTTTTTAAATTGTTGTGTGTTGGAATCCTACAGATTAAGGCAGAGCACATCCCGAAGCAGTGATGCACCACGGGTTGTTCACAAAATGCCAGGAAGAGCTCTGTGCTGTGGCTGAGAGCTGAACCTCTGCAGCACAAGAATTGTGTACCTTGTCATCGTGGTAGAGAAGGGACATCACCCTGAACACTACAAAGGTAGAACCGAGAGGGAGAAAGCCCAGGGCACTACTGGAGATGGTAGAGAGCTGCCAGTGGAAACCAGAATAGTTCCTAAGATACCCGTTTACCTCCCAGTATGTGCACACAGCCTTGCGACTTTCCTCCCCATCTCCCTTAAAATACTCTGGCTGTGATGGACAGGCCTAGAAGTGGGGCTGCACATTTCCCTCTGCAGCTGAAACAGCTGCTTGTGCAGATCTCTGTGCACTTCTGAGGGGACGCCAGTGGCACGTGCTGGACAGGCCAGGGTGGCGGGTTCCAGAGCAGCACAGGCACCTCTGCACCCCCGAGACATGGCCTGTCACTCGTGCTGTGCCTGAGCTGGGGCACTGCACAGCCTTCCAGCTGTCATGCCAATAGACCAGCAGCAACAGAAGCTACAATGAATTAAGTATCAGCCCCTTGCGTATCTGCTATAAGCAGAAACATTTGCAGTGATCAGTCAGCAGTTTATTGGCTAAGATCAACAACTGAGATAACTACAAATAAGTGGCTTTGCAGCCTTTTCTTCTAGCATGTCTTTTGCAATCAGTATGAATTATTACAGTGGGTTTCAAGAGGTACAAAGAAAGTTCAGCTAACAAGCAAATAGATATAAAAGCAAAGGATAAAGGGAAAGCCAATGTTAATGGCTTTTCCTTACCAAAGACAGCTGGAGTTCATAACTGTATCACTATTAGTCTGCACAGTGTCATTGTCAGTCTGAAGACAAAAAAATTCAACATGCTGTTTCCTTTTTTCTTTGAGAAGAGAAGAATGCAAGAACTAGATTAGGATGGATGAGTTCAAGTATCTGGTCTGATGGCAAATTACATCGGGATCAGAGAAATGAAAATGCTGTACAAACTCTGATCAGAAATTCCACGTTTACTAGAACTTCTGTAGTGCTGTTGTTCTCTACTGGGATACTGTGATCCTCAGTGCTGACTGTTCATTTCTCTTAGGACATGGTTTCAAAAGTGAAATCCTGTGGAGAGATTGGCTCCATTTTAGCCAGAGTATTTTGTGCCATGACTGCAAGTGCTTTCATTGGTTAGTCAGTGCTCAAATAATCTTTGAGAAAGAACCCAGTTCTAAATTAGTTCTTGCTCAAGATCAACATCCCAACATAACCCAAGGGGGAACTCAGCTGGTGATGGTGCAGTGTGTGTCAGAGTGCGGTGAAAAAAATCAAATTCCCAATGATGACTTATTAAAAATACTTTTTTCTACAAGTAGGGACTTTTGGACCAGATTAGAGCAAGGATGGTGTCACTGTTAAACCCCCCTCACTGACCCAGCCATTCCTTGCTTCTCTTGCTGCCCAAAAGGGCTACAGAGGGTTGTTAGGTCCCACCGAACATGGTTTCTAAAAGCACCATTCCAGTAGCTCCTGAAATGCAGCATTGACAACTCTTGCAAGTCAAATGAAAACTTCCCATTTTTTTTAAAGCTTTGTTCCTTGACTGAATGATTAGGTGAAAATCTCAGCTTTCATAAAAGTGAAGACCTTATTTTATGGGGATGGATATAGAGAAAAAAAACTTGATTATATATCATTTCGTAGGATAAGGAAATATCAGGCTCAGAAGAAACTGAAATCTATTATATTTTTTAGAACACTTCTCAGTTTTTAGATTGACCTAATTGTATTTAATTCTTGGTTTTGCATACTGAAAGTGTAGAAATTTAAAATTATTTCTTTGTACACTATTACATGAGATAGTGCTGTTTGAATCCACTTCAGTTAAAGAGTTTGATGAACTGGAATTGCAAAAAGATAAATTATTGTTTTATTGCTTGATAAATAAATGAAGAGATGGGACTACATCATATTCTTTTTCTGAGAGTTAGTTAAGAAATACCTGATTGCCTGCAATGTAGAAAGTGGATCTTCTAATTTTTTATTAATGCACATACTTCTTCGTGTCCTAAGATAACTTACGTGCAAAGGAGGGGAGGAAAAATAAAAGGTGAACTTTCAGTATTTTTCCCACATGTAAGAAAAGAGCCCAGAATCTCCTGATAATGTAGTGACTGGCCCTGGAAGGGAAAGAACACGTCTTGTTCTGGGAAGGCCTTAGAAGAGACCTTCCCATGGCAGACTGCGACTCCTTGGGTTTCTGTGGCCCTTCCCAGAGGTTGCTCAGCACGATCCTGGGACTGGCCATCACTCTTTTGGATGCACCCTTTGTCTTGGCTCTCAAGCTATACTATGCTGCTGTGTGGTACTGAGACTCTGAATTTCCCAACCTCATCAACCGGCAGTGGAATCAGCGCTGGTTTTATTATGCGTGCTTTTCCACTTCTATTTACGGATCGAAATTAAAAAAGAAAGAAAATAGGCTTCTAAAACAGCTACTGCCACCTAGTGTCACACCAAACCCAGAAAATCCCACACGGCAGCTCGAGCTCTTCCCACTGGAAAAATCCTCGACAGTAAATCCAATTTCCATTGATTTCATTTGGCACTGACTTCCTCAGACATTAATGTTAGAGCTTGCATAGCAAAACCTATGTATTTTCCACCACTATATCCAGGGAAATGGTTATACATAGGAGATTCAGAATTTGTGTGTGTGCCTTGATGTGATGACAGAGAATTTAATTCCATCCTGCAGTTTTACATTAATGCAGAGGTGGACATGACTTGGCAGCCTGTGGCAGTGGTGTTGCAGGTGAAGAAATGTGTCTGCCTGCTCATTTGCCAGTTTCAGAAAGCTGCCTCTCACCAACATAAAACCTTTTTAAATGTGTTTGCCGTACCGAGTTAAATATCACCCTTCATTTTAGCATATTTTAAAGCATTGTAAGAAGTATTTTACACCTGATTTTCTTATGGTGGAAAATCCTTAAAGTAAAGCTTAGCACAAAGAATTTGTGAAGCAGCATTCTGTTCGGAATGATACAACTCCTCATGACTCTTCATGTTGAATAAAAACTATTATGAGACAAGGCACATCAGAAAATATTAATTATACTTCTTGGTGCTTGTGGCAATAATTCTGATGGAAATGAATTGCGTAATTTATTAATATGAGGCTTGATACAGTGTGTGGTGTTAAATATCCTTTCTACAAGACAAAAGCTCGGCAGGAACAGTATTATCACCACTCACCTCTTAAGGCTGGATGCTGAAAGCCAAGTCAGATTATCTCTGTCTGGTCTGAGGTTTTATTAGCAATGGAATCCACAGAGATTCCTGCAAATACTTTGGGCTCAACTAGTGCCTGTTCTCTGAGGTCCTTGGTGGTCTTAGAAATTAAGTAATCCTCCAACTATTTCTCTATTAACTTGGTGTATATTGTAGAATATATTTTGTAGACTCTTAAAGCAAGGTGGAAAAACTGACACTGACAGCACACGCACGTGTGATCACGGGAACAGCACTTTGGAGCAGGTCCTTTGTTGCTGTGTTAGCTGTAGAGCAAGGCCCAGGGTCCGAAAGTCTTTGTGTTTCCTGTTCTTGGATCAGCACTCTTCTCAAATTACTGTAGAAGGATTTAGAAAATGAAAAGAAATGGGGCATTAATAGTCACGACTGTGAAAATAGTAGGAATTGTCAAGAACTGTGAGTGAACACTCCATTTGCTCCTCAGAGGACTGCAAGTGATGGCCAGCATGACACAGACACATTCTAGAGCAGCTCATGACCTCTGCATTTATGGAAAGGTAAAGTGACTGAAGTAAATGAAGTTAAGGAATGTTTGAATATCATCTTCTTGCACATCTTAGTGGTCGTCAGCAGATCTGGGAAAGTTTAGAACTGCAGCCTGAGAATACTTTCACGCAAAGGGCGTGAAAACTGGCAGAGCTCCTGATGCAGGAGAATGCCGTGCAGCTGTTGAATTTTCAGCATGTGAAGTTTAGTGCATCCTCAGTCTTTGCTGGATTGGCACAATAGCACTGAGAGGTTAAAGGGCTGTTCACAAACCCTTCCTTCCCAGTGCTTTGAAAAAGTGAGATACGTTTTCTCTTATACAACATCTTGATTGATGCTCCACGTAATGCCCTGCTGTTTTGCTGGTATTGCTCACCAGAATGTCATAATCTGGCCTTCTGTATTAGTCTTACACGGACATTAACAAGGCTTTTGCAGCTGGAAGAGACACGTGCATTTGAGGTTAATGCTGAATTTATTGCCTCATTGTCTTTCCAAGCCTGCCAGTAGGGAAAGAGCAGTAAAGACATATCTATTCTGGTTTTCTTCTCTAAAAATAAGTCTCTGCTTTGAACAATTTTTTTTCATCCTGAGGGTACAGTTTGAGACAGTCTTGAAATATTTCAGAATTTACTGAACAAATATCTCCTTACTTTACCCTGCAAAACATCCACAAATATTTTAACCCCTGTTTTTTTCTTGACGTATCTTGTCCTACTCACAGAAACAGGAGGTTTGACAAAGGATGTCTATTTCTGTGAGCTACATTGTAAATACTGTAATCCCAATGTTCATTCAGATTATCCTGACCTATAGATACAGTCTAGCTCCACATCACACTCAAAAAGAGAAGGCCTTTGAGCACTTTGGACAAATGTTTTCAAATCTGTATGGGTGGATTCAAGTTGTTCAGCTGCAGGTGATACTAAGCTCTTAAAAAGAAGAAAAAATCTGGTAGAGCTATACACAGGTAGAGCTAATCATAGTACCTGGAAGGCATCTCCTGGCAGTCTGACAAACAGAAATACAATTATGGGATGAGAGTTTTCTGCTAAGATGCAAAGTTAAAACCAGCCTGAAAACTTGGTTATAAAATTGTTTGAATGTCTGTCTTTCTTGTCTATTGTGTGAAATAAAGTGCATTAATCTAAGTTTTACTTTGCATCACTATTAGCATATTGCACAAGATGCTTGAACAGATGTCATAGAGTCATCCATCAGTCACAACACCTTACATCTTGTATGTATTACTGAAAATCTCCGAGTGAATTTGAATTTTCAGTAAGCCTGAGGAATCAAAACTGGGTAGGCCACAAAAATCATGAGGTTTTGTATCAGGAGATCTAGAAGAGTATTGTTGGGCTCTCCATGAGTTTTTTCTGGAGTTTATGTTCTGCCTTGCAAGCAGGAGGAATTTAAATGAATCCTTTCTCTTTTTTTTTCACTGAAAGCTGAGACAAGCAAAGAACTAAAGCTTTAAATAACTAAAATGTCATAGGACAAGCACTGAGCTATTTGGACATGACAACACTAAGTCAAACAAGCTTGCTATTGTTTTGTACAGACATCTTCCTATTTTTTGAATTTTTAAAAAAAATTAGGGCCAGATTGTGTTTTGCTCATCCAAACCCATATTGAATAGTGGGGAAAGATCCATCAAATCATTTCCATTCTCTTCTGTGGTCAGCGATACAAAGGGAAACCAAACGATGTTACAGGAGTGTCAAGTGTTTTCGCTTGTTTTGCAGTGCTGTGGTTATTGACAGTCCACGGTCAAAGAGAGGCACAGAGGAGCCCTTAGGGTACCTGTTGCAGTTCAGTCTCTTTCCCTGCTTTCAGAGTGAATTTTTACTTCAAAACAAGAATTTAAAAGCCTCAAAACAGATGAGGGATTTTTTTTGAGAACAGTCCTAAGTGTCTAACTCCTAGCTTGGACAGCAGTATGTCCAGTGCAGGCTGTGCCTGGTGAACGTGTGCTATGGGAGGAGGAAGGAATCATTCAAGCACTTGGGAGAGCCCTACTTTGACAGTGTTTGGGGGTAGCAATTTCCCATTTTAATTTTGTTACGGTACTGTGAGTTTTGAATTAGTCAGTATTAGTTACGATTTGGACAATTCAGCTCTGCACAGGAGCAATTTAAAAAAAATGTCCTCTTTTTAGAGTCTGTGTCCTCATATTTTGACCTGGCAAAAAGAAAAGCAAGAATAAGCAACATTTCTACTTTTTTAGCACATGTCCTCAGATTTTCAGCTTCAATCATACTTGCAGCATTCAGCTGCAGTACGTTCATTTGGTTAGCAGGAGCAGAAGCATCAGAGCTATGGCTTTATAGGCTCTTTTTAACAGATGGTTAAAAATAAACAGTCTCCTTGAAAGAATTTATAATCTCTACAGACCAACACAAAGCAGAAGAATAATGTCTTACATATAACTGTTTTAACCTTTACTTTGTGATTTTAAAAATTGTCTTTATGATACCTATAGAGAGGCAGGAGCAGAAGCTGTAAATGATGACATCTGACTCTTCCATATGGTGTGGCAGTGGGGACAGGTAATGCTTTTTGGCTGGGTGGTTCAAATAAGATGCTTTAGAGACACATCTCCCAAAAGGCTCGTGAAAGAAATGTGGATCTCCATGGCCGTGGATTTTTGTATACAAAGGAAATGGTCCCTTAAAGTCCGTGACACCTTTTGTAATCTTGGGTTGGACATTTATGTGACCATTGAAAGTTGATAGCGGGTCTTCTGGCATGGTCCCCCTCTGAGTGGTTTCCTATATTTATGCTCCCTCCCTGTCCCTTGTACCTGCCTTCACGCTGGTTTATTTTTCATGTTCCTGTTCAGGCCTACTCACTCTCTTTTTAAAAATTTTTTAAAAAACTTTTTTTACTTGTCGCAGTTGAATGATAAATTATCTCACAAAGGTTGCTCCTCTCATTGTTTTTATTAATTTCTGTCAATTCATAGCAGAAGTTATTCATGGCAACGGCATTCTAGATTGATTCAACGGAAGGCTATCAAATACACTCTAATGAAAAAGCTAACCTGACATTTCATCACTTAAACTTGCGTTTAACTCTCAGGCGTGAGTAGTCCCACAGGCTGTCCACTGGAGGTACTTGTGTTACCTGAGCTGTACCAGGTAACCACAGGCTAACCACTGGAGGTTAAAATACTGTACAATCTAACCAGTATCTTAAGGACAGAAATAGGGACAGAAGGCTACAGGAGCCTTGTTCCAGAGATGTATTTGTTAATTAGCAGAGAATTATTGCATTCCATCCATTTTTTAACTTGGAATGAAATTAAAGGGTTGTCAGGTGGGATCGGAACTCAATGACCTTTGCGGTCCCTTCCAACCCAAACCGTTCTGTGATTCTATGATTCAAACATTAATGGGGAGAAATCCAGGCCCCATCAAAGTCAATGGGAACTTTGGCATTGATCAAGAGGGCCAGGAGTGCACACATAATCTAAATGCAGATGCCTGGAAGAACATGGGAAGCAGGCATAAATTCAGCAATGACACTGAGGCCAGACACAATGATCCCCATGATGTTGCCTTCCAGTGAGCTGCCCACCAGCAGTGAAAACCTAATGAAAAACATCTTCCAGAAATTGCTTTCTGCAACATTTTTTCTGTACTTGTGTATAAGCCAATATGCTGCTTAGAAAGGAAGGCTAAAGAAAAGTGCCTTGGTCTTGCTGTTGCAATAACAGTGATTCAGGACAATGCTGTAGAATTCAAGCTGAAATACTTGAGCTTAGCTGGAGGATAAGGGGCTCTCTGGAGGCTGTTGTGCATTTCGTAATCAGTGCTGACAAACTATGGGAAAAGATATTCTGGCTAAATCACCATCTGTATGAAAACTATACGCTAGGATTAGTTACTTCCACCCTTCTAAATTAGATAAAGTAAGGACAGGGGGACTAATGTAATGACCAAGGTGGAGAAAAAATGGTTTCATATGATCTTGTAGATCTTCTGCAAGTCACATAGGCATTTGGGAGAAAATTACTATCTCTAAAGGCAGATTTTTTAGAGCTGAAAAACTGACATGATATTTCTGTTTATAGATAAATGAAACACAAATATGTGTTTGTGTGTGAAACACAAAGATCAGAAATGTATCTTGTATGACTCTGATATGCACAAATTTCTTCTAAATTGGTGAAAGTAGATGTCTGATTCTGAAGGATTAACAAAAAAATCTGCTCTTGCAGATTTTAGATTTTATAGGTTTGTATTGATCTTTCCTCCTCTCTTAGTTATAGAATATCCTGCTTTTTAAATTAAACTATTAATTGATGTTTCGAGCTAGCAACTGTTGTTCCAATGCCTCACCTGCATCTTATCAATTGCTTCTTTCATTCAGTGAGAGAAGAGCTGAAAACAATTTAATCAGTGGCTCTGTCAATGTGCATCACCTGAGGATTTGGCCTGAAAACAGGTCAACATCCTCATTTTCCCATTTGCTGTATCTGTTCCTGGAAAGGACTGCTTTTTTGGGAAGTCTCTTTGAGAGTCTTTGTCAGCAAGGAAAAGGGTGAGTAAAGATTATTTTAGTTTTATGGCACAAAGCAAGCTGCTAAAATGTATTCTCTGGGGACCCAGATAAGGAACAGGTCAATGAAGAAATAATGCAAGTGCATTTCAGAACTTGTCTCTTTCTGCTTTTCAAAAACAGGGCCATTGTACAAGTTTTCTGTATCAACTTTACCCTTCTTCCTCCTCTTTTTAATATTTTACTAGCATATTTTGTTCCTGAACCCTTTTCTACACTGCCATGAGGTGCCAAGTCATGTTAGGTTTGGGAATTGCCATGCATAGCTTCTGGTACCCAACTATGACAATAAATAGGTTCACCAGGTCAACTCCGACCTCTAATGCTTCTGGAAACGTGAGAATTCTGCTTCTCTATGGAATGCAGAAGGCTCGCTTACCAGAGCACATTTTTAAGCCCACAAGTCTGAGTGGGTTTGAAATGTGTGCAGCCGACCTCTCTTGGTCCTAATGAAAACATGCATTTGGCAGCACTGGAACTCCTGCTATAAAATAATCCTGCTCTTTGAGGGTTGTTGACTTAATGATACTCTGGATCCATTTTTTTCTTTCCTAGCGTGCCTGCCTTTTTTGTTCCTTTTTTGTCACCATGACGGCCAGTGACAGACATGTGTTCCACCTCTGGTTTACTTCTTGTTTCCTTTTTTGATCATTTTGAATGCTTAGTTTAATGTATCTCATACAGTTCAGCAAATGACCCATGTTTAATGGCTCACTGTAGTTTTAGCATGCTCCTCCTTACTAGCAGACCATCCAATCCCTCAGAATTGCCTATATCATAAACTTTGCCTGCTACACTTATTTAGTAAAAAGTAAATGTAAATTATTTAAAAAAAGATATGTATCATTGAAGATGTCCTTCTACCACCTAGAAAAATATTCAGCTTCACCTGCAACTTATTAACTTTCTCACTTAGCTTCTGGTGCGTTCATTTTTCATGGTTCAAAAGACCTGTCGTTCTGCCTTCAAGCTTGAAGCATTATCCCATTATCACTAGGGATCAATATGTAATTTTACCTCCAAAAATACTTTTCAGAGATCTGTTTTTCCCATGGCTACTCCTGTGTATGCTCTTAATTATAGTCATGACTAATTCTAACAAGTTGGACAATATTAATTCTGTATTGCTATGAAATATCTGTCCCGACTGATTTAGAAAATTGGGTTCTTTGAACTATAGCTGTTTAGTGAATTGTTAGCTGGCACACAGCTGCAGTTGTATGAAATAACACAGTCTCAGGTTTAAAGCAGTTAATACGCATTGCTGGAGACAGCTTGGAATAGCCATGTAAAAAACCTGCAAGCATTCTAATTTATCTTTAAAATATCAAACTTGTATAATTCCTCCTCTAGTTCTTGTGAGTTTTTTACTTGAGCTTCTAGCAAAAGATGAAGAACTCGTTTGAATCTGTCTGCTATTTGGCATGCTGAAGCTCTGGACTGAAATTTAGAAATTTCTGGCCAGAAATTTAGATTTTAAAACTGCAAATGTCAAGACTGGATCTAGGTCCTAAATACAGCAACATCTATGCATTGTTATATTTGAAAACCTGGATTACCTTTGGCTACTCTTTGGAGTCGTGCTTTTAGATAAAAATTGTCCTGTAAATAATCATATTTCTGATGATATTCGGGAAGGAGGCAAACAATATCTTTTCCTACTCGGCAGCTTGAAATAAAACAATCTTTAGCTCTTTATCAGTCAGGAAGAGGTAGCTGTGGCTGAGACACGTAATGCCATTTCACGGCCCTTCTTGATAGGCTGTTCCTCGTGAAAGAGCAGCAGGCCCTTTGCTTGTCTCTTCCGAGGACCTGCTTCCCTCCACAGGCACGTGTCAAGGGGTGTCATCTCACTCCTCTTTCCCATCCCTGTAAAACAGAATTATTTCAACCACACTGTCAGCCTGAGCTAACAGTCCACCCGAGGGTACTGCAGCCACAGACCCCCCACCTGCAGCTGCTGGTGAGAGACTGCTTCATCTCCTGAAAATAGGTTTTAACTAAATTTCTAGGGACCCTATAAATCACAGCTATGAGCACCCCAGCCAGCAGGAGCTGGCAAACATTTTACAATGCTGCAGTCTGAAACAACTGGGAGAAAAAAAAAAAGTTGTTACCTAGCTTCTTATCTCTGTGTGTATTTTTTATTATTTAATTTACTCCGTTCATCTTCTGCTTATATTGTACAGTGGCATAACAAAACCAGTTTTTCTATCTTTAAACCCTTAAGGAAGAAAGTATGAAGATATGATTGTTACAATAGATTTTTCAGGCTTCTTTTTTTATGGGTGTGTGAAGAATTCTTTGTGACAGCAGATTTAGGGAAGAGGAAAGAGGCAAGAAAAGGGATAAGTGCTGATGGGATTGATTGTTGTTACTGAACAGTAAAAAACTGGGCTTGGGGATGGGAGAGAGAAGCCATGTTCTGGACAAACCTCTAATATTACTCTGTAAAGCAGAAAACCTTAATCAACCCCGTGTCTGGTTTTAGATTTGTGCCTTGTAAAGCCTAAATGTACTATTTTATGTTTTTTTCCTTTCCATATATGACAAGCTGAAGCTTAAATATTCCCTCTTACGCCTTTAAATAATTCAAGCTTGTCTCTGAGGGGAATATAGCAGATGTGCAAATGGTCCCTCTGCTCGCCATAGAAATGTTCTCCAGAGCATTGTGAGATGACGTGACTGCAGTGCACAGGACTCTGCCATCCTGCCAAAAACTCGAGCTGTTTATCTGTGAGATGAGCACTGAGAGCAGGGGCTGCTGTGGCTCAGGCTCCGCTCGGCACTGAGACCACGGGAGAACACAGACAGGACACCCAGGCAGGTGCTTTGTGTGCTGCTGTGACGCGCAGAGACATCGTGGCCTCTGTGTGTGCCATCGAATCCTTCACCAGGGGACACTGAGTATCTTTCACTGGCTACATCAATTGCACTCTGAGGTTTTTATGACATTTTCATGTCTGCCTTCTCTTCTGCCTTCTTTGCTCTGTGCCCCATTTTTCTTGAGAGCAAATTCCTCCCCTCTCTCTCCTGATCCTTTAAAAAAAAAAAAGATCATTTTTGTATAATTTGCTTCTTATATTTTCCCTTCAGTACCTGCGGCAGCTGCTTTGCAGGTCCCCTGCTGTGCAAATCGCCCTTCACAGAGGAAGATCTTCCTGTCAGTGACTGACAAGAGGTGCCAGGAGCAGGCTACGAGACTTTTGAAACCTGTGAGTTGGCAAATCAGCAGGTACCTGTGTGCAGTTCTGGATACACCCCTAGCATTAGTTCCTAACTTGTATCAAAGAGTTTTTAGGATGATATGGCCCACAGGCAGAGATTCAGGTTAAAAGCAACACAGTGTCTGGCTGCATCCATCATCTAGGTTTTTTTGTTTTAAATATAATGACACCAGCGATTTGTTCTTGGGGAGGATTTTGACTTGTGTTTTCTTGTTGGTTTTTTTGCTTGTTGTGGGGTTCTTTTGTTTTTATTTTATAGGAACTGTGTTTACAACAGCCTAAACAAGGAGAAAATATTCTTAGTACTAAACAGCTCTTGTTTTTCTTCTCCAAAGAAATGAAGATGCCTTTCATATTTTCTGAGCCTGACAATGTTGAAGAAGCTAAAATACATGATAAACTGAAGGAAAGGAGAAAGAGAGCTGCTGTAACTACCATTTTCTTTAGGGGAAAATATGGGATTTTTGGGTGGGACAGGGAATGCCCTGGACAATCCTGTCTCCTTGATGTACAATTGAAGGCAAAGGGTCTGGAGGGGTTTGGAAATTTGGTTCAGTTACTGAACCATCTTTAAGAGGTTTAAAATCAGTCCTAAGTGAAAGCACTTTGCAGAAGAAGGTGTAGCTTTCAGGCAAAACAACGCTTGAATCAAATGCAGAATAAATAGCCTGAGTAAAGGACACAGAATTTGGTCCACTGTGATCATTTGATCTGAGTGGCTTAAGGCTTTGCATGCTTCATACTTGCAAACCAGCTGTGAAATGCAGGAAATACAAGTAGCTGTGGTCTGACATTTCCCCATCTGTTCCTAATATTTAATAATTTGCTCTCTTCTCTGAGCATACTAAGTTTATTTATAAATTTAAAAAATATGTTTTATTTTATATAATGAGCTTAAAGCTATAATGGTCTTTTTGCTCCAAAGTGCTCAAAGCACCCTCCTTTGCCAGATGGAGGGTATTAATTTTTCCGGAGGAATTCGTGCATAAGGTACAGATGGACGAGACACAGTTTTAGCACATCAGGCTTTTGCCTTGCTGCTCTGTGTGAGTTTCTGTTCTCTAGAGCTTCTGTGCAGTGAATGTTTTGAAAGGCCTAAATTCTTTTTTGCTTTGCTCTGAGGACGATGGAGAGTGAGAAGTAAACCCTGGTTCTCACAGTTGAGATCAGTGCTTTATCAGCCGTAAAAAACCCCTTCTCTTTGAAAAGCTTGCTAAGAATTATCCTCACCATCAGTACGAGTTTTGCTGTTGAGCTGAACAGCACTGAGCACAACTAAACCATACTTCAGCTAAGGACAGCTTTTAAAACATTTTAGGAAAGTCTTGTTTTCACATATGAGATTATAAATTATATGGATAAGAAAAAACATACTGGATCTAAATGCCTGCGTACACAAAAAATGACAGAGCACACTCTCCAGATTTATGCTGATAGTTCCCAATTTTAGCTAATGCTGGGTCCATGCTCATTCTCCTGTGAGCAGGAGATGATACTTCCAGACTCTATGCCCCAGAATGTTACACTAAATGCTGACCTAAATAACTCTCTGGCCTCTGTGCTCCATAGTGTTGGTTTCTACAGCAGAGTCTCAAATATTTTCATTCTGTAGCAAGTATCGTTTTGAGGATGTTTCAAACTGAAATCTAAGTATCTGAAATCAGAATGTACCACAAGCTGACTCCTGCACCTGCTGATTTTTATGTATCAGACCGGTGAAGTGAATGAAAGTGTTTGTTTACATGAAGGTTGAATCTGTTTAGGCTTCTGTAAATTTTGCGACTATTACATAAAGAATAGTCTAGTAAATCTATAGAAAACATGAAATAATTAAGAACTTATGGATTTATCTTGCAATAGTTGTCAAAAGAAATTCTCATCAAGTAGCAGTTTCCAGGAATGGCATGCGTCAGTGTGAACACTGTTGTTGGCCAGTACTTTTCACTGCAACATCGCTGCTGTGACACTGTTGGTGGCTGGATTCCAACCAAAGGCACCTGTCCTTCCGGGTGACTTGGGTGGCAAAGTAGGGTTGGAAGCAGAAAAATAAAATCTTTTGTTATTTAACCAGAAGCAAAGTAACAAATCAGGTAGCAGGGATTACGATCTGGGCCCGGTGATTACGAGTGGTGCTGTGAAAGCAGATACTGTGAAACGTGTGTGGGTACCAGGGTGGGGAAGCAGCTGAGCACACAAGGTGAGCAGTGCAGCAGGAAGTGGCACTGGAGAGGGCACTCACTTCTGTGCTCAGCACTTCTGAGGGGGCACAGGACTGCAGTGTGCAGTTCTAGCATTAGATTTGTAAAATTGTGCTAAAAATTGGTGAAATGTAGGCACTGAATAGCAAGGAAGACCATACACAGGCTCAGTGGAGATCTTGCCACAGGATCTGTAACTGATCCTGAGCCCTCACAGAGCCCTTTTCCATGGGGGTTCCTCTGTCTGTCCAGGCAGCTCTAAAACAAAGAAATGCTCCCTGCTCTTCATTCTGGGGAGAGCTTTAAGGCACAAGGATTCCACCTTCCAGGTTTTGCATTGTTGGTTTTTACGGTAATGGAGTCATATTCCTCATTTCCATGCTGTACTAGGAAAAACCATTTCTCCACTTCATTACCTTGGGTCTCTCAAGGATGAAAACAAGTACAGCTTAAGTGAAATTGAAGTGTTGAAGATACTAAAAGCAGTGTGAGTCTTCCAATTTGAATAATGTTGTTAAAAAATAATTACTTCTGAGGTTGTGGTATCTCCCAGCTATATCAGACACATCCCCAAACTCTTCTGCCCTGTGGTCTGTTAAACCCTTAAGTGCATGTCTGTGTAAAGGCATTTGGGAACATTAATTCACAGCTACAGTTCATTCAAATGAATTTTTCTGAGGTTTCCTGTTTAGGAAAGCCTAAGTTTATTACAAGAGGTCTGGCTAACAGCCCTGAAATGGAATTGATCACAAGAATAAGCATTTCTATGATATTCCTGCTACAAGCCATCACCACCAATATTTTTCCTTGAACTCCTGGCCTCTATATCCTGAAAATAACACAGGTAAATCCCAGTCTTTTACACATATTGAAAAACCTACTAAGTGAAAGGAATACCATAATAAATGAACAAACATAAAAAGTTGCTTTGGCTGTTTCCCAGAAGTGATACAACAAAATTTAAATCAATTGATTTCCCTGGAAAAACTCTAATACATGTCACTGCAGCAATTCTTCAACGTGTTTCTCTAGGTTTAATATCATTTCAGGAATTGCTTTTTGGAATAGTTTTCACAGAAACCACTGAAGGAAGGAGACGTTACCTGAATGAATAATAAGCAAAATATGCTGAGCAGATGGTGCAGACATCTAGGATCTAATTTCTGCTAGACTTGAGATGTAATCATTCAGCTGCCTTTATGTTTCCTGTGTGAGGATAAGAAAAACATCTTTGGAAAACTGCCAGCTTTCCCTAAAAGTTTTAAGCATTTTCTAAGCAAACTTTTGAGATTTTTTGTTTTCCTTTGCCAGAGGAAAGTTGGTGGTGTTCTTAGAGCTGTCTAAAATATTTTGATGTGGTGCTGAAGTGAAATTTTCATTTGTAAAATTTCATTTTCAAGTAGAAAACTCTGGCAGTTTTAGGATACTGGGAAGTTTCCAGTCAGATTTTTTTTTTTTGAAGAAGAGTAACATGAAAAGAATAATGATTTTCTTACCTAAAATGAATAGAGATTGGGATCCAGTTTTTGATTCACGGTGCAGCTTTAAGAAAGCCATTCTGTATTTCTTCCCATAATGTGACAGTAACTGAGATGTGTGTATCTTATGTTAGTCTTCTTTATTTTCTTTTATTTTTTCACTTGGGTTTTTTTATTTCAATAGCTGCCACCTTTTTTTTTTTCCCCGTGCACTTTATTTGTTAAATTTCATCTCTGTCAGTATTTCATTATTCTTTTAAATCCCTTCCTTCTTCCTTCATAATTTTAAACCTTGCTAGATTTATTTGACTGCTTTCCTTCATTTTTTCCCATGTCTTTATCCTCTTCCTTTCTTTCATTTCTTCTTTTGTAATTTTTTTTTGCATAAGTTCCTTTTTTTAAAAATTCTGCAGTTTTTTGTACGCTTTTCTTTTCCAATGAAAGAGAAACAGTGAAGAGACTGCTGCTGAGTAGGTCACATAGGTATTTTGGGTGTGCATGGCAGGGTTTTGGTAGTGGGGTGTCTCCAGCGGTGGCTTCTGTGAGAAGCTGCCAGAAGCTTCCCCTGTGTCCAGTGAAGGCAACACCAGCTGGATCCAAGAGAGATCCACCCCCGGCCAAGGCTGTGGGGAAACAGGCAGAGAATTCAGGAGCAAGGTTAAGGCTGGGAAGAAGGGAGGGTGGGGGAAAGGTGTTTTCAGGTTTAGCCTTTATCTTTCGCTATTGACCCACAAGCCTTTTGTTACATTTCCTCTCCCTTGTCCAGCTGAGGGTGGGAAGGGATAAACCATTTCTGGTGGGCACCTGCTCCCTTGGGGAGGAGAGTGCTGAGGGATGGAAACTGGAGCATCAAACTGCAGGCTGCAGTTTAGCCTGTGCCAAACTAAGCAGCTATCTCAGATAACAGATACTGAGTGTTTGGTTCCTTCTTTTTGTACAAACAGTTTAATTTAATTGTGCATTTCAGAGTACTGCAGCCTGTAGCTAGCAGAATTGGAGAGATGTGGAGGAGCTGGAATTCAGGGGCAAGCCAACCTGTGGACAGCAAAAAGGACTTGGCTGGCTGAGTGCCGGGCAGAGTTAATGTGCATAGCTGGACATCTCAACAACCTCCTTTCTTCCTTCTCTGAAGGACACTCTTCATACTGCCATTTCCTTTCCTGATTTGCAGATTTCTTTTCTCTCTAATGCAGATTTGACAATGAGTTTTGCTGTATAGGTGTGGAAATTATCCATACATTTTCATCAAACAGTATCTCTTGAAATGCTCTGGAAAGTTTTGACAAATAGACAGTTTTCCACCCAGTATTTAGCTCTTTCTGAGAAGGCTCTAAAACAGAATCAGTATTGTTCCCACAGTCATAAAGATTGAAGAGCAGGCTTTTTTTTCAACAGTCTAGAGCTTCCAAGTCAGTCTTTTGAGGCTACAAACCTTGAAGTCATCCCTGACTCCTGTGCAGGCAAACACCTGTGGAATCTCTTAGAAATGGCTCAGTTTTGGAGCAAGACTGGATGTTATAATCAACCTTGTGTTGCTGAAATTCTTTGTGAGTTTCAATCTCTACCAGCAAGCTGCTGCTAAACACCCTTTTCAATACTTAACTTTGAGAATTGTAAAAATAGGCCAAAAATGTGTCCTGTTTTTTCAGTAAAATGCTTGAAATGGACAGTTCACTTGACAAAAGCCATAAAAGAGCTTTTGTTTTGAATACAAGAGGCACTGTTTCTCTGCAGGTGTTTGCATGAGGGAAAGCTGCAAGGGTAGCATTTGTCAGCTTAAACAGTAAGCACAGAACTGTGTATCTTCCCCTACCAATGGTTCTTCCAGCAAATATGATCACGAAGGAAATTGAATTCAAACATCAGCTTATTCCCGTGCTAATTAGTGCGCTCACTGGCTCTCCCACAAGATAACAGTAATCCTAACAGAATCAAAAGCAACTTCTGCTGGGTTTTGGTGGTTAACACTGTAATTGTACTATTTTAGAAGAATGCAGCCCTAAGAGTAGGTGTGATTGTGGCTTTGGAGGTATGGCCCAGACTCAGGGCTGGTGTTAATTGTGTTCAGCCCAGCGAAGCTAATAGTGGTAGAAGCTGCCTCAGGGTGTCTATCTGTTCATGTAGCTCCACTCTCCCCTAGGCTACTTCCCTGACTTAATCCCTCCCCTATCCAGCTTAGAAATGCATTTCTTCTCCTCATTTAAGATTCCATAGACCCTTCATATTTAGTATTAGTATAAAGAGGAAACAGAGCCCCAGGAGAAAGATCAGAGTTTCTGTTCTGTTGAGGCATCAGAGTCATTCTTCCCTTAATGAAGAGAAACAGCAGGATGGATAAAAATCAATGACTTAAAAATAAATTGGGCTTTTAATTTAAGTTTAAAAAAGTCTTTCTTGAGTAAAACTTTAAAATTAACTTTTAAACCTACATTGAGCCCAATTTATTCTGATGTATTAAATCATTCAGAGTTAAAAAAAACCAAACCCAAAACGTGTGGCTGGCAAGGTGTTCACATCATTACCAGTGAAGAGCACACAGATCTTCTACTTTCCATTTACTTAATATCATTCAGTGATTAAAGTCAACATGTAGAACACTGAGATATGTTTTCATTGTGTACTTTTCAGTTATCTTCCTAAAAAAGATAATGATATTAAAATTTTGTCTCAAAATTAAATATATCCATTTTGCTGTGTCTGTCCGAGTCTCTGAAAAAGCAGGATACTTATTCACCATGAGACTGTTGGAAACAACCATTGCAAACCAAGCCTTCCTTTGTTGATTAAAACAATTAATTTGAAAAGGAAGGTGTCATTTGATAACTTCGTATTTTCTCCTTTGATTAATTTTTTATTTATAAACATTGAATTATAATCCACGTTCTTGTACATTATTACATTCTATAGTTGCTTCACTAGATGTGTATAGTTAGAAAGCCCTGTCTGCAGACAAAACGAAATGGCTATACTTAGTCGTAGATCAGCACGCTTTAAAAGTGACCAGCCTGAGATAACCAGTCTCATTTTAGGAAAGTGACAGGAGCGTTGATGCAAAACAAGACAAAACCAAATCAATTTTCTGCCTGCTGCCTTAAAGGTTGTGATTCTCTATCACACTGTTCTGTCCTCAGCCTTCATATAACTTGCTAACACAGCCCCAGGTCCAGCTCATCAGGGCTTAATGTGCAATCAAGCAATAACATGTTACAGGACAGGTTATTCACTGGAAAAACGACAGTGCCACCACCTTTTGCCAGGTCTGTGTCACTCTTGAAAAACAAGAGGCCATTCTCTAGACATCTGCCATGGAGGAGAATGGTGTGTGAGCAGAGCCTGCTGTTTGATTCGCACACATCCTGGATTTCTCTTTCATTCCAACAAGGGAGAACACCTGTCCTTCCTCAGCAAGATACCTGCCTGTGTGCATTTGACCATTATCTGGGCTAGAGAAAACACACAGCAGCCCCTGCGGATGAGATATTGGTCAGCAAATCTGCAAGAAACACGAATGGGAGGAAGAATTTGCTCTGAAGGCTGAGCAGCTCTTCACAGCACAAATTAAAATCTTGCTGCTTGTTTGGGACTGGTCTGGATGAATGCATGCTTTGTTTGATCCATTGAGTTTATTCGAGTTGTTTTCAGTGTCAGTAAATGGGAACATGTTCATGGTTGTAGGACCTGAAGGTGTGCTCAGTTTGCCTTCAGCCCTCTCTGACAGCCTTTGCACTAGCAGGTAAAATTCACTTTGGAACTGAAAAGATCCTGGCAGATCCTGAAAAAGTAAAGTGAACTGTCACTGAGCACTGCAGGGTAAAGGCCTAACCTGGATTTGGATTCTGATTTTTAATGCTGCTGTATCATGGGCTGAGGGGAAAGCTGTTATGTGATTTTTCCAACATGTGCAATGTGTGTGTATGCGTGTGAAAGAATTGCAGTTCCACATTTGCATATGCAGTTGTTTCAGGATTTACCCCAATACGGACTGTTGATGGAAGTAACATTTCTGCTTACACACCAAAATCCTTGTTTCTTTTGTGAAAGCTTTTCCCCCCCCTCCTTCCCCGCTCCCATCCCCCTGTTGTCTTTGTGCCTAGTATTTTTCCACACTTTATTTCCTAAAAGACTAGCAGGTTTGACGATGCATTGTGATTTCTTTTCTACAGGGCTTTATGAAGGAAGCTGGAGGCAGTTCTCATTAGTCTCACTGACATCTTTTATCACTTATCAGAGGAACAAGCAAACGGAGAGCAATTCCTTTGATCATGGCAAAAGTAGAAAGAGTATTAAAAACCCTATGAAGATTCACTAAGTAGAAAGTGGAAAAGACAGTCTGTGGCATGTTTCAAAGTAGTAACATGATTTAAAGTTGCCAGATTTGCTTGTATATATTAAAGAATTTTTAATGATGCTACATTTTACATGCATCCTTAGGTCTTTGTTTTTTTGTTTTGGTTTGTTGTGTTTTTTAACAGGCAAAGGAGTTCTTAGGTAGAATGGATGGATTAGATCAATTGAAAAATACCTCTAAAAGGTGAGCTGTGTCAGAGAGGAATTCTGTGATTCAATGAAAATTCTTGAAAATAAAAATAAGGTTGTAACGGTAGCACAATGGATTGAAAAAGAAACTTGCTCTCATGGGAGAATGTTAAGAAATCTTAAGAATTCCTTTTCTTTAGGAGACATTCTGTGGTGAATCAATGCATGTTTGTGAAGACTGCGTATAGGAACTGCAATGCTTGCAATTATCCATGTATACCTGACTGCCAAGCTCTGACCTCAGAGTGCTGCTGCTTCTTCATTCTGTGGAGAAAAATAAGACTTTTTTCAGTGGTCCTGAGTATTGATTCACCCACCATGATGTCCTTGTCTTGTGCCTTACATCATTACCAACAGGGCATGGACAAAGACAAGTGAATCTACCCTCCTACCCACAGCTAGCAAGCATTAGGTACTCTAGACCCACTGATATTTTTCTATATGGCTGCAACTCAGTTTCCCACTGATTAAAAATCCCTTCTCAGTTTCTGCGTGTTGATCAGCTCATATCTCAAAGCATCAGATTCAAATTGCCCTTGAAGTTCCATGTCTCAATCTGTGACAATACAGAGATCACAACTATTTAGGCATGTTTTTTCAGCATGGGCTCTGTGCCAGCCTTGTCCTTGCAGTGTCTTTTACTACCATAGCTAATTTTTAACTACATTGAATTTGATCTGGATACAATGCAATGCAATACATTTCTATAGCACCTTTTATGCAAGCATCCCAGAGCACTTTCTGATCAAGCTAAAATTAGCTTTGAACCACATACAAATTCCAAAAATATTAATTTAAAAAAAAAACCGAAACAACAACTAGAAAAACCCCAACGACTGGTAAAGCGAATGTAGAAGTTTATGCACTCAGTTCAAAGTTAAAACAGGCAGAGAGGCAAATTCTCTCTTATGGAAGAGTAAGAGGATGAGGTAATTCAGTGTATTGCTTTCTAGCAAGCTTGGGGAGTGATTCTCTGAGCAGAGCAATGCACTGCACTAACTCTGCTGGCCAGAATGAATTGCATGAGTGCTGTGAATGACCTGGAGGTGGCAGGTGAAGCAATACATGGGTGGGTTATCAGATCTCCCTTTATATACACATTGTTCTAACATTTGCTGCTTCTGATAAGAAATGGGAAAGCCACACAATTCTTTGTGATACCTGGCCTCAGTTATCCATAAGGCAGACAGTGGGAGAAATAAACAAATAGCTTTGAGGGACATGACTTGTGGATCCAAAATGATACAAGTGTTTTTGCAGAGCAAGAGGCTTAGAGATAAAGGAAACTTCAATTGGTTTCTCAGGGCTGAAAAAAGAAGATTGTTGCCAGAAGCTGTCAGGAAGGACAGGGTAACATGCTGAGGAAGGAGGATGAGAGTTAATTTTTTTTTTTTCCTAGACCTGAAAATCTTAATGAAAATCAGACTAGCATATGACCTCTTTCATTGTTGCAAGACTTCCTTTGATCCTTTTTTTTAAATATGTAGAATGTTTCTTTAAGGCAGTAATTTGATTATCACCATTGTGTCTTCATGCAAGAGAACTTGTAGGTTGTGAAGATACACCAAAATAGAAGAGAGATGGTGCTGGTGGTCCAGACTAACATGAAGGGAACTGGAGGTACTCAGTTCAGTGCTCTTACTACTAGTGGTTCTGCATGTTTGGTAACAGCTCTGCCTGTCTGGCAGGTCAGACTGGCGGAATTCCACCTCCATGGCTTGTCCCTGCTGCTTTCTGAGCAGTGAGACAAAGGGTATCAGTGGCACCCTCAGACCACAGAAACTGTGTGACTAGTGCAGATGCTTCAGGGGCATCTTCAGCACGCAGGAAAACCTTAAGTGGCAGTGAAAAAAAGGAAGAGAAATCTTAAAGCTGCGCTGTTAGGAAAGACAGCATTTGCAGTATGGCATTTGTTACAAAGAAGAATGAAAAAATATGTAGAGGAAAGTCAGATTTTTAAATGCAGCTGTACAGGGAGACATAAACTCTTGTAGCCACAGCTAATAGATTAAGCAAGTTGCATTTTCTGCAGAGATGTGCCTTCTAACACTTGATGGCCCAGACTGTAGCTGAGCATTTACTACAGGGTGCAGCTGAGCTGTCCTGTGGGATGGGCAGGGAGCGTGTACGTCTGAAAAAGGCTCAGAGGCTGAGCTTTTTAGGTTTCTAAGGCTGTGTGTACTGTTGTGAAATTAAGAAGTTTACCAAAACAAGAAGAAAAATTGTGGAGAGCGAATGCATTCAGGCTACAGTGTTCAGTGAATAAATCCCACCTGGGCCTGAGGACAGACCAACAGCACAGGTCAGCTGGGAAGTTAAGGGCACCTCTGGAGCTTGTCCTGCTGCAGCCAGTCCTGTCTTCATGCTGTAGTGAATCAGCTGTCAAATGTGGCAATGATGAGGTGAGAGAGGGTCAGTGTTCTAGATTTAGAGACCTTTCCACAGCTAGTAAATCTATTTTGCTCCAAATATAATTGCAGCATCTGAGGCAGAGAGAACGGGACGGGAGGAGGGAGCACAGAGGACTCTGGAGCCAGAGAGTGATGTTGTGAAACAGATGCAAAACAGCAGCTATAAATACATCCAGGGGAATGACTGAACCTCTGGAGTGACACATAATCTGCCCTGCTCTACCACATGGTTCCGCTGACAGTGGTTAGCTGCGTGATTGTGCTTTGTCTCAACTTTCCACTTGATGCTTTTTGCCGTGTTTACTGCTCCCTCATCCTCTCTATTGTGAGCATCAGTGGCCAAAATAGAGAAAACAAGCTGAGATGAGATAAAGAATATCCTTCTGCCTTCATGCTCTGCCTCTCCCTTAGGTTTTGAAGGGGCTTGGGGTGGCAGCAGCAAACAAAGGTTGATTCAGAGTGCTCTGCCTCCCAAAAGGAAAATGAATTCCTTTCCTATACAGGAGATTTATATGGCAAATTAGGTCAGTTATCATTAAGCTACTGCACAGCAGGACAAATCATAATTTTAAATACATTTCAAATCTAAGTACGTGTAAAATACATTCTGATGCAGTACAAATCAAGCCTCTTACAGTTGCTATGTGGACCAGTCAGACGAACATGGAGCATAATAATCGAGGAATAAGTTAGTTGGGCTTACTGCTGCTTGTGAAGACTACATAATTTATACTGTTGTTTATGTTTACTTAAACCAAATTTCCTCACTGATATCTTCTTAGGGTAAGAAAAGTATTAATGCATAAACCAAAACCAGTCAGTCTCTCTGGGGTACTCTTTTTACCACAAAGATCTGCATGACCCTTTGTTCTCCAAAGGAGATGAAATGAATGAAAACTTATACCCTTATGCAACTGACCAACCATTTGTTTATTTTCCTAGATTTTTTTCTCTGTCTCCTTGTTTCACAAATAGCAAACGTTTTTTCCTGGCTACACCTTTTCGAGTCTCCTTTTTTGATCATCACAATTTAGTTTCATGGCAGACCTTATAATCTCATGGGCACCAGAGCCCTCTGCCAAGGTTTATGCAGATTTAAAGCCTGGATTAATCCGGCCCGGTATTTATAAAATGTTCTGAACATATGAAGCACTATAAAAGCACTGTATATTATTATTGAGTCCATGGAAGTGCCCCCCTGCTAACTCAGCACACATTTGAAGTGCTGTTTCTGGAGGTGAGGTGCAGTGACAGAAACAACCAAATCCATGTCTTTTCTTCTGAGATTGTGTGTCTCTTTCTTTTCTTTCTTCCTGTCTCTTTTTTTTTTTCTTTTCTTTTCCTTCCATGATTTCTGGAAGAAACTGAATAGGAAGGAGGCAGACACCCCTTCAAAGATTTCACCTCCTGAGACTATTCTTTCAAAGACTTTGGCAAAGTCTTCCTGCTTTTTACTGCCTCTGGACTGCCCAGTTCCCTCATGCTGTTCCTAACAGCTAGCAGATTCTGCAGAAACCTTTTGGAAAAAAAATATCTTGATGCAGGGGGAGGCTGCTTTCAAGCTCTGGTCTGCAGCTGGCACTCCGTGGGGGTAGAAGCCAGTCTCTAAATCCAGGCCATCCCAGCAACTTGATAAAAATCACAAGCACAGCTCAAGGAACTGCAGGCCTGTGCTGGATCTGCTGTGTTTCTCAGGGGTTGCTTCCAAAAACGTTTCTACAAGTTGCTGCTTAGAGCACAGATAAAGGAGATGGCTGGGAACTAAGGTCCAGGTTTAGTCATCACATCTTCCCCTTCTATGTTATCAATCAGAGGATAAAGCTCAAAATCAAAACAAGCCCATGGATATTGTTCGTAGTATATTTATGCATGTATTTAAATTAACAGATATATTTCATAGTAGTTGGACTCAAAACAGAATCAGGTCTGATTTTCATACTTGGGAGTGCAGCTTTTTAAAATAGAGTCATTGAACTTTCCCCAGCACTATTCAGAAGGCATTATGGGCCCACTTATTTTTACTTCCCTCCCCCCATTATTTGATAGTTCTTTTAAGAGTTGTAAGTTTTACTTGGTTCCTTTTGATCAGAAGGAAAAGGTACTGTAGGAACTGAGACGCTGCAGTGACTCTGGCTTTGAACTCACCAGGTCTAAAAGCCTGCAAGAACATTTTCTCTTTCAGCTTTCCAGCCGGCTCCTAGAGCTGCCTGATAAAGGGCTGTGGTAAATTGTCCTGAAGGACAGCTGGAAAGCAAGGCGCTACAGTCTGAACCCACAATGGAGTTGAGAGATATATATTTAGTTTAATCATATTAAAATTTAAATGTTAGACTTTAGAGTAGATTTTTTTTTTTAAGAAATAAAATTCAAGTCATTAAAAAAAGTTTTCTGTTCCATTCCCTTGAGCTCGCGGGGTCCCGAGCTCCTGAAAATGCTGCGGCTCCATCTAGTGGCACTGCAGCCCCTGCCAGGGCATGCGAAGCCTTTAGAAACACTGCTAACCAGGAAAAATAGTGGGATTTAGATCCGTATTTTCAGTAAAATTCTTTAAGATTTCCTTTCGGTTATCACAGAGTCTTGCACCGTCTAGAATGAAAAATACTTAAATTACACTAATTTAGAGAGATTAGCATATTAGGGCTCATCCAGTGTACTTCTCTGCAGCATTTTTCTGAATAATCACAGACTTACAAACGTAGTCCTATTCCTAATAAAAGAAGGTTGTATGTTTAAAACTGACACTCTCACTCTCTCTATTTTTATATATATGTATATAAAACCATGTGGTACTTGGAAAAGTAGCTTTGATCTGAGTTCCTTAAACAGTTGGCAAACATTTATTAAGCACTAAAACATTCAAACTTGTTTGCTCTTTCCCCTCATCAACCATCTGTCCATCCACACATCCACTGAGTATAGAGGTTGTGCACATGTTTGTACAGACAGTGGAACTTATTCTGCTCTCAACTACATTATAATTTAATTTATTTCAGTGTAGCTACTCTCAGCTCTTACTGGTCTGACATGAAAATTTGTGTCTTGTGCATCTATAAAGCATATATATATTCACAAAGCACAATGAACATATGTTGTAATGTGATCTTAATGTAAATAGGTTGGTTCTTTGGGGTTCTCACCTCATCCAGATGGGAACTGACATCCAGTATTTTACACCATTACAACTGTGTTTAGTTTTTCAACACATCTTGCTCCTGCCTTTGATCTAATAAAAAAATAAACATTCTTGATTTGATTTGCTCAGCTGCTCTCTGAGCCACGAAACCTAGATTTCATCTTGTGTCCTGAACTCGAATCCCATGCTGATTGTACAAATCTGTTGAATTCAATAAATGTATTTAGCCTTATTAAGATTCAGGAAAGCAAATATTATCCTCCAGTGATGCAGCAGATAACAGGAGTTAATAACAAGTATGTGATAAAGATCACAGGGTTCCCTGTAAACAAGATGCTGCATTGCACAGAGAGCATCTTGTCTGCATATGTTTCATAAGTAACTAGGCATCCTCATGGGCTTCTTTAGTTATTTTAGAAAGTTGTGTAAACAGTATTATCTACTTAATGCCCCAAATGATATAATAATTGATATGGAAATGGGGCAAAGCTCAATAGATCGTAATGCAACTCTCCATGGACTCTTGGAGATGATCTGCCCAGATTTTATTTAAATTTTTGTCTCACTTGTATGCAGCCTGTGGTTTGTTAGACATGCTAGGCAGATGTTGGTTGGACAGTATTTTTTTCTTTTACCTTTTTTCCTGGGAAAAAGTTAAATGTGAATTTATACTTGGATTGTTATCTGTTGTAGGTATACTTCAGAGATGTCAATAACAATTGGAAAAGTAAGATCATACTGCAAAGCTCTGATGTGTTGTGTGCCGTTGTTGAGAAAAGTGGATAATAACAGATTGCTGACGTACATGGGACTCTGAGGTGGTTGTGTGATTGTTCCTGTTTAGACTACAAGAGCACTGGAGAGAAATTCCAAAGTTCTAAGAAATTCTTAAAACTGGAAAAAATGTATTTGAAAATATTGTTCTGTTCCTTCTTGTGGAAAATGATACTGAAGTCTGGAGGTTTTTTATATATTCTAAAAATCTCTTAGGCAAGACTTTTGCTTTTTTATTTTCGTAAAGTACTGGTTGAAATAGTTGTGCTATTAAACCACTTATTAGTTCTGCAAATATATTAATTAGTCAGACTCGCCAAAATGTTTTCTCTTGCATAGACATCTCAGGCAGTTTTCTCAGGTGTATGACACCAGGCACAAGTGAAGCTGTGTTGTGGTTGTTCATGCAGGATGTACTTAAGAACACAGAACTGTGACACGTCTCTTTCTGCAAAGCTGGGATGCCAGTTGTGCTTCAGTATTCCTCCAGGCAGTCAGCATGCTCTACACACCACTGTATTAGACTTCAGGGAAAAATCACTTCTCTTACTTGTACTACAATTCCCCCAGCTGTAAAATGGGGAAAATGATACGTTGGAATGTACGGCTAAAATATAAGTAAAATATAGCTTTACAGAAGAGGACAAAGCAATACTGGTATTCAAAAGAAATCTGAGATGTCATTAGGCTTGATCAAAGTCACTCAGTGGGCTTGTGACACTGCCAGGAGCAGAGCTTGGGTCTCTAGACCTTCAGCTGGAGGCCGACTCCAGCCGCCTTCCAGGTGTGGAGGACGGCTGATGAAGGTTAATAATGCAAACAGGACAAATGCCAGCAACTGCTCATTTCCATTTATTTCATTAAATTGAAGAAATATTTTGTAAAAAGGACACGCTGGGGTGACCGGAAAAGGATGAAATGGATTTGTTTATAAAACTGGCTTTTATCACTCAAATATTGTACAGCAGCGAAGAGTGGAAGTAAAATGGCTGTGGGGAAGCAGGAATTACCTGCTTAGTTAATTTATGTTATGCTTTTGCATATGGGGCAGTGCCAGAGTTTCCTTCTTCCAAAATAGTTCCACTGATGCAGTCCTGTTCCCTTTTGCTGGACTGGCACCTGGAGGGGTGGGATGTGCGCTCTGGGGACAGCACATGAACCCCTTCAAGACTGCACAAGGATTTCAGCCATTGTTTCTCCACTGGCTTCTCAACAGGAGGTAACGGAGGGCAACAGATAAGACAGGTAGATGTGGACGAAAATTGTAGCTATTTCTCTTTTGAGCCATTCTCAAAATACTATTCAGAGGAAAACTAAGATGAGTTGGCAGGTGTAGAGCACCCACTCCATTGTTATACATCTTATGAAAAAGCCAGGAACACGCAATAACACTGTTCTGTTGCTGCAAAGGTAATGAGGAAGATGCTAATCTTGTCTGACTGCCTGCCGGAAATCTGTCCTCCCTGGTTACACATTTTTGACTGTGGAAGATAAAGCCGTGTACAGGCAGAGGGAACCTGGTCCTTGCAGGCTGTCCTTACCAGTGGAACACAGCTGAGTCAGTACGGGAGCAGGAATGCTGTTACCCTTCAGTTTAACAACATGTAACTTCTGAATACTCACCTTGCTGTAAAAATCAAGTAAAAAAGAATATGTGGAAGTTGACTCTCGAAATGTGTGTAAAAGGAAGCAGAATTCTTTTGGCAGGTCCAACCACTCTCCGAGAGTTTACAGCTGAAAAATCAGAACTGGCTGATTGTCTGCAGGGTTGATCAGCCAGCATGGTGCCACTACAGTACAATGTAATACAGAGATAATTTTGCAACTTCTCTAGTTTAAAAGGGAAGTAACACCTGATTCTAAAATTAGACTGCACTGGTAAAGAAACTATGCAATCCACAATAAGCACATAGATTTGGCATCTCAATACCTCTAAATTCTCTTCTAGTTCAAGATATCCTTGAGAAATGAAATAGGCTTGTATAAATCAAAATTGCCTCTATCCTCACGCACATTTCCAAGTTAATATGCTGGAGTTAACTTATTTGGTCAAGTTTCACAACTGTCCTGTTCTACTGAAAACCTGAATGAGGAAACTTAATGGGGAAGTACTGTGTGAGGAAATAGGGGCACAGAGATTAAGTTACTTGTGCTAACTTCAGACCAAGTCTGTGGCAGAGCTCCAGGTGAAATCCAGGCTCTGTGGATCCCCTTTTGTTCCATAACCATCCTAGCTTTCTCTTCCCAAGGATTTTCAATGTAATCTCTGAGGAGATTAACAAACCCAAAGGTCTCTGTATTTGTAGGAAGGAAATACATACATTATTTGCTTAGGGGAGGTTGAATTGCTAGGGAGATTTTAATTTTGTTGTATTCTAATAGTAATGAAATCACAAGCTCCTTTTATGAACATTATGGTTGACCCTTTGAAATGGTCTGACTGGAAGTCTCAACGCAGCACAAAGTGACCTATTCTAGGATCATTTTGCTGGCAAATTCTGGTAGTACATTATAGGGAAAGACATTCTCAGAGGAGAATTGGCTTACACCAACAAAACTGTGGGGTTTTTTGCACTGTTTATTTCAGTGACTTTTGAATTATGTATATTTTTCCCTTAGCCAAACTGCACCTCAAAACATGTCAGCAGAAATTGGTGAGCTTTAGATCAGTTAGTCCTTCAGAGATGGAAAGTTATAACATTAGCACAAATAAAGGCTAAGTAAGATCTTACCGATGCACAGCTTTCCTGGTAATTGTCCTTACTAGACACACGTACTTAATGGACCTTCTAATCTTGTGGTCAGCTGCAAGGTGAGGGTCTGTGGGTGCAGGTAGACACTCATGTGCCACCCCCAGAAACTGAGGAGATCCAAGAGAGCTGGGATGCTGCACACAAGGATGGGAGGAGGCAAAGGGGAGGAAATAATTTTTTCCTATTCTTTTCGTTTTTCATCCCAATCTGTTGTGGAGTTAGAGCAGTATGAAGGCCATGCTTCCTTCCTACCTGAACTTGAAACTGCCTGAGTGTGATGCAGACCCCAGACATGCTTTTTTCTTCGCTGCTTTGTTACTGATTCACACATCCTCTAAGAAGGTGTTACCTTTGATCCGTTTTAACTGTCCTGCAATATGCTACGTTGTGGGAAGATTAGTCCTTAGTCTCTTAATTAATTACTCTTAATTCTATTACTTCTGGTATAACTAGAAAAAATAATAATTGTCAAATAACAAATAATCCATGTATTTTGTGTTTAATGCCTAGCTGTTAATAGCTACTTAAAATATTAACTTTCCACCCTTGACAGTCCTATTATTCCGGTTTTTTTTCAAGACATCCTTCTTGTAACAATGCACAACAAAGTTTTTCAGCTTCAGTGCACTTCTAATTAGCTGAAATTTTTCGTGTCTCTGGGAGGTAAATTAATAGTTTTTACTAATTTATAGACAATGTCGTTGTGGTGCGGGTAGCGTCTGTAACAGGAGTATGGCCTGAAAGTACTCAGTGGACTATGTTCAGCAGAGAATAATGAGCCATGCTAGATAATGACATGCTAATTACAATATTTATGAGAATTAATTTACCAGATTGTTACAATAAGTGTATTGGAAAGACCTTAGAGTTGAAGGAAATTACAGAGGCAGGCAAACAAACAAGAATGTGCCTCCAATGCACTCATAAAACTGCATTAGTTACAAAAGGGAAATGAAATGCATTGCCTCATCTCTGAAGGAATGATCATCACTTGTATTTTTTCCTCCTACCAAAGTTGATTGTAAACCTTCCCCCCAGGTCCTCCTGCCCACAGCAGCTGAATTCAGTGGGAACAGGACCAACACATCATCCTCAGGAATGGCAAAGTGCCATTTGACTGGGCCCCAGCTGGAGGAGTAAAAAACTACATTCAGTGTCTGAAGATGCACCCTTTAGACTGAGTCTACTGAGAAGATATTTTTCTTCTTGAAAGGAAGTGGTTTCCACATGAACAAGTAATGCCTCAGATTCTGCAGATTCTTAAGTGCTTTATTAATTGTATTTTCTTATTCTGACTTTTCACACAATAAGCTCTGTTCAAAATAACCAAATCATAAATGATTGTTTTCTTGCAATTTTCCTTCAAAAAACATTAAGGTGCTCCTCAGGTACTCCTCATATCTGCAGAGTAAATGTAATATATTCCAGCATAGGTGTTAATGTCCCTTTCGAACATAGAAGATATTTAATTTAATTTTTTTCCTATTAATACAATGTTATGTAAGCCAAATAGGTAATTTCCAGTTCTCACTCTTGAAAGAGTTTGCTCTTTCATTACATTTTTCTTGTGTTCATTGTACGTACTCCCGAACTGCAAGTTCTTTCAGGGTAAAAACCCGTATGGGATCTTTCTTTGTCTTCCATTCTTCCAGTTTTTCTTGCAAAGACAGGAAATCCTTGCCAAGTTCATATGCCAGAGTGATCATTGTTTCTAACAGTGGAATATAATACCTGTGGCTGGTATGCACACAAAGGCGTGACAGAGCTTTTTCTCCGTATTCAAAGGCACTTGCTGGGTTTTCCAGGTCCTTGTGGCACACCACGATGGCACAGAGAGTAGGGACAACTGAGACAGGGTTCCCTCTCGTCAGCCTTTCCTGCAGCCCAACGACTTCTAAAAGGATTTCCAAAGCTTTGGTGTACTGGCCACCCCGCAGGCAACCGTATGCTTCCTGAAGCTCCGGCCTTGTTAAAAAGTCAATAAATTTTTTTGATCTTCTGATGTATTTCATAGAATACAGGAGTCTCAGGTAGTCCTTGAAGGCTAATTTTCTTTCATTGATTATTTCTTCTGTGAAGTTCCCTGTTAGAGTTTTTTTGGGAAAGGTCACATCTTCCATTTCTTCGCTAAATTCCTCCAGCAGATTTCTGTGCAGTTTCTCAAAGTCTGAATAACGTCGTTCAATTACAGACTTGTTGCTGTCAAAACTCCCTGTTTGCAAAATGATGATTTTATACATCTAAACACAATCAAAGAGAAAAATAAGCATGAGAAGGGACCATGAAAAGACTTTGTGCTTGTTCAGTCCTCCAGCTGAAATACGCCTGCACCAATTTTCGGTGTGTAATCTCATGTACTCCTCTGGCAGTGCAGCTAAAGCAGTTACTGCCTTGCATCATGGTGCATGCTCAGGGTAGACCTGAAAGATCTGCAGTCATCAAACTAAAGATTCCCACCTCCTGCTGTTCTGTACTTCTGTCACCAGACTTAGGCTTAGCACGTAAATAAGTTGTACATAAACAGGGCACTAACAGATCCCATCCTGCAAGGTGCTGGGAAAGCAAACTAGCAGCAGACTGAAGCACATAAAAACACTTACAAAGCATTTCTGTAGCTGTACTTTGTTTATAACAGCCATGGCTGCTGCAATCAATCATCTTCAGTGAATTGAATGGATTTCCCAGACTTAATATTGAATGTAATCTATTTTACACTGGTCATAATATTCAGAAATGTTCTTTGCATAAGACATTCCTAGGGATTTGGGGCTGTTAGTAATGCTGTGAAAGAAGAGGGAGTATTTGGCAATATATCTGGTGTGCGCAAAAATAAGATGGAGCAACTCCAAATCCTTTTCTCCCCTCTAAATCATTGTCCTGTATTCAAACTTATTTCACATTTAAATAATACAAAAAAAGTGAGATTTCTACAGCAGGCGCTTGCTATCCAAACCCCTTCACTGGCAGCTAGCAGCTGTGCTGCCCCACATTAACAGTACTCAAGAGCATGTCTTCCTCAGCTCTTCACTAGCCTCAAAAAGACTATAATAGATGTGATATCAGGCAAACAGCTGCAAACCAAAATTCTGTGCTGTGTTGTACAAATAATCTCTTCTGGTTCTGATCCAAGCACAGTGAAGTTGAGGAAGGGCCAAATCCCTAATGTGTGTAAACCATGGTAGCTCCATGGAGGCCAGTTCAGCTGTGTCACCAGACACCAGCTAAGGACACAGACTGTTGACCTTTTGGATGATGACCACGTTCACATTCAACTTCACCCTGTTCCCACTGATTTACACAGGAGCTGGAGGGGTTTGACTCATGCCAGTTATTTTCTTTGCTGCTGTTGAAGGGTGCAAAACAGTGTTCGCACTACGCCTGTCTGATTCTCTTCCTTGTTTTTCCTTAAAGAGAAATTCTCTCTTTTAATCTTTGTAAATGATCTTTAGAGGCACTTCTTGAAAGGTTTCTAAATTTGAGCTGACTTCTCTTATGTCTTTTCATTTGTAAGCACTGTGACATTTTCCTATACTTTGTCCTGCTCCCTGCTGAAAAGCGTATATATGCCTGATGCATTCTAAAACAATCATAAGAGCAATTTTTTTAAGCTATCATTTTATCAAGAGCAGCTAAGTGAATAATTTACAACTACTTGCTTTTTTTATTTGCGGAGTGTGCATGAAAAAGGTAAGAAGAAGCATTTAATTAGACTGTCATTTAAATTGGGCCAGTTTTGTTTTAATGTAAATCTTTTTGCCTAGGCACGTAACTTATGACTAAGTTTAATTGCACATATGATGAATGATTCTCTTGCTCTCATACAGTTACACAAAACCAGCTTTTAACTTTTCAGCAAGCTGGATACTCAGGAGTGTATGCAAGAAAAGCAGAAACTAAGTAGGTGTGTACAGCATACAACAAGATCCTAGGACAGTCTCCAAAACATTTACCTGCTTCAAATTCTACCAAACTGGATCACCCAGTATCAGCAATGCTGATTCTTGGCATTTTTCATCTACAGATCTCACAGACTGTAGCAAACAAGGAAATCATCCCTTTCTGAATTTTACAGGAGTACTAAAAGGGACTCGCTCTAGATCAGTCCTTCTGAAGGCCAGGAGCAGAATCAGAAATAAAAACTAAATGTCAGTACTGTGAATAAAGATAAAAAATCCAACCTACTTGGTTGTTCCCACTACTCATACTTGTGTTTCGTCTTAAAAATATGACAAATATGCCACCTAAGGGAGCTCCAAGTAGGGAAGGGGAACGATCCCAAGCGATCTAGCTGGAGGATGTCTTAGACTTTGTCAACATCAAAGAATTCTGCACTTGTGCTAAGTCTCTGATGTGGAAGTTAGACAAATGCACTGCAGCTGCTACAGCTGCCTAGCTCAGTGGAAGTGTAAATATACAGAAATTTCTATATTTGTGTGAATTTCCTTAATGTTGACAAAACTCTGTGTTTGAAGGATACTCAACATACTAATTTATTTGATAACACTTTTCCACTGCAGCAGATTTTGTGAACTGACTGTCAGAGGGTTTTTTTAGAGGCAGATTCCACCAGCCAGGCCCACACAATCAATGAGAACAGGTTTTACTCAGTGTGATCATGGCTTGCAAAACTTGGCCCTCGGTGAGGCTTTCATGTAGTGAGACCCACTGTGTGCTCTGCAGACCCCTGTAGAGTGAATAAAAATTAATGATCTTCTTACACATTCATTTCTTAGCTTACCACATATTTAGATAAGTGGTGCTCTACAATTCTGGTTGATGGGATTTCAAAAAGGAGTTTGATTTGTTTGCACTGGCGTTTTTCATTCCTCCAATATTCCTGAAGCTCCTTAGTGGTCATCGAAGAGTTGGGACTTAGGGTTGCACTGGAATCTAAAACCAATATATTTAGTATTGCAGGTTATAGTCTTTGCATTTGGAAAGAAAACTCTTATGCATTTGTTTTGAAAGGACAGCCTACATTTTCTGTTGCTGTAACAACAAGACCTAAAGACTGACAAAATAAGTGATTTCACCGCTAATAGAGACAGGAGCAGATGCTCTGAGGAAAGCTATTAGGATTTGAAATTTTAAAAGACAACATATCATCTGCAGAATACAAAACTGTAGAGAAAATACTGCCAAGAAATATCGTATGTCAAGGTTGTAACCTTTAGTGCACAATCGGAGCAGGAGATTTGCTTCACCATCCCAGAAGTGGCCCTAAGAAACATTGAGTCTTTTGAGTCAGATGTTTCTCCAGCCTTCTTTGTTGCTAAACGGAGGAGATAGTACAATGCAGCTGAAAATTCAGACATATATTCAAAAACTGACCCTATTCATATATGGGGTTTGTGCAGTAATAGGAGAAAGCTGAGAAAACATGAATATCCTAACCTCAACGTTGGATAACCAGTTCAACTGAAAGAGGAATTCTCACATCCTCTTTTTTTTTGTAGCTGAACTGATGGCACACTTCAGCTACAAATATTTTATATACCTCCCTCCTTTCCCTCTCTCTCCTCCCACATTCAAATACACACACACAGACACACACACGCACACATTTGTGCATATGTAAAAACGTGGAACAGCTGGTTGAAGAGTTTGCTCACAGGAGAATTTTGAGCATTTCAAAAAGGCGATTCCTCTGTCTTTGAAATCTACCGACAATAGATTTCATCAGGTGGCATATAGGCTAGCAAAGTGGATAAAAGAAATGGAATATTTGTATCTCAGTGGGCACACTGGTCCCAGTTTCTAATCAAGGATGTCTTTGTCAAGGTAGTCAGCTGAAGTCAGTCTGCAGTGTATCTAACATTCTGCTAATGGAGGTGAATGAGCACAAATGAAGGGTAAGAGAACAGCTTGATGCAGAAATAGACTTGTAAAGGCACCACAGTACTCTTTCAGTGGCCTTACTTTTACATGTTCTTAATCATTTGACCATACAGTTTCAATTATCAAGGCCTTGGGGGTTTGGCTCAATCCCTACAAAGCATCTATTTCCTAGGAGAGGTGGTTTTTATGACATCCTTCCAGGCTTAAAATCTTGATGAGATTATGTATATTTTGGGTTATACATAACATTTTATTTAATAACAGATGAGAGCAATTTTAGGCGTAGTAAATGTTCAGTGCTGCCTCCTTAAAGGCATGCGAGAGCTGCCTGCTTGAGATGAGCTTCAACTTGGTGTCCTTGCTGATACTGCCAAGAGGTGCAGATTTTGGGATGCACAGAAAATGCACTCCCAAGACAGACCATCTGATGATCACTGCTTTCATTCCTGGCATGTAAATTAAATCTGTGATATATTTTAGGCACGAGGCATTTGAAAGGAAAACTCTGTGTGTGTATATACACACCAGGATGAGCACTGGTGTCACTATTGCAACATTATTACTACAGGTGTAATCAAGGCTTATTTTCAGTGGAGTATGGCAGCACAGCTTTAAACTACTGCTGCAATAAAAAAGCAAAGTTTTTAATACAAGAGATTACTGGCACAAACAGCTAGATTAAACAAAATTAAAGGATAGCATCAACCTTGCGCGTCATCTTTTCCTGGGTTTTCTTTTCTCACTTGACATGAAATTTCAGCTTTGGGTTGATTTTCTTCTTCATCAGATGGACTTGTGGTAGAAGATGTAGTCATTCTGCTTACAGCTTCCAACAGTTCCCTTTCTGCTGTGCAGTGCGAGTCTTGGTCCATTGCTTGCTATCACTGAAAGATTACAAACCCCATGACATTTCTTAGTACCATGCCTTTAGGGGATCCAGTTTGGTAATCTTATTACTTACTCATTGTTCTCTGTGAACTTGTATCAGTGCAACTTCATAAAAACTAAAGTAATAAACAGAAATATCCACATAGTGCAGAACCATCTCTATTACTGTTACCACTGAAAGTGCTTGGATGTTCTTCTGGCAGCTTAAAATCAAACAAAAAACCCATAAGAAGTTATGTTGAATAAGATTAGGTGGGGAACTCAGCTCTTACCTACGAGAATTTTGTCATGAACTTCAGTATTGGCAGACTTCTTCCTCCTTGTATTTTGCCCTCAAGCTTGCAAGTATGAGTGCAGATGAACTAAAATCTTGGAGATAATTAGTATAACCAGCAGCCTGGTTCTCTTACACTGCTAAAATTTACTGTTCTCAAGACTTAAAAACTTGTTGTCTGTTCTTAATTGCAACCTGTAGGGCAAAATAGGGTGATATCTAAAGCAGTATAAAGTTTTTATCGTATTTCACAGTTTTAGGTTCCTTCCAAAGACTTGTCTCTGTACTGTGAAAACGAAACAACTGAGTTTGACAATGGCTTGGTGGAAGGAGATTTGAATTTTCTAATTATTATACAGAAGTATTCTCTTTTTACTTGTTCTTTTACCCTACATACTGTGCTATATTAGATCTGTTCTGCTAGGACCACTATTTTACCATGTAATGCTACTAAACACAATATACTCCTACTCCACAGACCAGGTTGGCCATTCTTCCAAATTTAAGGATTTGTTTGTTTGTTTGTTTTAAACAAACAAACAAAACCTGCCTGTTATACCATTGTGTTATATGAGCAGTTGAAGAAGTTCTAAGAACATCCTAAAACCTTTGCCAAGGTGCTGCATTCTCCTAGCATAAGCCAAGTGTTGCTCACAGTTCAGTCAACGAGTGAAAATCAAATAACAGAACAATACAGTTTTACAAGAAACCCTGCTAAAATAATACCCAAGAAGTGGTTATTAAGTAACGGGAGGGTTTAGGACAGAGTTGTTGCTACATATCCTTTTGTCTCCACTTGTCTACCACACAGTTATGCAATGCTGGATACAGAGGTGAGGAAATTCCTTCAGCGGACTTATTGATTTCTGGCAAGCTGCAAGGCTATAAAAAGAAAAGAAATTACTTTCCCCACTGGAAATAATGGAAGTGCAAACCACTTTCCTCTAACAGAAACCTTTCCTTTGGCTGGCTTGCACAAGCAAGTACACAGATGTTATCATCCTCCTTAATGAAAGCATCATGGAAGCCCTTATTCTCTGAGTGAAAGTTCTTACTGCTCTTCAGTCCTCCTTATGATCTGCTTTTTGAACATGAAGGATAGCCACTTACTGTTTAACTGCTCAGTCTTTTGAAAATCACAACAGTTTAACCCAAGAGTATATATAGTAGATTGACTGAGGAATCTGAAAATGGCCAAACAAATTTAAATGACAACTTTTTTCTTGGTAATAAGTTGGGATAACTTTATGAGAAAAATTGTATTTACATTGAAAAAAATCTTTTTATGTTTATAGTTTTATATACACAAATACATATGAGTATATATGTGTATTACATACACATATATACATACATATATATGCATATTAATACTACTTTAAAACATGGTTTACCAGAGATACATAACACACTTGTAAACAGAAGAATGCAGAAGTGGATATTATGACACAAATCTCCTGCCTTGAATACGTGCACCTTGAATACTAACTGCACTTCACGCAAAGTTTCGTTTTCACAGCTAAAACTCGTCGCAAGCTCTTTTAACTAAGCTACTACTTATTTTTCCATATTAAAAAAAAAAAATCCTAAACAACACAAACCTCCTGCAACGAATTACACGGTTTTATCTTGAGCAGACACGCATCCTGTTCCGTTTCAGGGCAAGTGCTGCTCCAGCTCCTTCACTGGGTTTTTGTAGCCCTAGACCCCGAAGCGCCCAGAGCACTCACCTGGAAGCGGCTGAGTTCTTTAGCTGAGGCACATGTGAGCTCTGTGCGAGGCCACGCAGAGCCCGCCTCGCGTGCCCCAAACGCAGGAAAAGATGTCTGTGCTTTCTTCTAGCGGGCACATTCTGCGGCTTACGAAAAGGAAGGAAGAAGCCTCGGTTAAATCAGTCTTCCCCGTCCCATTGGCTCGGTGCTGCCCGATTGCGCATGAACCCTGCTGTGCCTCCCCCAGCCCCGGGGCCCGGCCCGGCCCCGCTCCGGGGCTCCGGGACCCGGCGCCAGCGGCCCCTGGGCACGGGACAGACTTCGATGCAATCGACACAGTCCATGCAAACTTCTCCCCTTGGGTTTCTGAAACAAAAAAACCCACTCTTAGCAAAATGGAGATTAGGGGGAAAAAAAGAGCCAAATACGTAAAACGTATTTATGTGGAAAGATAATGCCCTTTGGGATGTCTTTAAAATACAGGCTTAACATCCAGTTCAGGAACGAAAATGCAGATGGCATCATAACAAACAGCCTTGCTCTGTGTAAACTTGCACTTCTGACAGAGATCCTGATTCTGCTCAGTGCAGAACATATGATTAATTTCAAATATATGCTCAATTAAAACTCAAATAGGAGCATTATCATATCTGACATGATTACTAAACTTGAGATAGGCTTACGAGTGTGCCTAAAATTAATCCTATATGTGCTTAAATTCATTGTTGAACTGAGGGCAAAATGAAGAAGAATGATGTATTAATCCACATGTCCTTTGGCCCAGATGCTTCCTTTTGGAGTTCACTTCGGTTTGGAAATTTGCTTTAAACCATCAAGGTAGCTATTTCTGGGGTAAATAATATGGACACTATCCTTTTTTAGTAATGTAAGTTTCCCCTTTGCCAAAGTTCAGTCACTGAAAAACCAAGCAATTTTAATGCAGCACAAATGTGGGAGGCAAACATCCAAAGGACCACATGGATCCTGCCCCACACATTCCTTTAGAAAAAACAATTTAAAATAATGTAAAACCAGGGCCATAAACTGGTAATGCTTCTACTTCTGCTTTATTTGCAACATAAAACAGTCCCAACTTTAACTTGGACTTGGTCTAAATGTAGGAGTTTTGCCAAAATAGCTGTCAGAATGATGAAAAATCCCTTGCATGCAGCTACAGCCACATTGGCAAAAGCCCTGGAGTAGACGCTGTTATATTGGCAGAGTCCTTTGGCCACTTTAGACTATTCCACGAGGAAAGTGATTTAAGTTACACACGAAAAGAAATCTGTGCTTGCCAATTCTGCTCTAAGGTGTAGCTATACCAGCCAACTCTTTTAAGTGTAGACAAGGCATGGGTTTCTGGCACTACTCTCATTCCTTTAAAGTTAGATTTATGGATTTGGTTACAATTGTGAGCAAAAACCAAGGGGGATTTCAGTGTATTTCACTCATGCTGACAGTTTACAGATGTATCTAAACTTTGAATTCTGAATCAGTTAATTTTTGTGTTGCCAAAACAATGTATTATTTTGTGATTCTTAGTGCTATTGTCCTCCTCTCGATAAAGCTAAAAGAAAAGAAAAAAGTACATTTTTCAGTATATTGTGTGACCTCTACTTTCAATTATTTCAGAATAAGTAAGTTCTAGTACAATTAACCTGGATGATTAAAAGAGATGAAATGAGTTATTATATTTACAAATCAAGGGTGTTCCAAAAGAATTCTGCCTGCTGCAGTAGAGTCAGCTATTACGGTCACAGCTGATTCCTGAGGGCGTTCCTCATACCCAGGAGCTGTGACATCCACAGCAGGTTTAGCAGGCTGCTATTCCTCATCCTGCTCCCAGGAGCTCAGGTTTGGTCCAAACAGCGCCTCGCCCTTCACTGGGACCTAGTGTTGTTAGTCTGGCAGCATTTTACTTTTCTAAATGTCTACTTGATTAGCACATGCAAAACCCACTGCAGTACACAGTGTGTTTGCTAGCAGAACGCATAACTGATATCTTTCTTTTTATATTCTCAGCTACACTTCCAACAGTCAAACATTATGTAAAGGTTAAGCAGAAGAAAAGAAAATTTTCACCACGGCAGCAAAGCATTCTGAGAGATGGGCAAGTGCATTTACACCATCAATTTACCTTAATACTCATAGAACTGTGGTAAATTTTAATGGAAAAGCATTTTCTGTCCTTGTCAGGGATGGAAAAGGGATCCTGATACAGTGGCTCACTCAGAGTTTGTATTCTGTGAAAGCACTGACTTTGTCAGACATAAAGGGCACGGTGTTAAAACGCACCTACCAAGGGATATGGGAAAAGTGCACTCTGCAATAATGCAGGAGTGAGGCAAGGTTAAAATCACACCAGTGCAGTGCATAAAAGGTGGCTGGCATATGAGTTATGTCCTCCATACCCTTTTAAGATTAAATGACTCATTCTAAGAAGAATAGCCTGAAAGTTTATGGCCAAAACTTGGTGACCGGCCAAGAAATGAGCCAGCATTGTGATGCCGTGTAAAGGATGCCTGCCACTCTTGAAAGACTGTGTGCTTTTGATAGTTAAAGAACCAAAAGGGACTGCTGCCACTGTGTCAAACATTCTGCCTTGATTTATACTCCGATCTGGGCAGTTCCCATTTTCCCAATCAGACAGATTACACAAACCCTGATAGATACAATATTTAACCATAGACTACAAAGCTGGTATCAGCTGGAAAACTTGGGAGCTAAACCGATGTCATATACAAACTGCTGTTTTCTGGCAGATGTTATTGGCATTTTGTCACAGGCAGAGCGAGGTCTTATTCTTGTTAAAGAATGTGGCTGTAATATCCCTATTACAAAATACTCTTCACCTTCTCTCCTAAGAAATTCAGCTTCAGGCAATCTCATGGTCTGTGCTACTTTTCCATCTCAGGCCCCAAACTATTTAGCTAAACAGTATTTAAATCTTTCATTAGAACAGTAGGTAATGACAAAACCCCCAAACAAACAAGGAGGTCTATAAATACCTGACATATTTATCCAAGTCCCTTTTTATCACATAACTAATATTTAGAAAGTGCGGTCATATTGTCTTTGATGCTTCTACAAGAACCTTCCCTCTGTATTTTTTTTAATGCAGCTGGATAAATACAAGCCATTTCCATGTTTGAATTAGCAGAAAAATATCAGCTGTTTTGATGGATATTCTGCACTTTTGGGTTAATGCTGTGATAAATGAATACCATACTCCTATCCTGGCACAGCACAGAATTCTGCTCCATGCTATGCTATAATATGTAATTGTACAGTGTTGTGTCATTTGAAAGTGGAATTTGTTTACCATACTTCATTATTACAAAACATGTCTCTCTTAACAAGAGTGTGGTTTAAAGAAATCATTCGCTGTTTAATGGCAAATGTTTCGTGCTGGTGTTACTGACAGGGTTTTCAACATAAAAGAGACGTAACAGGCCCGTTTTACACTGCCAAAGTCCTGTTATCACTTTACAACTCCTTTATACTTCTAAAGGAGTATGAAGGAGCTTTAGAGTAAACACCAGTCTTGGCCTGCCTTTCATCTGTGGTCTGTCAGTGACACGGAGCTGTGTGCAAGCCCAGTGGGTCAATGGGATATTAACTTGGGTTAAATGTCACAAGCACTGTTCTTCTGTCTGCAGAATGACAGGCTTTGTAAATGGGCCATGTTGGCCACTTTTCCTGATGAGTTCATAGAGGATTAAGTGCATAATTACATGGAATACAGAATATTTTTACATATTTGGTTGTGAGCTATTAGGAACACTACATGTAGTCATTCCTATCAAGTAGTTTGATATTTTATGCTCATAATGTGTCTGTCCCCTTTTCTTCTCACATATAATTATGGTTTACTTTGGCTAATACTTAGTCATGTTCCACATGTGATTTATTTATAACCAAAATGTAAACATAATGAAATTTGGGATAACAGGATTTATAGCAGACATGTTAATGCAGTTTGCAGTAGCATAAAAGGCAGCTCTACAAGCAGAGGCTGCAGCAGCTGTGTATAGATAGCCACCTTGAGGATCAGCAGAGCATGACTTGGGCTTAGTTTGCTCTTCTGCAAAATGAGGAAGGCATAAATCTTAGTATATTTCTTAATATAGTATATTTTCAATGCTATTTATTATTTAAAAATTAAATGAGACGTTGAAATGCAATTTTTCTTTTAAGGGACGAGGTGGAATGATTAGTGTGAGCATTTATTCCATAGTGGATGGAATCTCATTGTTTCCTCAGGAGTTTTTTGGAAACTCCTGCTGGTGTCTGTGTCCTTTCCATCTTGCACATACCCACACAAAACCCCGTGTCCTGCCTTCTCATCTTCCTAGCAAAAGCCTTGGTAGTGACTCACATTGCTTCAGAGCTTAGAAATGGCCACTCAGCCCTGATTTGGGGCTGCACTGGATCTGCTTATTGACTGTCTCTGGATTCTGGAGAGCTATAGGGAACAGGATTAACTGGAAGAGTCTTTACTTTAGCTAATGTCGAACTGCTCATGTTACCTAATTACATAAAAACATATATTAAAGGAATGCTACAGATGCTAGGAAACCAGGAAAGTGTTTATTTATGTGCCAATATTACTGTAACCTCCTGAGATACAGAATCAAATGCTGTATCCTTAAAAGATGCTTCTTTGTAGGAAGTCCACTTCTGAAAGCGCAAAACTTCAGAACTATTTAAAAAATGAAATTTAAAGCACCAGTTTAGAATACTAGACGAATAAAAATAAATCTTCTCTAAAATAAATGGGTTTTTTTGGAAATGCTGAATGAGGGTATAGAGTCTTTAAACATAACTGTCCTGTTGAGCAACTCTCTTCTATTCCAGTGTTCATTCTCTCATTCATAATTTAAGCAGAGCTCACTATCTATAAACAACAGTGATGCTAAATGGATAAAATAGCGCAGCATTCAGATGACAGGCACAATCAAAAGTAGGTCGGTTAAAGAGGAACTACATTTGGCTTTTATTAAATGAAATATTCAGTAGCATTACTTCAATTTCTAGGGAGTAAAGATATTTCAAAAGTGGGTATTGAAGCCAGACCGAAGCCCGACATTCGCGAACAGGCTTTGGGAACTCTGCGGCCGCTGCTTCACCGGGGACGCGTGGAACTGCCCCGAGCTCACCACGCGGAAAGGTCAGGGCTGTGCAGGGGGAAACCGCGCCTTGTGCACCGGCACGGCTGAAATCGCTCCTGCCCTCCTCCCGAGAGCACACGGAGGGCGTGTTATTAACTCGGCCGCTAGCTGTGCTCCCGGGGAGGTTCGTGACTGCACCGCGAACTGTCTCTGCCATCTCCCGAGGAGCCTCTCTGCGCGCGCCGGGAACAGCGACCAGAGACTCCGGCTCAGGACACGGCGCTGGACGCGGGCGTGTCCCTTCCCAGGGCGGGCTGCAGCGGGGCGGCCTCGGGCAGCGGAGCCCTCAGGTTTCACAGCCCTCAGGTTTCACAGCCCTCAGGCAGCGCATCCCCCGCGCAGGGCCGGGACCGGCGCGTGGCACCGGCACTGAGCCCGGGGCGCAGCGCCCGCCCCGCCGCTGGGGGCACGCGCGCGCCATCCAATCAGCGACTCCGGAGCGCCAGAAGTCCCGCCCCCTCGCTCTGAACGACCAATCAGCGTCCCCCAAGGGGGCGTGTTCGGCCATCCGCCCCCTCCCCTGCGGCTCATACAACCGCGATAGACTGGAAAGCCCCAAATCCGCTCGTGACTGGCG
>VZTD01004398.1:544737-683705 GCA_013397725.1 Rhagologus leucostigma
CCCTGCTGGGCCTTTCCGACACTTCAGCCTCGATCCCCGGGCAACTCGTTGGCGACTCAAGAAGTGTTTCGGGACTTTCCTTCCCTGTCTTGCACGGAGCCGCCCGGGGAGGAGAGAAAATGCTCAGATTTCGAGGGGGAGGATAATTATGCTCCAAAGCTGAGCCTTTCACAGAGCCGTGTGGGTCGCACGGACATGTCTTACCATGAAACACTCCGTGAGAGAACCAAGTGCAATACGATATTCGGTATCATTTCGGAATCCGAGCACACGTATTTCATTTTTTTGGGGGAGGACTGGACGCGGGGTGTCTGCAGAGCGGCCGTATTGGCACATCTCATAACGCCACAGCATTCTGGCCCTTGAGAATGATTCCTGTTCTTCCTCTCACGGGAATTATTTGTATCAGATTTATAACGCTGAACACAACTGCAGGTGCATTTTCTCTTAGGAATCACGTTACCAGTATGAACATCTTTGTATTAGACTGTTTCAGCCGCTGTTTTGAGAAACAGTTTCTCTTTCTTCCACTCACGGCTTGTATTGCCGACATGTAATTCTGTGTACATTGAGCTGCAACTAAATTTCCTCGCTCCTAGTTTTAACCTTCCCATGAAAATTGGTTTTGGGCTGTTGAAAAACAGAACTTTGCACCTCAGCTGGTTAAATTACTTTTGATATTAAAGTGGAAGTTTTTTTAAGAAGCTGTACAGTTTATTTTAGCCTTTTCATTTTATACTCTGAATCAGAGCCACAGACGTTTGTTCATTCTGAAACGTGATAGCTACTTTAAACATCTCTGTGTAGTTCGTCTAAGGCTCCTGAAGGGTAGAAACGGAGTTCTTGAATTTCAGCGCAAACTGTTCTTCTGATGAGATGTCTCCGTAGTGGCAACAGTGACTCACAACAGAGGAATAAAGGAAGTTAGGGAAGCTTTGAAGTTAGGTAGCTTATTATGGCCTACTCCTGACAATTTTTAAAATGTTTTTTTCTTCCAAAGTACGTAGTGTTGCAGTCATAACTGTGTTTTGCCTGTTTCTCCCCAAAGCCTTTTGAGCATGAGAAAATTCAGGGAGTAGCTGGAACAGAAGGATGCAACTGAACAGGCTCTGACACTTAAATTGTCCGTGTTGGTGGTCAAGTACTCTGGGGTTTGCACAAGTGTTGTAGTTGCTGGTGTGTTGTGCAGTGCAGTGATGACTTTTTGGTAAGGATTAAGTTGTTTTGTTCCCAAGTTAATCATACAGTGGTCGAATAGTTTATTCTGGTCGTAGTCTGATACGACTATGCTGTTTGTTCAGCAGGGATTTTACTTAACTCACAGAATTCCATGGAAAATGGCTGTAAAAAATAATCCTAAAATCAGTGGTGTATGTAAATGTATTTTTGATACATTGCCAGAACTTAATGTCCTTTTAACAAGCTTTTCTGTGCTCTTAAAATACTAATTTATCACTTGTATTATTCTAAAAGAAGGGTATTTGGCTTTTAAAGTTGTATATTTTCTTTGTCAGGGGACAGTGGGTGTAGATAAGTTTTTAAAGGAAGGCATTTTTATGTAGTGATAATGAACTCTTTAATAAAGGAAAGCCTTTTGGTACTATATCCAGTGGGTTTAGTAACATTTCTGTGGATGACTAGGGCTTTGAAAGACTGACCACACACCACATAAAGTTATTACATAATCTAAATGCAGCTGTTGACGTTTTCACACTGAATTCTTTACTACTAAACATGTGAAGATTGTAGTGTTGCAGCAATAGACTTGCAAACAAGATATACTTATTAAAAAATAGATATGATGACTCTTATTTTAAATAAAACCTTTCAGTTAACCTTTCCTCTTTTAATATATTATTTCTGTACATACTTACTAAAATTAAAATGAATTATTTCTGTAAATGAAGCAGGAAAAATCAGGATGCCTGTAATGTCAGAGATACTTGTTTGCAGTCTGCTGGGGATTGAGGAACTTTGTGGAATGGCTCAAAAAAAAAAAAAGGAAAGTGAAGTGTGCCAGCTTTTGAAAGCTGAGAATATTAAATGGAACTATGAGGAACAAGACAGGTTTTTTTTCCCATTGTGTGAAAAAAAATAAGGGGAGAGAACTAGTCAGAACTTACATGAAACTCTTATTTTAAGATCTGAGTAGACTTACAAAAACTAATGGTTGTTTAATCATGTTTCCGTATGGGGCAGGAGCAGGGGAATCCTGCTGTGTTCGTCATCAGTTTCCACATAAACTATTTCAATCCCATGCTCACACGACTTTTTTGTTATCATCAACAAACATTAAAGCCCATTTATGTGTATCACATGAAAGTGAGGAAAAATATTTTTTAGCTTGAAAACACGTGGATGGTCTACCAGACTTTCCCTCAGTGAGGTCTGAAACTGTCTGGATCCTACCCCTCAGATGTTAATTACTTTGCAGAGGGAAACACATTAAGCCACAGAACTCCTGTGAGCTGCTGCAGCAGCAGTGTCGAAGCGTGGTGGTGACACTGACACCCACGTGTCACATCTGTGCAGACGAGAAGCAGGTTTGAATGTCTGCATGGTACGAGAGCCTCACCAAGGCAGCACAGAAATGTGTGAATTCCTAGGGACTGAAAGATGAGACTTTGCCCAAATTTCAGGTTGTCTGTAGTTACTACTTTTTTTTGGGGAAAGAGTTTTGTTAAATAGTCTGTCTGTTTAAAAAGATGAGGAAAATAATTACAGGACTACTGGATTTCATTGCTTTCCAACAGCTTCTGCAGTTGGGTTCAAAGAAAGGGTAGGAGAAATAACAATAGATTTTGTGGTATTTGAATGCCATCAGAGAAAAGTCGCGGAGAAACAGGGTACCTAGGCACAAGGACGAAGATTGTTTGCCTTTAGGTACTGAAGTTAAATCCATAAATAGTCATCGAGGTTGTCCTTTAACTGAATGCAAACTGTGGCATCACAGATTGTGAACAGGAAAATTTACATGACAATGCATTCTGAACTTGTATATTGCCCTTTGCTGTCATCTTTGGAAGAATAAACCCTGCTAAGGTACTGCAACTCTTTCTTCCTGTATCCAGTATGATCAAAACTATAGACGCATCTGCTCAAAGACGCATTTACAAATTGTTCTTTTTCACTTCACTGGTTGTGAACTATAGTTCTTAAGATGATGTTTAACTAAGGTGTTTGCTTCCATGGTATTTTAATAACTGAAAGTGAGGCATTTCTTACTTTGTTGAAGTGAATTTTCTTTCTAGAATGATAAAAATAAGAGCCTCCAATTTTTTTTATGAGAATTGCATGTTGCAGTGTTGGCACAACTTGGTTTTCATATATTGTATATTACTGGAACTGTCCATTTCTATTAAAGAAATGGCTGTTATAAGTTACTAAAGTTCCCATTTTCTGCTGCTCTATTTTGTCAACACAATTTTCTGCTTCACTAAATCAAAATGTTATGCAGGATGACAGATGCAGTACACTTTGTCAGAAATAAGTAGTCACTAAGCATGGGAAAAGAGCTTTATAGTGGAAAGTTTCATTAAAATATTGTTTGTAAACTGGAGCAGGTTGTTTATTCGTGTTCATTTGCACTTTAGTTTTCTTTTTGCTTTCACTTATGTGTGTTTTCTTTGTTTTCTGCATTTCATTACGTGTTTTCCACAACCCCCTTTTTCAAGGAACTAGAGAAGGAAATGAAATACACAGCAGTAAGGAGAAGAAATGGGTAAATTGGTCTGTCCATGATCAGCAGTACAGTGGCTGTTCTGGGACTGTGGTCACTGCCTTGCATTTTGCTGAACTCTGATCTATATGAGGAATGAGTCTGGTCACAGATTTAAATTGTTTGATGTTTTACTTAAGACTAGCTGTATCTACCCAATTCAATTTTTTTTCTTTTCTTTTTATTCTAGGCTTCCTGCTCTGAATGTGTTTCTTTGCAAAATGAATATTGCATTGTTTCACAAAGATTGGACCTTTCAGTAGAATTTGGAAAGATCACTGCACATAAATCAACAGCTTATTTTTCTTCAAGACTTCTGTGCAGCTTTTAAAGTTTTAATCACAATGAATTCAGGCTTATGGAGTCAAGAAAAAGCAAGTTCATCCTATTGGGAAGAGCGGATCTTTTACTTGCTTCTCCAGGAATGCAGTGTCATAGACAAGCAGACTCAAAAGCTCTTGAAAGTGCCCAAAGGTAGCATTGGGCAGTTTTTTCAAGACCGTTCTTCTGTGGCACACTCCAGAAATATTCCATGTAAAGGCAAGAAACTGCAGATTGGATTAAAGATTCTGGAACAACCTCATGCAATCTTGTTTGTGGATGAGAAGGATGTTATAGAAATAAATGAAAAACTAGCTGAGTTGCTTCTGGCTATTACTAACTGTGAGGAAAGATACAGTTTGTTTAAAAGCAAAAGCAGGTTAGCTAAAGGCGTCCAGATAGATATTGGCTCACCAGTTAGAGTACAGCTGAGATCAGGGGATGAGAAATATCCTGGAGTAGTTCGCTTCAGAGGACCCTTAATGCAAGAAAGGTCCCTAACAGGGATATACTTTGGAGTAGAGTTGCTGGTAAGTTACTTGCCTAAGGGGTAATATCAGATATGCTTTATGAGGTGAGCTAAATAAATCTTCACTATAAAGAGAAACTCCTAATAATTTTTTTCTAGAAGCATAGTTACCCCTAAAACCCATACCTTTGTTCTCATAAATACTTTTAGGTGAATGTGCCATATCGCATCAGCCTTGTAATCCCCGTGTTAAGTGAAGCTTGATGTGGTGCATGGGCTGGCAGAAAGACTTGAACATACTCTGAGTCCTCTCGCCCAGAAAAGTTTAATTCATAGAATCATGGAACGGTTTGGGTTGGAAGAGACCTTAAATATCATCTAGTCCCAAACCCCTTGCTATGGGCAGGGACACCTTCCGCTAGACCAGGTTCCCCAGAGCTCCATCCATCTTGGCTTTGAACACTGCCATGGATGGCGCATCCACAACTTCTTTGGGCAAAAATACTTGCATCCCTATCATGGTGAATATCTGACTCTCAGATTTCTGTTGAGTACTTTGTTTTCCAGTGTCAGTATACAGTCCATAAATGCAGGGTTGAATTTTAGGGCTGCTGTTTTTGTAGATCCCTGAAAGTCCAATAGCAAGTAGTTAAAATAGAGAATGTATCTGTTGTGTGCTCCTTGTGAGATATTTGTGCAAAATTAATGCCAGCCATAAGCTATTGAAGGATTAGGTTCAGGAGAGTTCTCCTCTTGTAGGAGTATATTTTTCAAAGTACTCTTTAAACTTTTCCTGGACTCTTTGTAATTCCCACTGAGAACCTCAGGGAATATCAGGCCCAAGTGTTTCTGAAAATTATCTCACTTTATATGGCATATAAGTGGAATTTTTGAACCCTTAGCATTATGTCTAGTATGAAGTAGTCTTGTCTTGATATGGCAAAAATGTGATGATTGAAGCAAAATTTGCCCTTGAAGAAAACATGCTTCTCTGAGTATAAAGGCTTCTGCCTGCCTGCAGCTACTCTCTAATGACATCTTGCTCTTTATTCCCCTAAGATAGACAGTTTGTATATTTGCCACAGATTCTGACAACAGAATTCTCTCAATATAAAGATAGTTCATCAGGCAAATTCTTAGTGCACATTGTCCAAAACACTGGATTGTGTTGCTGCTTTTTTAGTAGTCTGTTTTTCACAAGATACATGGTTTGGTTTTTTATCTTTTCTTTTTTTTCCCTTCCTTTTCTTCCTCCTCCGACACTTAGGAAGAAGGTCGTGGTCAGGGCTTTACTGATGGACAGTACCAAGGGAAGCAGCTTTTCAGATGTGATGAGGATTGTGGGGTTTTTGTTGCTTTGGACAAACTGGAGCTGGTGGAAGATGATGACAATGAACTGGAAAGTGACTATGCAGCTCCAGTTGACGCAATGCAGGTAGAACTTCCTCCTCTGGAGATCAACTCCAGGGTTTCTCTGAAGATAGGAGAGAGTATAGAGTATGGGACAGTTATATTCTGTGATGTCTTACCAGGAAACGAAAGTTTAGGATACGTTGTTGGAGTGGACATGGTAAGAAAATAATCTGACTTTAAATAACTTCTGCATGTGTGTTAGCTAGTGAATGACATGCACTTAGAAGAAGAAACATTATCCACAAGCTACTTCAGCGGAGGCTGACCTAAAATGGGAAATAAACACTGTGTTCAAAGATGCCCCTTGGTGGTAATTGTTTCTTGGCATCAGGTAAATGGTGTCCTATTTGATGCTAAACAGTTCAGGCGAAATACTCTGCTTACTCTGAGGAGCCTCCACTGAGCTACTTGCCATGTTAGGTGTCAGTCTTGAAGTCATGGAGTTGAGTGTTCGTCTTGTGAGACTGGCTTTGTTCTGCCTGTTAAAAAATGGATGTCTTTTTCTTTTATTAGCCACTTTTAAAAGCTTTTTTTCATGTAACTGTTTTGCTTGACTTTGTTCTACTTTAAAAGTATGAGTTTCAAGTACAAAAGTTGATCTCTCAAGAAAATGTGAAACTTGTCATTAAAAATTATTTCTAGCAATGTGAATTTTTTTAAATAAGCAGCTTTTAAGTTTTTGGTAGTTCAAGATTGTTCTGGTTTTATAGGTTAGATGCTTGCATTTTTTTGGTTGCAGTAGCTGTTCCATAACAATACACTGGAGTTGTTCTAGCTTGTTTATCAACAATGTTTTTTAGAAGAGAAATGCTTGTTAAAGTAGGAACTGTTTCTCAAGAGAGCAGGTTTCCAACTTTTCTCTTTGAAGACTATTCAAAGAGAAATATTTTGCCTATTCTATTTAGAAAATTTGTTACAGGAAAAAGTAGATGTTGTCAAATCTTTCATTTTCCTACTTTTTATATTCCTAAAGACATATGTGTGTACTCAGTATGATGTAAATCTTCTTTTGGGATACATGTAATGTGTTTTTCTATTTTTAGGATAATCCGATTGGAAACTGGGATGGAAGATACAATGGAATACAGCTGTGCAGTTTTGCAAGTGTTGAGAGTACACTTCTTTTGCATATCAATGATGTTATTCCAGGTATGCCCTGCTTTCTTAACCAGAAGGCAGACTTTGATAACATCTAGGACATCCTCCACCTAGGCACAGTTATATGATTAAAACAATACTGCAGAATTAATATCCTAAATTCACTTGAATTACCTTCTGTGTTATACTTCTCTTCAGTTTCACCCTCCTTTGGGTTACAGTCTCACTAGTAGAAAAGCTTTAATACTGAACACAATTCCTGTCAAATTGTATAGTATTTACAATACTATGCAGTGTATAATATTCATGAATATGTGAGTGTCTGTAGTGGGAATCTTTTCTATGGACTGTTGTTCAGTTCACTCCAGGAGTTCAAATATCTTGATCAGAAAGCTGTTCTTTCTATGCTTGAAAGGTGTTGACAGTATTATGTATGCATTCTGTGAATAAATACTTGGAAATGCCTGTCAAGACTGGAAAAATTCACTGCAGTAATTCAATGAATAGTGTTAATTTGTAACAACTACAGTACTCTGATTCCTTTTCTGAAGAAAAAAAAGTTTATATGAGGCTTTTGTTTGGGCTCTGTCTCTAGGTAGGTTCTAATGAGTGTAGTCTGTAACTGTTGCTCTCACTCTTCAGTTTGACTGACTTATGTCTGCTTCCTACTTGCTGGTTTAGTTGAGATGCATGTTTTTTGCACAAAGTTTCTGCTCTTCTCTGGAGAATTCACAGGGACTTCTCCATTTTTTGAAAACAGCATTCATTGTAGATGTGTTGGTAGAACAAAAACCTTAAAATTTCTTGCATCTGTTTCCCATAATGGAAATAGATACATAATGTTGAAGGATGTAAAGTCAACCTATTTGATGTGTTCAAGAAGTACTGGTAGGCTTCGGAGTAAGCAATTGCTGATGTGATAAAAGCAAGTTGTATACACATAAAATGTTGGTTATGTGCCAAACAAGGCTTTGTTCCACTCAGTTTTAAAGCTTGTGATGGCAGGCCTTTGTTCAGTTATGTTTTGAGGTGAACTTTAGAAAAGGGAAGCTAATACTTTCTTCATGTACCGTGTCTTAGAGACTGTGTCACAGGACAGGAGACCTCCTAAGCTTGCCTATACCTCAAGAAGTGGTGACAAAAGCTTGTTCAATCATAGTAAGCCAAAGGCTATGGGTATGTATGTAAGGGATTTTCTTTACATATGTAAGATTACAAAATTTTGTTGCTTGCAAAAAAGTATTGTCTTTTCTATCAGTTGATTTATTATTTCAGTTATGTTTCAAGTTCATCGAATCATCAAGGTTGGCAGAGACCTTTAAGATCATCAAGTCCAACTGTAGTTAAAAGTTAAATTTCTCTGAAATAGAGTATTAGTATGAATTTATTTAATGATTATAAAGATGGTAGACAGTTAAAGTTAAGATTGCTCAAACTGCCTTCATTTTCGTGAAAAAGAGTTTGAGATTTAGCAAAAATTCAAGACCATATTACCTTGTTGTCCAGTGTCACCAGGTCAGGGCTGCATTCCGTTTCTCTGGAAGTGTGGTGTGTGGTTATTGTTTTGTTTTGTTTTTTAATAAATATAGTTTGCTGTTGTCTTCTTGCAGAACTAGAAACTTCAAAATTTTTAGCCCAGGAGCAGATCTACTTAATAGTGACTGTATTAATTTTGCTGTGATTCAAAACCAGAATTGAATTCCCAAAATATAAACTTCCTTGACTCTGTTTTTGCCCAGTTCTGAAAATCCTCCCAGGAAAAAAAACCCCAAAATTGAAATAGAAGCAATTTATCTTTTTTTTTTTTTTTTAAAGGCAAAAATCAAAATTCTGTGTCTGCATTGGGTAGTAGAATACTAGTGACAGTATACTCTGTAAGTTGTTATTTTACCTGGCATTGGATGCTGGCAGAGATGATCTTCACTGTAGTAACTGTGGTTATATGTTGGCAGAAGTTATAGAATTGGAATTGGATCAGTAATTTCTTTGCCTACTTTGAAATTTTAGTGCTTTAAAACCAAAACCCACCTGCTATAACTGTATTGCAAATACTTTCTTATATCCATAATTTATAGTCATGAAAAAATTGCACTGGAGAGGGATTTTCTCCCTTCTTTTCAGCCTGGTGACTTGAAATTTCAGCTCAGAGTGTATGTTGGCTTGGTGTAGACTTCTACTGTGTTGTATGCTGAGAACTGTGCTAGCCTTGATGGGAGTTTGCTCCTTTGTGGAAAGGCAGTTATGTCTTCTTGAAAGTGTAGTAACAAGTTTATGAAGTAAGAGTGTAGGTAACCTTTTGTAAATAGAGATTAATCTCTTCAATAAAATATGTTGTTTTCCAGGATCTACCTCTGAACCTGGAAATAGAAGCAGATCTGAAGTCTTCTACACATTAAATGGCTCATCAGTTGACTCTCAGCCTCAAACAAAAACAAAACCCCCATGGTATATTGATGAAGGTAAAGAGAGAGGGTAGTTTTTTATGTATTTGTTTTAAAAACCCACAAAACAAAACTAGAGTGTATTATTCTTCAAATAAAACAAGGATGAGATTAAATGTAAAACAGTTGGACTGTGTTGTCTTAGTGGAATACATCCTACATCATAAAAAGCATCTTGAAAGCCCTGTGAAAATGTACTCTGTCTTGATGTGACCTGTGGTTTTATTCTGCATGTAGGAGATTATGTTCTTGGCAACTCATGTGCAGCTCTGTGGGAATGCACATGTCTCGCAGGCAGAATAAAAGCTGAGGCTGGGATGGAAGACACGAAGATATTCCTTGTAACCGAGTATACAGAGTAATTGTATTTTGCCTGTCTTTGTAGCTAATGTTACAGATCCAAGGGAACTGTAATATTCTGCCATGCCAGCTAATCAGTCTGGAAGTGGGAGCAGGGAAATAATCTAAGCATACATGGGTTTTTTCTGTAGTTTTTAAAAGTTATTTCTGTAAAATCTCTCTTTTGGTTTTTAAAAGTGTGAGTGCACATACTTAAAGTATTGATATATCTTGATTTGCTTCCAGATCTATTTTTTTTTCTTTCCTGGTAAACTTTAGAAAAATGTGGCTAACTGGCTTAGTGACTGAAGGGCTAAATACTAAGCTAATAATGGTAATTTGCAATGGACACCTATAGCAACAGTAGCCCCTGAATTCTTTGAACTACAAAAGAAAATGGGTTAAAATTATTCTTGGTTGTGTAACATATGTATTTTTTTTTAACATTTTTTAAGACATTAACTTCATTTAATGAAACAGCATGGGGGGAATAGGTGAAGATGAAGACGCTGTTGTTCTGTGAATACCAATGGTCTATTAGAGACCCTTCCAACTCAGGGTATTCTATGACTCTGTAGAGAGATGAGAGAAGACACAGAGTGCTTGTGCTGTTACATAGAGTTGTGATCTCTTTTATCAGGCACTGCATTGGTCCTGACATATTTAAGTCCTTTATTCTTTATAGACACTGATAGATTCCTTGTATTAAAACCAAAGTATGTTGTGATGGAGTCAGGGGAATAAGCACTTTTCTGTTTGCAAATCATATCTGCAAGCAATTATTTATATCTCTATAAGCTGTGAACCAAATAATTTCCTCAGTCACAATGACCAATGAGCTCTTCCTAGTTTTGTCCCTTACAGTCATAATCCTTGGAGCTGTTAACTCATGTTCAAAGAAAGCCTCATGTGAGGAGGAAAAAAAAGATTTCAATCTAAACCTTCCTGTAGTTTCTAACATCTCCTTTCTCTGTGCTGTTTGTTTCTGTTGCTTGTGGTAAAAGTGGTGGGACTGCAGCAGCGTCTGCTCAATCAGTTCTGTGTCTCCAGTGTTGCCAAGTGACAAAAGTCTTCCTAAATGTCCCCAGCTGTTTGTGCTTCTGACCTGTTAAATCAGATGTGGCTGGTTTGATAGCCAAGTCTTTCTTTTTTTAATACAGGGAAAAAAAACCCCCAACACTTACTAACATCTTGGTTTTGTTTTTAACAGCTGCTGAAGACCCTTCAAAATCACTTACTGATTCATCTCCTGGATTTGGGCATTCTTCACCACCACTGCAGCCACCTGTAACAAACTCTGTGTCTACAGAAAACAGATTTCACTCCCTCCCCTTTAGCTTGACAAAAACAACAAGTACTAATGGTACTATGGGACATAGTCCTCTCTCTTTATCTGTTCAGTCAGTCATGGGTGATGTGAATACTGCAGCTACCCAGGAGAGTCCATCAACAGCAGGCCCAATTGGAAATTCACATGGTCTTGAAGCAGGTTCCTTGGCAGAAGTTAAAGAAAATCCTCCTTTCTATGGAGTAATCCGCTGGATTGGCCAGCCCCCTGGAGTAAATGAAGTATTAGCAGGACTGGAACTGGTAAATATCATTCTAGTTCATACTAATGTTAATTACTAGTTTTGTTCCTTAGAGCTGGTACATGTATATGCTGCAAAAGCAGCAGTCTGGGGGATTTGCCCAAACAGGTTACCAGGTGATCTCCTTAGAGCTAAATTCTTTGATAAGCTCTGACTTTTGTGGCTGCCCTACACCTTACCCTGTTAATAGGCTCTGAGGTGTCTGTATCACAATGGGTAACGGAATATGTAGGACTGATCACTTCCTTGCTTTAAAGGAGTATCCTTTGCTTACATTATGGAGATTGAAAAAGGAAATTTAAAGGTCCTTTGAAATGGAAATTTATATAAAATTCTCTAGCCATAGTAGTCTTCATTGAATATAATTTTGTTTGTTTGTTTGTTGTGTGCATATCAGCAAACAGGCAGTCGGAGTGATGACTGTCAGAGCCATAGGACTGGTTTTGATAATTGACAGTAGTGATATTGTTGATTTGACAGCCATGTGCTTTGTGTTTCTGTGGGCCCTTTGTAAAAAAAAAAAAGGCACAATTGCCTCAAACATGAATTGCTGTTGTGTACTGACATTTCCTGTGGCAGCTGCTGCCAAGGTTGTGATGGGGTATCGGTTAAATTAATGAGTACACAATTAGGGAGATTGGGTTCTTTATTTTGGGATAATACTCAATAAAATTTTACATAAAGCAATGTAAAATTATGTAAAACACAAGCAAAATATGTGAGAATGTGACTGGAATTCTAGCTGTTATAAAAAGTTCTGATCCTTGTGGGTGTTTTGGGTGAAGTTAAAGCCGTAGTGTGCCACAGACTTTATGCCACAGTTCTGAGACTGCTCCTTAGGGTGTCGTGCATCAACCTGGGTGCCACTCGTGCATTTCTGCATTAAAGCCTCGCCGCTGTTAGTAAGCAGGCACTATACCTTAAATCCTGTTCTCAAAGAGAACAGCTTGTTGTTCACTCCTAGTTTGTGTTGTCTCTCCTTGATGTACATTTTGTGTGTTTTGAAGCAGGCATTTTTCTTGTGCAGCCAAGTCACACTGAAATTGTTCACTCTACCCCATGCTCAGTGATTTTAATTAAGTTGTAAAAAGTGCTCTTTCTAACTACAGAAGGAATCTGGACTAGGTTAAGTTCACAGTCTCTCCTCCCACCTGTCCCACACTGCTTCTGATGGAATTCTTGTTTTATTTTGGATGGAGTGAAAGTTTCACCATGAAGAAAGAAACCTGCAGCTCTTAATTTTCTCGAAAAAATCCAGTTAAACAACACCTCAGTTGAGGCTTTGGATACTAAATTGCAGAAATAGTGTGTATCATGCTTCAGAGTACCAGAAGGGTGACTTGTGGGTAGATATCTTATCAAATGTCTTACTGTAGAATTGTAGAAATAAGAAAAACAGCGAATTCTCACTTGAATTTTCAGGAAGATGAATGTGCAGGCTGTACGGACGGAACATTTAAAGGAACTCGATACTTCACTTGTGCTCCAAAGAAAGCTCTTTTTGTTAAACTCAAAAGCTGCAGGCCAGATTCCAGGTTTGCCTCGCTCCAGCCCGTTTCCAACCAGATCGAGCGCTGCAACTCTCTAGGTACTGACCCTCTGCTTATTTCTTGTTTATCAGCTGGGAACTGGACAGGGCTTTGGTTTCATTCATTCCTGCAATAAGTTCTTCATATTGAACACTTGGAAATCTGTACAGGTATTACTTAATTGAGATTAATGAATAGAAGATCAGCCTGTACAGAATACAGTGATTCTTGAATTATTCTTTTATGCTTTAAAACAAGAAAATGTTCATATATGTAAAGAAATGTCATAAAATCATGGGATTTTTTTATGCTGTGCACTTTTTATTTTAGAAGTTGTAAAACAATCTTGCTGAAAATGGTATTTGCAACTCTAGCACTGTATGATTGCATTATCAGAAATAAAGGCAGTAATTTTTCTATAATCTATAACATCAAGTTATTTTATTCTCTGAATATTAACAAAGAAAAGCATGTATTTTTATGATGGAAGTTAGTGGTGAAAAACTTCTTTTTTCCCTAACTTCAGGTATTTTAGATTTCTTGGGTCATCTTATATTGCCTGGGACAACAGCAAAGAAAAGTCTGATGCTTGTAAGATAGTGTGAACAGGGCATTTGTAATGAAAAGACAACTTCATTCCTACAGGATAAAATTAATTCAGTGCTGCAGGCTTTCTGAAGCACTCTAGTGGGGAATGTAAGGCCTTGTTCACTCTCTGGCAGACAGGGAGTCTCAGCTATAATAAAATGCTATTCTAGTGCAGAGAAGGAATGCTTACACTAAGGCAGCAACGTAGCTATAAAACATTAATAGGAAAATCTCAAGGGGAATAAAATTTGAGGCTTTAAAGTGTCTTTTGAAAAAAAAAATTTCAGCCTTTGGAGGTTACTTAAGTGAAGTGGTAGAAGAAAACACTCCTCCAAAAATGGAAAAAGAAGGTTTAGAGACAATGATTGGAAAGAAGAAAGGTATCCAGGGTCATTACAACTCCTGTTACTTAGACTCCACCTTATTCTGGTAAGTTCATAATTTGTATAGTGGCATCCCATGCTGGAAATGCAGAACCTGTGATCTTTGCTTGAGTGACTGTCTGTGTGTATCACTGTGCAGCTCCCAGTGTCCTGTGCTGCAGTCTGACACGTCCCTGTGCTCTCCCAGTGCGAGCAGTGAAGTGCTGGTCGTGTCCAAACTGGAGTGGCCCTTATGGATCTGCTTGTTTAGACTGAGGGAGTCCCTGGCCTGTAAATGGTTGAAGAATAAGGAGAACACAGGCCAGGGGGTGGAGGGAGGGAAATGCCTCTTACAACTTCTTTGCAGAATCCTGCCTGGGCAACTGGTTCTGTACTTTGCTGCAGAAAGAATACGGGGTTGGAGTGGGCTTTGGTATTTAGTGCAGCTGTGTCCCCTGTCCATAATTGCCTCTTTTTGAGTTTGTTTAGTTCTTTAATTCTTCTGTGGCTTTGCTTGGTTTGTGTTATGTTGCTCAGGCATCTAAATGGTCAAAACAACCTTCCTTTTCCTTTTTTCTTTGTAGCCTGTTTTCTTTTAGCTCTGTTTTGGATACTGTGCTACTCAGACCTAAAGAAATGAATGATGTAGAGTATTATAGTGAGACTCAGGAGCTGCTGCGGACAGAGATCGTGAATCCTCTGAGAATGTAAGTAAAGACAAGAACTGGTCTCTAGTCTAACATGAATTAGAGAGATCCTTCAGTGTTTGCATTCCTACTGCAGATCTGAGAAATTTGGCTATCTGCTGCTACTCTGTGTATTTTTTTTAGTATTTTGCTTTTCCTTCATGGCAGATTTAATCAGTGATAACTGGAAATAGTTATTCATTGTTTAGTGATAAAATATTTTCACTAGTTTCTTATTTGCAAATGGATCAGCACAAAGCCATTGTACAATTTGTACAAGTATGAATACAAAAGTATTGAGAAATACAAGTTATGTTTGCTCACAGCATTCATATTTACATGTTTTTAACGCTGTTGTAGTTGACAAGAAAATTATTTGAGTTATCTTATATGGAGTTTCACAATTTGATAGATTTAGCAGGGCTTTAGAAGTTTCATTACTTTTTGCATGTGGTCTGCAAGTGGCCAAAATGCTTTCATTAAAAGAATTTAATATGACCTTTGCAATTTCTTAGGTACATTGAGTAAAGGAGATGCAACAAAAATCTCCTTGAAAAGTTATTGTCCTTAAGCTTAATTTTTTTCAAACATGAATAATACAGTTGTAGTTCCAAAATTCTGTGGGCTGTCACTGAACAATTTAAGACGAAGTTTTTATTTTGATAAATAAAAATGTTGGCCCCTGACACCTTGTTCTGGTCAGGGAGTGTGTGCTTTGCCTGGTGTGTTCCAGGGTGTGTGGAATAGGTAGGATAGCAGGATACACACTGAGTAGCAGAAAGCTCAGGTGGCTGAGATGGCTGAATGTCTTACCGCCCTTTTACCACGCTTAAAACTTTAGGGGAAAAGACTGAATACTCAAAGCCTCAGCTTCTTAGGTCAGCAGTACAGCTCTGTGACTTTTTCTCAAATATTGAATTTTTTTTTGTTAACAACTCCCACGGTGCTGTTATTATGTGACATTCTGAAATGATGTATTAAGAGGTGCAAATTAGAGTGAAAACAAATCAAAAGTAATTGGCTGACAAATCCGAAAACAGTTATCCTGGTAAGTCGATGATTAAAAATGCTCTTAAAGGTTATAAAAGAACATTGAGCACTGCATTAAATTTATACTACATTAAGAAAACTGGGAGTCAGATTAAATATGAGAAATCAGTATGTAGTTTTGAAGAAATACTGTATGCAGTTAAAGAGGGATTTGAGAACCTGTATTTCAGTATTTAAGTAGTTGGTTGGTTTTGGTTTTTTTTGTGCTTCTCTGACTTGATCACAAACCAGCTAATAGCTTATTAAACCCATTTATCTTAGATATGGATATGTATGTGCTACAAAAATAATGAAACTGAGGAAAATACTTGAAAAAGTTGAGGCTGCATCAGGATTCACTTCAGAGGAAAAAGGTAATGCGGGAGGCTTGCCTTTCTTTGAGACTTACAAGAATCTCGTATGAAGGAACTGAGGAACCTTGCTATATAATTATACCAGAACAAAACACCCAAGTATTTTGCTGTGGCAGTAGTGTCTCTCCCAGAGGTCTGAGGGGCCACTGGCTGCTGGAAAGGTCTTTTCTGCTTCCTCAGGTATGTAAGGAACCCTAGCTGAACAATTTCTGCAGTCTTCCACTGCCTGGATTTCTTTTAATGCCTTCCTGTGTCCCTGTAACTCCCATCTAGCAGTTAGTGGAGATGACTGTGATAAGGCTGGGGTGTTTGTCCTCTTTCACAATGTCACTTTGATCCCTGAGGAATAAGCTTTTGCACTACAACATTTCACTGTTAAAATGGTTATCTAGTATTTTAAGAAATAAAATGTTCAAATCATGTTAGAAAAATCAGTTCCCAACTTTTTAATCTTCTGCTGCATATATTGATTAATTAGCATTGTATTATGTAGCTGTTTTGCTTTTATTCAGGAGAGGACTACTTTGTAAATACTGAATGCTGGAACCAGTATTTACTGCAGTTAGTGGCAGGGAGAGAAATACACCAGCAAACTGTGGTGGGGGAGAACAGCCCTCTGGGAAGCTGCTGTTGGCTGCGTTCTTCGTTAGAGAACTCAGTCTCTAGTTTAGATGAACTCGGGACTATTGTGTAGTTTTTGTGTTGCTGTCACTGCTCCTCACTGGCTCTCTGCAGTTTCACTGTTTCCTTTTGAAAGCTTTTATTTCTCCTGGAATGGTTGTGTGGTGCCAAATGATTCCTTTGAAATACAGAGCATCTTTTTTAACTTTACTGGAAAGATTTGTTACCCTGTTGAGCCTGTACCTTTTATTAGGGCCATTTAACACCAAAAGAATAAATAGAGGTTTGTCATGAAAATGTTCACAGTTTGTCATAATCTTAGTGTAGTAATAAAGCTGTAAAAATTAACTGTTACTTTTTTTTCTATGAAAATTCTGAAAACCTTCACTTTAAGTGAGTCTTGGATAATGTATCTGGTTTTGCATGTTAACAAAGTTTTTTTCTCTCCTTCCTCCAGATCCAGAAGAATTTTTGAATATTTTATTTCACCATATTCTAAGAGTTGAGCCACTGTTGAAAATAAGGTGAATCTTACTTCTTTGGCCTTCAAGGGTTTTGTCGTGTCTGTGCCATACAGAGAACAAAACTTATGTTCCGCCATTCAGCTTTTAGCACCAGAGTTTGTGTGTATTGTGCACATACCTGAACTCTTCAAGGAAAATTCAGAAGTCTCCTTTCTTCTTAGAAAGAAGGCTTAAGATTAGTAGTGGTAACACTGAGCATCATGCTCTTAGAGTCCTCTCAACACCTGAGTACTCTAAAAAGCAACCTTGGCTTAAATGCTGGCTGGGATGGGAGGAGGTTACAGTTTATAGCAAATTTGATAAAAGTTCCCAGGAATTTCATCCCAGGAACTTTTGATGCTGAGATGAAACAGCTTCTACCTACCTGTTTTCTTTTGCTATTAGAGGCCAGTTAGTCCTATATACTTTTTCTCTATAGTAGCAAAAACCATTTCTTCAACCTGAGCACAGTCTTCTGTATCCTTTCTTTTGTACTTCCAGAGGAAGTTGAATTGCTTATCTGAAGATCTCCTCCCAGATATATCACAATTATGTTTATTTAACAGAAATACTATCTGAAAACATTGGTACTTGATACTTGTCTATGTTTTGAACATCTGACCTCAAAACATACTTAAATTGGTAGCTTAATCCTGTGTCCCTCTCCCTATCCATACAGAATGTGTTGTGGTTTTGTGGTTCTTGTTTTTTGAAGGGGATAATTGGTTTGTGGTAGGGATGTGTGTGTTTAGTGGAAAGGTTTTTTTTCCTTTTTTTATTTTGGTAAGGATGAAGAAGTTTCTCCAGACTATTTACTATGGCTTGCATTGGCAGCTGATGTGGTAACCTGCCTCAGAGTTTGCCTAGGTGTGGAAGGAGTCTTAACAATTAGAGCTGGACAGCCTTGAATTTGGATTATCCTTTTGGAGAGTTCTCTGCTAACTATAGAGCAAGTCTAGCAACATTAGCCATCTGTGTGAGACTTCCACTGCAGGAAGCAGTGTAAATATCGCCCTGATTTAGAGGAAATGTTTCATTAAACCCATCATACTGAAGATAATTATTGTTGTTTCATTTGATATTTTATTACTGAAACTCCTAATTGTCTCTCCAATGAAAGCTGCTTTATTGTCTTGGAGTTTTTGATGCAGATGCTTAGGAAGTATTTGTCAGTTGCTGGTTCAGCCATGCATAGCCATATGTTTTTAAAACATACTCTGAAACTCACACTGATTTTTTTTCTTTAAAATTTTCCATAATCAGTCCACACTTAATACTTGACTGCCTGGTACTTTTTTGGGGGGCAGGAGGCTGTGTTGTGTTTAGCTTTGTTGTTTGTTTGGGGTTTTTTAAAGCACAGTATATTTCAATGAAGAGAAGATGTTTTGTAGACTATTTTCATGTAGATGCTATTTTCCTAGTAAGATACAGTTGTCATTACAGTAGAGCTTCAGAATCTGTTGGGTTTTTTTTTCTTTAAATCTGTTTTTAGATCAGCAGGTCAGAAAGTACAAGACTGTTACTTCTATCAAATTTTTATGGACAAAAATGAGAAAGTTGGAGTCCCAACAATTCAGCAGTTACTAGAGTGGTCATTCATCAACAGCAACTTGAAGTTTGCAGAGGTTGGTGACAGCTGTTGCCTTGTTAGAAGTGTTCGTACCTAAATATCTGTCCATTCAGCAATGGGACAAAAGTAGCATTTGGTGTAAAAACATGCAGACATGGTGGAATTGGGAATATTGTGTCAGTGATCGGGATGCCTACATAGCAAAAATATTTTAAGGTTCACTTAATGACATCTATTATTTGGCTGAACAGATGAAAGTGATTTAGGTAAAGAATTACTAAAAGAAAATTTCTTAGCTGCTGCCAGTAAGTTGTTTTAAGGACTAATACTTTGAGATACCTCTGTCAGTGGGCTTAAATAACATGAGTTTAAACATGACAGTGAGTTTAAATAACATGAATATATTTATAGCATTAGAAGAATGTCTATAAAGTTAGATAATTATTTATCTCAAGTTCATTACATTATATTCTGGCATTTTACCTAGGCACCCTCTTGCCTGATTATCCAGATGCCCCGGTTTGGAAAAGACTTCAAAATGTTCAATAAAATTTTTCCATCCTTGGAATTAAATATAACAGACTTACTTGAAGACAGTAAGTATGTAACATTGCATTGTATGATGAAAGAGAGTTGCTGAGTGACTAAGGCAGTGAAAGTACTAACGGTACTTCTGGTGGGTTTGGGTTTTATTTCTATTAGATATTTACCAAGATAGTGTGAGATGCTCAGGGTGAGGAGAAATGAAAGTTTACTGGTTAGAAGGCTTTTTTCCCTTATGTTAATTACAAGTTCTAATACAGAAGAATGTATAGAATACAATTTCCTTGATTATGTTTATTTAAGTCTTGAGTACCTGTACAACTGAACTTATTTCAGGAGGGTGTTTTTAAAATGGAGTTATTAGCAGCAAAGCAGTTCATTAATATGGCTGTTCATTAGGTCATCAGACTAGAAGAGAACCTGAGATGAGGATGTGCACCTGTAGCATATTGTGACTGTGAATTTTTCAGCCATAGTTATATCACTTCTTTTTGTGATTTAAGTTTCTGACATTGGTCATCCACTGAATTTTTCATTTCATTACCTAAGGAAGGACACCTGGTTTTAAATTTGAGATAAGAATTAATAAAACTGCCAAAATTCATTAGAATAATAATGTCTGAAGTTGTCATGGCCTTTTCTTTCACTGTCTTGGCCATCAGCTTATGCTTTTTTTTTTTTTTTTTTTTTTTTTGGGTGGTGTTGATTGCCATAGGGGCTAAACTAGCTCTACCACAATGATGAGAGAGAGCTAACATGATTTAAAAGCCTGGTTTTGCTTCATGCACTTGATTTTTATCATCTTGTTTTTAACTTACCAGTGTAAACGTTTTTCTCTTAATCCACATTGCACCAAAGAGAAGTTATATAGAGTGGCACATTTCTGCTTTGGTTAGCAATCTCATTTTAACTTTTTTTAAATGTAGTGTCTTTCTCCATTTAAAATAATAGTTCTCCTTCATTTTCATATTCCTTTTCTCAAAAAAAAGCCTCCCCAGCCTGGAGACTAATGCCTTTCTTGCAAATGCAGCTCCCAGGCAGTGCCGCATCTGCGGAGGGCTCGCTATGTACGAGTGCAGGGAGTGTTACGAAGACACCGACATTTCTGCTGGCAAAATCAAGCAGTTCTGCAAAACGTGCAATACACAAGTAAGTGCTTGTCTTTGTTATTCCCATGGGTTTAACCCAAATGGTTAATGCTGTGATAACGGAAAGAAAGGCAGAAGAGCATAGGGAGACTTCCTCACCAGCACCCGCATAGCAGTCCCCCACCATGTAAAGTGTCTCCTTTGGTGGCAGATCAGGAACTCTTGCTGTGTGTTTATGAACATGGCAACTGCCAAATCCAGGACTGGACACAGTGGAGAAGTAGTAATCGTGTGCTTTAAATCCCAATTTTATGTACATGCTACCTCGTTAGAGTTGATAAATTTGTGACAGAAATGCTTTGTTTTGCTGTTTGGAAACTGCATGAAGATGTCAGTTATGGCTTGTTTTCCAGTCTGAGCTTAGTAGGAAATCGTTGCATTAAACCTGACCTCCCTTCTAACCTTAGATTTGAATTTTCTGGGCAATATTGAACTACACTGGTGGGGAAAAATAGAAGAAACATTCAGTCAGCTACTGTTATTGCAGTTCCTTCTCTAATGCCATTAATCTTCTGTTCAGCAGTAATGTTCTTTTTAGCTTTGTCTGCCACTGAAACAAATAATCTTATGGGGTGTTTTTTCTTTTCTGAAATATCACTTCAATTGTAGGTTCATCTTCATCCCAAGAGACAGAGTCATAAATTCAATCCACTGTCACTTCCTAAGGATCTGCCAGACTGGGACTGGCGGCACGGCTGCATCCCCTCACAGAAGATGGAGCTGTTTGCAGTTCTGTGCATCGAGACCAGCCACTATGTAGCCTTTGTGAAGTACGGCAGGGACGACTCTGCCTGGCTCTTCTTTGACAGCATGGCAGATCGGGATGGTAACCTCTCATTTAGTCTCTTCATTTTCTTTTGCTTGTTTGTATATGTATTTTAGATTTCAGTGACTATTTCTTAAAGTTTTGGGTTATTAGTATCGTTTAACTTGATGTATGCAATGCTGAGATACTGACCTTGACTCAGCCTTACCTCAGCACATTGATTTCATGGTAGCTGCTGATTTGCGTATTCTGAATTTCACCTAAATTGGATACCTTAGTAAGATAGTACAGAAGTAACTGCAGAAGTTTCCTAGCAGGACTCCTTATACATTTTTCTATGCTTTGCAAATTTGGCAGAGAGAATTTATTTTAAATAATCAGCTTCAGGAATGTACTTTCAATTTGTATTTAACAGGATGTACATGATTATCAGTTAGCATGCAAATATTTTTACTGCTTTTTCTTAAATGATTTATGGTAGATGCCTTTACAATAAAGGAAGTAGTCACACATTACATCTATGCTATTGCTTTGAATCTCTTTAGAGTTATCAGTGGAAAATTGTTACCATGTAATAATACAAATGTCATTAAAACAAGTGTTTTCTTAGATACTGCTATTTAAACAGATTCCGTTTAAATATGGATTCTCAATTCTGGTGCCTAAGAAAAACAGTAATAGATGAAGTGTCAGACACATAGTAACAATTTTTGCATGAAGCATTCTTGAACCCCTCTGTTACAGTGTGAGTTGGCAGGGAGAGAAGAATTTTGCCTCCTGTTGAAAATGAAACTGCTACAGAATTAAAGTCACTTTCTTAGAACAGCCAGAAGACAATCAAGCTTTGTTTCAGACTGCTTGATATCTGTATGACTGAAGTTTGTAAAGAACCACTTTATTTCAGGAATTTAGATCACATGAGATGCTGGAAATATCTCCTGCTGATCTTAGGGGGGGTTTTTTGTATTGCAAATATTTTTCTTCAGCTTTTCTTCATAAGCTAAAAATGTCTGCTGGGAAAAGCAGGCCGTCCATACTTGTGTTGTTTGAATTTGCTCATTTTCATGTGGAAAATGGCCAGGAGCAAACCCTGCCTTAGTCTTGCAAGTCAGGTACAGACACGATTTGTAAATTCATCAGCTGCTACCAATTGTCATGTTATTAAGAAAGTCAGTGGATGTGAGGTGGTTTATGTATTCAGGTCACTCTCCTGAAGTCATACAGAATTTGTAGTGTTAGTGAAAACCCAAAGTTCTCCCTGCCTTTGTGTGGTGTTTGTGTGGGTGTGGTTTGTTGGTAAACACCACACTATTCTGACTCTAGTTGTGATTTCTTGAACAATACACTTTTCATAGATGTTTACCCTGCAGCAGTCCAGTGTGGCATATTTAAGTTCTTTAGAAGGCATTTTTCAGAGCTGGTGATGCTGTCATAATAAAAGTACACTGTAAAGTGCAAATACATGTAGATGCTCTTCTAATCTGTTTCTCCTTCTTTCCTTATGGTTTAAAAGGAGGTCAGAATGGCTTTAACATTCCACAAGTTACCCCATGTCCAGAAGTTGGTGAATACCTGAAGATGTCTCTAGAAGAATTGCACTCACTGGATTCCAGAAAAATCCAAGGTTGTGCACGAAGACTGCTTTGTGATGCTTACATGTGCATGTATCAAAGTCCAACGATGAGTTTATACAAATGAACCAGGATCTCTGCAGAACTGAAGAGACAGTTCAGAGTTACCCACTCTTGGGTTTGCTGCAGTTTTGGGTAGTTCAATGCAACTGTTGCTGGCAATGGAAGAAGTTGACTATGACATCAAGAGGATTTACTGTTCCAAAAACTACATATGGAGTTCTGTCACTGAAGTGTTTAAGCATTTTGCACTCTAGGAAGTGTGCTTGTGTGTGTTTGTTTTATAAACAAAGTTAAGTTACTAAAACTTAAAAGCTTTAAGTGCATTGATGATACACAGGCATTTTTGAAATGTTAAAGGTGAAATTATATCAGGAGAAATCTCCTTAGTCCGTTGGGAATGTAAGGATACAGTGTTCTAGTTCAGTGCTTTTCTGTGTACAGGGATGATGATTCTCATGTGTTTCTCTACCCCCACCCTGTGTCCTCACCCTTGGTCTTTTTAGCACCATAGATTCTCTCTCAAAGAGAGAATAATTTCAGTTTTAGTAACATAAATTTTAGGCTCATTGCATATTATGTTCTGTTATCTACTACATTCTTTTCAGTTCCAAAAATTAACATTCATTTAAAGATCTGAATCCCTGTCTTGTAAAAATCAAGCACACAGACTTGCTGTGTTGTTAACTTGCAATTTTTGGAGAGGAAAGAGAGGAAAAGAAGAGGGTATTAAGGGGATGCATAATTGCTAAAATATAAAATTAGCAGTGAAAGTTAACAGATGTCTTTTTCTAAGTGTCTATTTTTAAAGAAACAAAGCAGTCTGGAACAGAACAGCAACTGTCCACAAATGATTCCAGGACAAAACAATAAAATCATGGATTGCCTCAGGGAATGTTACTGAAGTGAATTCTAGTCCTTGGTAAACAAAACTGACTTTTCTACAGTACATTAAGCTACTGCCTGGGAATATGTTATACATCTGACTCGTCATTTCAGGATTAGTAATATTAAAAAGAGAATATTAAAAATCTCTGCCTGGAAAGATGAAACTATACATAAAGGTAGATCAGAGTTTTACTGTGTACCAAGTACCTGATGAAAACTAACTTGAAAAGCTGCAAAACCTGTGTTAATGTAAAATGCTATACTTTGAAGTCTCTTGGTTCCTGTTTGCAATGAAATACTGTTGTTTTAGTTGCCTTTTAGCTACTTCTGTCTACACTGACTAGCAAACATGCAACTATATATATACAGTAACATCTGGTCGTACAAATTGCATATATATGAACTGTACATTTTCAACTCTTAAAATGTTTTATATGGAAACTTCCTTTTTGGGATCAAGTCTATAGAAGGGAAGAGATAACAAAATATAACAGAGGAAAAGCCACGTTGAAAAAGCCACTGTTTTAAAAGCAATGGAGACTGATCCCTTATTGTAGAAAATGTGGTTACTTTGTTTTTCTTCGAAAACCTAGAATCTTTCTTTGGGACACACTCTACCTTAGAATGGTAGTAGAGAGAGGTTTGAAAACTGCTTGAAGGACTAATCTGTGTAAAGCAGGGGGTGCTGAGGGGGTTGATCTGTTCCATTAGCCTTTGCATGAAGTGTACTCTAATCATTCTCTCTCAAGAGCAACAAGATTATTGGAAGTGTCACTGTTGCTTTTGCATCGAAGAGTCTCCTGGCTTTCATGTTCCCTCGCCTTATTTATCTAGTGTGTGCTCCTTGGCAAAACTCTCTTTTGTTTCAGTACTACCATGAGCTCTTGACCTCCTTCTCTCCTGAAAAGGTTTTAGGTGATGGATTCTATAACCATCTGGCACTGGATTGGTTATTGTCCATGGGCACTTCCTCAGCTGCATCCACCCTGCTCTGGGGCAGCAGCTCGGCTGTGTTGACAAAGATGCTACCAAAGCATCTCATAGATAACGAGAGTAGGGGCAGCCTGTGTTCATTCCCATGGGCCAGAGCCCACGTGGGCAGTCTGAGCAGAAGGTTTGGTAGCCCACCCTTGGCTGTGTACTGAAGAGGAGGGTTGGCTGCAGCATCCGTGTTCCTCAAGTGATGGTTTAGAGCCCTGTTTGCAAAGCAAAGGCTGAGAGTAGACAACAATAATAGAACAGACTCAGCTTGCTCTCTGCAAGGTTTGATCCTTTTAGCCCCAGGCCCACTGTGTCCCAGCCTGGAGGGAGGTGCACGCAGTGTCCCCTTTGAACAAGGACATTTGTCCCCTTTGAACAAGGAGCAAACACAGGCCCAAGCACAAACCTGTACTGGTGAGACCAGTCTGAATGTCTGGATTCTTTCTCTTCCCTAGCCCCAGACTTATTTTCAACTTTTCCCCAATGCATTAATTTCATATGTCTTCCACTGGTGTCATCTTTCCAACCCCCCAGCCTCATTACATATAGTTACCCCTTCCTGCCTGAACTTGGAGTACAGTCTTGGACCTGCTATGGCCAGAGGAGAGAATTGGAATTGGCAGCCGTATTAAAGTTTCCTAGGTGAATAATCTTGTAGCAAAATATCCACTCCTTTTTACAGCTGGAAAGTATCCAGCTTTTCGGGATACATACTCTATAAGCAGAAATGAATTAATACAGATGGGTGTAAATGAGCTGCTTGGCTTCAGCCTCCAATTTTCTGGCCTTTCAATGGAAAAGGAAAAGAAGTGTGGACTCTTCCTGTGGGACTTGTAGGGAATATTCTTTACTGTGCACACTTCTTGGTGACAAATACTGTGTTTGGAAGGGCAGGCACCTCTTTACAGCCTGCATTTTGTACTATAGGTTATTGCAAAATGGTAAATAGTTTTGCAAGCAGTGTGTGATTACATGGTTAGTTTGTTGTTTACCGGTGAAGAGGGCAGAGATGTCTTCTATAGCATGCAAAAAAAAATTAGTTTTGGCAATCAAGGAGTCTTCTTTTAATTTAATATGTGTTGCTGTGTGCTGTACTGCACTGCATTGGAGGTGATCTGGCAATGTAAATGAAATGTTATAGAAATAACCCCAATTTTATTTCCTTTCTCAGAAACGAGTATACAAGCAGAAAAGTGATTTCACTGTGAAAGGAAACTTGTAAAATAACTTATATGCAAGGGTAAAAAAGGTGGGGGTTTTTGTGGTTTTTTTTAGCCTCCAGCATATATTTGTAGGGGATTTGAATAAGCTATTTTGAAGCCTGCATTTTAAGCATCTACTGCTGTTAACTGTAATGCCCAAAGATTCCAGTGACTAAGCACTCAACGTTTATGTTGTTTAATGCATTTAGAAACCTCCCAATCAGTTCTTCTCTCTTTTTTTTTAATATGGCGAATGTTCCCCCAAATTAATAGCACTTAGATCATTGCTTCATGGTTTGGCTCATAAGTACTGCTAACAATGGCCTTAACACGTGAGTAGGAAAATACATCGACAACATGGTTCCTGACAGCCTGTAAAAATGTAAAGTTTCGTAGGACATAAACTTTTGTAACTGGGGAAAAAACCTTCACCCCATACAACTTGCCTGCTCTGCTAAATATTTTTAGAACTAGGGGTTCAAAATGGAACAAATCACTGTGCCACTAAATCCTTGCTTATTTTGAACATAGAGGGTAAAGAGAAGGTATTAGTTAGAGGTGATGCCTTACAGATTTACTCAAGCAAACAAAATCCTTCAAGAAAACCCCAACCAAACCCACCGTAAGTTACATCAGGCTTGTCTTTGGGTGGGGGAGATAATTGGAGGAAAAAATACAAAAATATCTATGTTCACTAAAGGTCTTTCTAATATGTGATACTGATTCTGTGCTCTTGAAAATTGTAGTACTGTGTTGTACTGAACAGCCTGTGAGATTCCCATTTTAAGCAAGTACTCTGTGTAACAAGAATTGCTTTTGATCATAAATGGTTCATTTCAATGCACTTATTTTTCTCGTGCACTTTATACTCCACTGAGCAGCTGAGCGTGGTCACCATGATCCCTGACAATTGCCTGTTCCATACAATACCAAGGCACCACCGTGCTGCACACCAGACTGGTGTGGTTTCCCAACTGAGCTGGTGTAAAAAGCAGCTTGAAAGCTCTGCGTATTTTTACCACTGTAACAAAGCATGTTTTTATCTGTTCTTGATGTTTTGCTAAATAAACATCCCATGTTTTGTGCACAAATAGTCTCTTAAACTTACAAGGCTGTCTCCAAGAAGGCATTAGGGAAACAAACCATTGGATCAGGTTGCCCTCAACTAGCCTTAATTTTTTTTTTTTTCCAATGGTAGGGCTGAATGAGCTGCTGCTGGAAAGGAATGTACTATGTGCTCTTTCTGTATTAATGTTAATTAAAAATATTATTCTTATGGCTCTATTCATTTCTTTGGGGCTTGCAAATTTGGGAGTTTCATGAAAAAGCATGAATACAGGGTGAACTAGCTTGTTTTGAGTACTTACAGGAGGATTTATGTTTATACATTTCTTTTAGTCCTTCCTTCAACATTTCTAGGGAACTTAGGAATTGTACTGTATAAAATCAAGTCTAAGAATACTTCCTGTGTCTTACCAAATAGCACCTGGTGCTGTGAGGAAAAAGCACAGAAAAGCAGCTATAGCTACCTGGAGTTCGCCTGGGGGGAAAATGATTTTAAATTCTCGGTACACCACCTTACTAACCCTAGTGAGCAGCTCCTCCTGGAATGATGCTGTGGCTTCACTGCTGAATCCACAGCTCCCACTTTCTATGTGTTTTCTGTCTAGAAAAATGCTGCTAGCTCTTATCCAGTATTTCTAGACTTACTTTTTAAAAAAATTTTCCTGAGCGTTTTAGTAATAATAAATAAATACAAATAGGGATAGGAATAGTGAATAAAATCCTACCTGGGCGTGTAAAAAGAATGCCGTCAATTTAAGTAATTTAAAAATCTTTTATCTTACTGAAAATTCTTAAACGCTTGTAAAAATAGATGCAAAAGCTGTATTTAGGAAACAGCTACTGTAAAGGGCCGGTTTGTTCTTTAAGCCGAGCTTTTCATTAGCGGGGAGTCGATGCTCTGGCCGCGGACGAGNCAGTGCCCGCCCCGGCTGCGCCCCGGCCCGGCGCTGGGGCCGGAGCGACGCTCTGTCCCCGCGGGTGCCAGCGCGGCTCTGGCCTGCTGCTCTTAAAGCTGCTTGTGGCCTCACCCCGTGAGGTGCGTGTAACGCTGTCACAGGTTTGTGCATTTCAAACCTACCCCAAAAGCGTAAGGCAGGGGTGTAACTCCCTCCGGCTCGAGCCTACGGGCAGTCCGTGGGGCCGGAGCTGCGCAGGGCTGGGCTGGCAGTGCGGCCCCCAGCCCGAGGCCAGGCGTGCTGGCCAGGTCTCAGTGCACCACCTCGGGGCCCATCGTGGAAAACTACATCCAAACGGCGACAGCGTCTGAGCGATGAAAGCAGATACTACTCGGGAGATGCAAAATGCCAAGGAAATCTGAGGGCAATTGCAGCACTCAGCAGAAGCTGATGAAAGCTGTATCAACAACCTGAATGTAGTAATAATTTTTCACACCAAAAACTTTCGTGCAAAATGAAGTGTCACAGAAGGCACTCCGTGAGGAGAGGTCCAGCTGTGGGAGCCGAGCCTGCTGATGTGGCTGCACCTCAGCCTTCCTCAGCCCCTGGCTTCCCTCCAGGCTCTGCAGCAGCAGCCTGCTCCCAGCCAGCTCAGGAACCGGCCCTCGGAGTCCCGCCGGCCCTGGGAGCTGGTGCAGGCTCCAGGTTTTAAGGAAAAAATAAACCACAACCACCACCAAAAACCAAACTGCATTTTGTGGCCCTAACGGACAAGTTTTGCATCTGGTTGATCTGTGTATACAGAAATTTGATAGTGAATATTGTTATTCATTAATCACTTTTATCAAATCATTCATTTTAATTAACTGGAGTTTTTCTGGGTCTAACTTTTCCCTATATGTATTAATAACTGAAAATGGAAATAATTCCGTGTATGTATTTTCTATCTCTGGCTCTGCCTGATTCTCCGTGGCCCCAATTTGGTTGCTGGTGCTGTGCTGGGGCTGTGGGGCTGAGCTGCCCCAGCAGGAGCTGCCCACCCACACTGACAGCAAGGCAGGCCTGGCTTCACCATGTGCTCTGCAAACTTCCTACACCTTTAGCTTTATAATTTTTGACGAGTCTTTGCTTTCCATCCCCTTTGTCCTTCATTTTTCAGCCGGTTCCCTGTTCCATGAAGCAAAGAGACATCTGGGAATGTAAGGGTAATTGTACAGAAGTTACATAGTAATTTCTTTTTAAACAGTATATAAATTGGCTGGATTTACCTTCACTTTGTAATGAGAGCAGTTTGACTCTGCTAGTGCTTATGTGTGAAGATGTTATTCACTAGGTAACATCTCACATTCCACACTGCATGCTGGGGTATTTTTAACCATGCAAACTTCCCACCTATCAAAGTAATTTGCAAAGGTAATTTTGTTTCTACTCATCTATTACAATAAATCAATGAATAAATAAATTATAATGCAGCAATTAAATGTATAATGAGATGGGCAACAACTATTAATAAATGCAGAGCTAGTTGCCCAAAGGTGAACAGACTCCCCCTCTCTTCTTACAAGTCAGGTAATGATCTTTCTATAATGGAGAAAAAAGCAGCTGTTAAACATGTAAATGAAACCAAGGGATATATGAGTTCACACTATAATACTGTTCTTCAGTCCCATTATTATTGTTACATTATCGGTTCTTCTGTGACTTTTCCTCTGAATATTTAAAGACAGGGAGAGAATATGCAATTATGCTTAAACATCCTTCTGCCAAAAGATTGACTGAATGAACCCAACCATGTTGCTGGGGAAGGAGTTGGCTCCCTTCAGTAACCTAACTGCTACAGGCTGAGTTTTATCCCAGCAGAGCTATTACAAAACCAGTGTTGATCTTCTAGATAATTCAAAAGAAAATGCTGAAATTTTGTGAGGGATAGAGGTCCCTTAAAAAAAAACCTTAACAAATAGGCATTATTAAATATCTAATCCAAACAAAACTATACGAGTAGGGTATAAACTAGAGTAGCTTCTAATTTTAAATATGGCTGTGAGTAGTAATATCACTGCTACTCTCAGTATTTGATATTGCTATAAGGAAAAGCAGAATACAGTCCCCCTGAAGTCTTGTTGCTGTAGTAGGCATGCTTGGGGATGCTTCATGTTTCTTCAATTCCCACCCATCCTAAATATCTTTTTCCTCTTCAAAATGAATTGTCAGAGAGTTGCCATTTCATTGGAACACCTTTATTTCTTTCTTCGACAGCCACAAGAGTGAATCCCTTGTCATTTTACTCTGGCTCTTTCCTGAATGTGCAGACGTGTTCTCTATCTCTCTGTGTCACTTGCCGTGTTTGTGTTTACCCACACATGCTTTACCACCCGAGATCACATTATTCAAAAAACTTGTTTTCAAAGGAACGATTGATGCATTGGGGTTTGTCAGTCTGAGCTGACTCTGGCACACCATTAGTGTGGGGCTGAGGAGGTACAGCATTGCCCAGAAAATCAAGTTGTTTATCTAAAACTTTCTTATATTTAGAAGAGTACAGGTTTCCCTCCCAGCCCTCCATACAGTTTGAGAATTTCAAGGGCAGCAGTTGGCAGAGAATTCAATGAAGCTACAGTGGTTGATTTATTGTAATAGATGGCAGGAAACAGAATTATCTTAGCAAATTCGTTTGGCTGATACGAAAGCTGGCCAGCAGATAAGGGGCAGTGCTGATGCCTGACCTGACCTGCACATGCCTCTGACAGAGTTTCACCAATTCGCAGTTGAGGATGAGTCACTGCACTGAGCAGAAAGTGCTCAGGAAGAACAAACAAAGCAGGACATGGCCACGAGCCGCACGCAGTATGATCCCTGGAAGCACTGTCCTTGACGCTGTCCAGCTGTCCTGCAGTTTCTGGGTAAGATGAGAAACATTATCTGATCCATTCATCATTTTATACAATTCAGACATTCAGGAAGAGGCTGTTTCACAGAAAAAGCTGGACAAGTTTTTCAACTGCGTGTTGCAGTCACTGACGTTCAACTGTATTTGTTAACCCCAGTGAAGTGATTTCTTTGGCTTTCCACTGCTGCAGCTCTCTGGCTTTTTAAAGCCCAGCAGCAGCTGGATGAAGGGACCTATGGCAGTCAGGTGACCCATGGAGCTTTTGCTAAAAGTTCATAGTCTTATATGGGTCTTTCCTGCAGACAGAACCAAAAGCATTTAACTCTCACCAAACACTGTGTACTCCCACTTTTCCTGTTTATACAGGAAAAAACAGAACTCTCAAAGCCTCGAATAAGTTCACAGTATATTCTATTTAGCACCAAATGCAGCTATTTCTGCAGTAGGGCACAGAAGCTGTTTAAAACTGGGCAGAAAGAAAAGATACATGTAGATATAAAAAGCTCACTTTTGAGATGAGTTCAGTTTGGGAATTGTCACTGACTGCACGCACACACGTGTGTGTGTCTGTGTGCGTGTGTCTGTGTGGTTGAGAAGCACAGTCATCATAAAGGGAAGCAAGAGCTTTCCTGCCATTTTTCATCTTGCTGGAGCTCCCTGGAGCAGGATGGTCAGGGAGGGCACTGTAGGACAAAGCCTTCAGGTGACATTGTTGGTGCATTGCTGTACAAGGTGCTCAGAAGATATTTTTTAAGCAGGCACTGGATGTGCCTTTGATTTTATGTCGGGCTGCTGAGGATGGCAAGAAGAATTTTTCAGTTCAAACTCTGACTTTGTCAGGAGACCCCAAAGGATCCTCCTCTGGAAACTGACAGTTTTAATATCCTTCATCCTGGGGAAGCAAGTGCCTGCCATGCCCTGGGAGTTTGCTCAGAGATGCTGACTGGGACCTCAGAAACAAAAATGTTGGAATTTAGTGGAGCAGTTGATTCTATGCACCAAGTCCCCTGTAAGCTCAAGCGTACAGAGTTGTGGAACACCTCATGGCAAGAGCAGGCTGAGAAATGTACACGGTGTCCTGGTCTCTGCAGGTGCAAAAAGGTGCCAGTAGGTGCTAAAGCCTTGACCCCTGTGGGTCACCCGGAATAGCATATTCATCAAGGCTGTGCAGGAATGAGTTTTGCACTCCTGGTTAGTAGCATTCATCCTGTCTTTGCATGGGCTGGGAGCCCTGCTTGGCTCCTACAGCCAGAACCAACAGCCACCTCTTAGTTCTTGTGACAAGTGTGAGGAAATTAAATTATAAACACGGAGAAAAATACTATGCTAAACATTGGGAGTGGGGGNCTTGCCAAGTCTGATGCTATTTTCATTAGGCCATGTTACCATACATGTCATTTTATACAAAGGTGCAGTATATCACAACTGGAGGTTGAGGTGCTTGTAGTGAACACAAATGAGCTTGTAATGGTCCATCTGCTTTGATTTTATTTAGTGATCCCTCAAGGGCTGGGAGCTAGAGTGAGAATAACAATGCTTCAACCCATCTGCTATTGTAGTACCAGCTCCAGTTGAATTATCACATGTTCTGAGTGGCTGGCATATGCTGTGACATAAAGCCACAAGAAAGTGTTGCTCTCCAGCTGTTGTGTTGACAAATACTTTTCAGCCAGTCATTAAGTTCAGCTCAATAACCAGGGGGAAACTGTAGCTAAAAGTTGATTATTATTTTATTTTATTTTAAGCATTAGAAATCACTAGTACAATATATTTTATTTAAAAATGTGTCACTAAGGGCACACATTGTATATGAGCTCTAACAATAAAAAATTCTCTGTGATGCCCATAAATTTATGTGTTATAGGATTGGATGGGCATCTCTGTAACTGACAGTGTAAATCTTAGTAACGAGGCTCTGCTAACCTTGTTTAAGCAGCAGCACATCTCAAGATGTGTATGTATAAACTTGCTGGCCTGGCAGTGCTGTGGGCCACAAACAGGCCTGACCGTGGAAGGAACGGCTCAGAAAGAGATCGTGTTCTGAGGCCCCGTGCAGGGATGGATAACTAGAGTGGCTTCAAATTGAGGAGGAGAGTGAGGCAAGACCTCCACAGAGACAGGTACCTTGTGGGTGCAACAGGTTCAGACAGCCCATCTGGCACTGCACCTCATCTGGGCTGCAAAGTGTCATTGCTAAAAGTGGTCACTAATTTGGCCTTTACCCCCTCGTCCACCCTTGGTAGCCTCCTGAAGAGCTCAGGTCACTCTGGAGGCACCCTAATTTGTGCCCACACACAACACTTGCTCCAGAGCAAGTCTTAGAAGAGTGTTTGTGGATCTCCGCTGACAATAGCCAGATTGTCCCCTTCTCCTTCCTCTCTCCACCCTGTCCTCTCAGGGCTGCTGGAATCCACCACTGTGCCTGGGAACAAAATCAAAGGCATTTCCCACAGGTTCAAAGGCTGATGCACAGACAGATGTGGGTGGGGAAGGAGATGCTCCCTGCTCAGGCTGAGAGAACGTTCTCTCTTTCTGCAGGCAGCACACCCAGGGACAGCACGCACCTTTTGGGCCCTGCCCACTGTCCAGCAGGCACATGTTCAATGAGAACAGAGACAATAAAATCTCTTCTTGATATTCCAAAGCACTCTTATCCCTACTCTAAGCCATCCCTGCTGCAGGTCACGGGTTTGGTGACGGGTTAAACCAGAGGACCCTGAGGGATGGTGCCAAGCCCCGAGTGCTGCCGGTGCCCCAGGAAGGCCGGGTGGGCTCACTGAGCTCTTGTGCCCTTCTGCTAACCATTGCACTGGGGAGGCAGTTCTTAAATACGACTTTACACTTCTATTTTCCCTCAGAAAAACAATGGGCACTGTTCATACCGAGGCATTTCAGTTCTAGAGGTTTGTGTTTCCTATTGTGCCCAAAGACCTGTGGGTGCCAGCTGTCACTGGTGCTGCCATTGTATTATGATCCCCTGGCTAGTGCAGGAATCGTTGATTACGTTGCCTTTTGAATCAGTTGATTACCATGAATAATAGGCCAAAAAGGCTGTCAGCATTTTGACTTTAACTATAACTGTTACAATTAATTATGGGTTTAATTAGCATATATGCCTAGCAGTAGAGAATATAATACTTCATGGGTAACAGATGATCCTGCAGCTGTAGCATAAAGTGTGATACAGGTTGGGACACAGATAGTTATTAATAAATGGCTTCTATTGTTTGAGGTCCTTATTTATACAAATTAGCAGGCACGACATAATCAACCCAAACTGTATAATTTATAATAATTGATTTCATTTTGACTGACCACCAGTCGGCCTACTACATGCCCTCAGAAGAAAAATAGCCCTATTAGGATAAGTTTAATCCTAAACATAGCTAATGAATCCTATTACTTTAAGGTCATATTTGAAGCTTTTGTTAATTGTCAGAACCATTTTAAATTGATTAGAGTTAAATTAAATCAATGTAATGTTTAGAAAAACAATATTTCTAATGGATGAGGCCAAGCTGACCTCGAATAAACATATTTATCAACCGATTTCAGTGAATGAGAAGGCTAGCAGCTGGGCTCATAATTCATGATTGTCTATAATATGGGAAATGTCACTATCTAGGCCATTAATTATGTCAGGTAATAAATCTGTTGCTCACAGTTGAGCATTTGCCAGTTGGGGTAACAACCCCCTTAGCAAGGTTATGACGTTTAGAGACTCCTTCCTTGTTAAACCCACACTTTACAGCAGCAGAACAACTGCATGCAGCTTTTGGGGGAATGAATGTGGTCTTTTCATAGCTGTGAATTACCTGACAACATGCCAGACTATAATAACTTAGTATGGAATCATCATTTGAAATAAGAAGGATGTTCTATGAGGAAAAAGTTTTGCTGCACTATGTAACTGCATTTCCCAGGCTGGAGAGGTCAGCTATTAATAATTCCTTACAGACCAGCACTAAGTGACTGATTTCAGTAAATATATCGTGTGGCAAAAAGGATAATGATAATAGAAGTAACTGTTTTGCACAAGTTTGAGAGTGTGAGAAATTCAGAATGGGTTAATATGAACTAGGGTACATGATGTATCTCAGGTAATAATGGGTACAGTTTAACACAACAGGATATAGGAAAAATGATACACAGAAGCAGGATCAGTTTAAAGTTAATCATGCATTCAGCAGCTTAGGAAAAGGTCTGGCATTATTGCAGACAAATGACAAAAAACATCTGCTCCCTGTTCAATAGTTTGTCAAAAAAAAAAGAGCAAAGATAAACTCAATTGTCATAAAGAAAGGGTGAGAAAATCGTAAAAAATGGCACAGTAGTAACCAGAGGGAGAGAAATTCTCATTCTTATAGTATTATCACAGAAAAATATAAGTAATGTAATACAACATTTCTATTGAAAAAGACCAGGATAAGTGATGAAAAGTTCACTAAACTAAAAAGAATCTGGAGCAGATCAAAAAGATTCCTACAGTTTTTTTGGGCTGCTTTACTTATTCCCTAGAGCTGGCCTTTCCATGTTGGTACAAGGTGCTGTGTTCTGGTCACCCACTGAACTGACCCTGTGTTTGCAATCCCCTCCCCTGCAGGCTGCTCTGCTTTTAGAACATCAGCTGCCTTTACATGTCAGGCTCAGCTGTAAGCTTCAACACTGAATTTGACCATTAGCACTAATAAATGGGCACATCCTGACAATATTAATTAGAAGTTAACACAGCATCTCAATCTTAGGTTTTGCACAGGCAAGGTATGATGCGCTAGCAGGCACGCACTGCACTTGCATGGACATGATCGACACTTGGGCTTCATAAATTAGGTGTGTCTTCACTGAACCACATCAAATGGCTCTGAACAGCCACAAGTATGTTGTGAATTGGCTTTTTTTTGCCTTAAGTGTATCAACAGCTTCATGCAAAGCACTTATGAAAATAAACATGAAATGCAAGTTGTAAACTTACATATATTATGAACAACAGAAAAATAAAGGGGCCTTTCAGTCACAATATAAAAATAGTTTCCTATGAGGAGAATAAAATACAGAGGCTTTCTTGACTTCAAATCTCTGGCAGATACTTTGCTGACACTACTTGCAATTAAGCATTTAAATAGAAATTGGTTCTATTTGTGTATAAATTATCAGCAGGTTAGGAAGAATACGAGAAAATCAAACACTCAGCTGTGAAACACTGCACTGGAGAGATGCTTTAGGGTATTAAGGCAATTTGTGTGTGTGTGTGAGAAAGAATAAGAGACTGTGTTTGTATGGGTGTATATAATGACTGTTTCATTTATTGGGTAAAAGCTGTATGTGTGTGTGTGTACTTTCCTTTATGGCAAGGAAAATTGCTCTTCTAACCTGTCTTCAAAATGTAATAACTTTACTTGCAACCAACCACTGTAGACTTGGACTGGACTCTGAATTATTACTGTGAGTTGAAACATTTCTTTAACAAAACTGAGCCCTTTAATATCCCCCACCTCTGTTATTAGATGGACGAATGAATTTTACTTTGAACATAACATGTGGCGTTGTCTGAAAATTGCCGGTATGAACTGAAGTTGGCAGGTATTTTCTTGCTCTCCTCGTCAGTGATTGCCATTTATTATATGTTGCACCTTTATCTGTCAAATACCGCAGAGCTCTATATTGATTTGTGTCTGCCGCAAAGCAAAGGTCACTTTGATCAACATACTACAAAACCAGAAAAAGTAGGGTTCTGACATTTCATTACCTGGGAAAAAAAGGACTAAAATAAATAAGAATATGTTTGAGAACAGAGCACTTCAATATCACAGTGTGCAGTAACTGTAATTAACAAAAGAACTGCTCTATTGAGGTTAAAGAGAAAAAAAAAAAGAAGGCAGGTTTTCTCCCAGTGACTGTTCTTTACATGGCTGGTTCTGTAACATTACAGCTGTGATCTTACTGAAGGGTTACATTCATTACAAATCAAATACGCTTTGCTTCTCAGATTCAGACTTTTAATGAGCAATAAAACTCCAGAACTCTTTAAGGATTGGAGAAGATTTTACAAAACTTTTGATTTTGACTAAGAAACCCTAATCAGATTGGGGACTTTTTATGCTATACCCAGATGAAGACATGGTCTCTATGTTAGGAATGCACAGTCTGAAAAGATAAATCACAGGAGAAAGAACTGGACCCACTGCAACATTCTGTGTGCCCCAGGTCCACAAGGACTGAAAGGCTGAGCCAGAAATTAAGCCCACATCTTATCTCCATTTTCTAATTCAAGTTCCCAAGAACTTGGTAGTCTTTAGGAGCTAGCACACAAAATAATGATTTGGGAGGAAAGTGGTGCTGCAGGTGATGTAGTCTTCTTCTTTTCCTTCATGCCCAGTGTCTTTCTGGCACCCCCTCACATATTGCTTCACTGGGATCAGCAGACACTTCTTTGCATTGTATAAATAAAATAGGACCAAATTTCTGTGGAAATTTTTCATTCTGGCAGAAACTGCTTTTGGGAATCTGCTTTTCAGTGTAGTTCCCCATCCCTTTCCCAGTAGATCCTGCAAAAACACCTGTCATTTTTTCATAAGGAACCTAGTTTTCCTAACAAACACAATAATATGGCAGTTTGGGGTTTTTTTTCCCCACACAGCACCCTGATGCCCTAAAGATGGATCTGGTATTTCACACCCCTGGTCTTTCTAAACAGAAAAATGAATCTTACAAGTGCTACTGCTCTATCTGAACACAGGTAACAAAGTGGCCAGGCTGCTTTCCTGTCATTACAGCTGGGAAGTTTTGGTTTTTTCTGGTTTCACAGTGTTCAGTTCTTCACCTGAAGCCACATTTGCATGGAAACCCAGCGAGCAGTGACACCTCAGAGCTTTGCTGCACCTCCGAGCAGTAGGGTGCATATCACAGCTTGCGTGGCATATGGCAGTGCTTATCATGTCAATAACGAAGTCTGAATAATGCAATTCTTGCTTGTAATTATCTTTTATTATTATCAAGGGTCATTCCTGGGCTCTTCATCCTTTCATCTCATGTGGAATTTTGGGCTTCCTTATTAATTAAATAGCCAGTGTGATTGAATTAGCCAATTAGCTCTGCCTGAAGGGATGAGCACTGATCCAAACAAAGGGCTTGATTCCACAAACTTGTTGCTGTGAGGGAGAGTCTTGCAGGGAGCTGGCTGCCAAGAGTGGGCTCCTAGGACTTGGCAAACCCGATCCCAGTTAATTTGCAATTATTAGACCAGGTAAAAATTTCCATTTGGATACTTTCCTACTAGGAAATAACTGTTTATCAAGCATGAAGCTTTCCATGGAGATGTTTGATTTTATTAAAAATAATGTGTTTGAAAATAATCACGTTTCTGTATAGTGTTCTACCGTTACCATTTTTTTCTCAGAATCATATTGTAATTTTAGATTTGTAAAATTTAAAGTGAAAATGGGAACAAATCTTTTTAGCGTTAAGAGAGGAGTCCTGACTGTTCCCACGTATGGAAAGAGTTTTGCTGTAAAATCCTGTATTGCAGAAAATGTCCCACTAATAAAAAGACTTATCTCTGTCTTCAACAGTTACTTCAACCAGACAATGTATTGTCCCTACTCCTAAACCACAGATTAAAACCCCACATGGCAGCAGGGCTATGCATCTCTTAAGTATCTGTGCCTGAAAGGCACATTGGAAATGTATGCAAATGCAGCTCATCTCTATCCTGCTCCACTGTTCTCACTCCCTTTTTTCCTCCCTTTATCTTGACATGTTTACTATTTCTTCTACAGTGTGCTTCACTGAATAGCAGATCAAACTTCAAAGCAACTTTTAGTTTGAAATTTGTTTCCAAGCTCCTAAGCTATTCTTTTTCTGACAGTAGTGGATAAGAAATTGTCACTACCACTGGTGACATGTCATCGGGAGATACAGGAATAACAGATGGGCAGCACTGAGATAACAGGAAGTAACTTCTTTAAAAGATTGTGTTGACATCACCAACTATGAGAGCAGAGGTAGAATGACCCCCAGAAGGGAATCCAATCTGCTCAGGTCTTTCTGAGTCACAGATGTTTTTCCTTATTTATTTCCATACACAGATCATATTGGATCTAAAATTGTTTGAAGTTTTAAAACAGCTATGCTAGAATTAATAGTAACTATTAATAGGGATTAAGAAAAGGATGAATGGATTTAGTCACTAACTTTAGTGTTTTAAATGATACCACTAAAATGATAAAATTATCATAAATGATAAAATGATTGCTGATGTTACTGGCCTAACTGAATGCCATTAATAAGAGTCAAGATTCCTTGATTGCAATATGAGATCAATGGGTTATGACATTTTGATGACAGGCTGATGGATCTGACTTTCGAAATGAAGAATGATTGATTATGACTCCTCAAAATTATGGCTCATTATCAGCATATCTAGGCAACTCTTGACACCCACTATACATAACACCTATTATGGAATGTCAAAAGTCTTCGCTTTGGGTGCGTGACCACGATTTTGGAGGAAATTAATTGTTCTGCTTACTGCAAGGTACTATAGCATATTGCATAAAACAAAACAGTGCCTGGTATCTACAAGAAAAGCAGCACAGAAGCCAAGAAAAGCAGTGATTTTTTTAGCCCTCAGTGCATTTCTTATCTAACAGATGGTCCAAAAGCCTATAAGAAAACTGTACTTCTGGATGGCAGTAGGAAAATGATATAAAGCATGACATGGGCTTCATTTGCTGCATTTTATAAAAGTCTATGAATTTGTCTTCCAAACCAGGGGTGACGCAGAACCATAGGAAAACAGATTTCTTGATTTCAAAGAGAGCTGCATTAGTGCTAATTACATTTGAAAGTCCCCTGCTACGCAGCACTTTATATTTTAAATTTTAAAAAGAAGTGACAGTGTTTTATTTATAGTACATTACAATCCAATTCAAAGTTTTGGTCTAGGGTGTAAATTCTGTTGTGTAAAATGGTTGTACAGTGGATAACATGGATGCTGTCATGGAGAGTGTGTCAGATGCAGGAAATTGTTATGGTAATAAAAAAATGCCTGAACTGTCTGGCCCAATGCCCCGTCCTGTACTGAGCACTATTTTTTGAAAGAAGTTGATATTACACAAGAAACTGCTAAATATAATTGTAAAAAGGTATATTAAAGGCGATCTGTTAATCAGTGTTTTCTTGTCTCCTTCAGAATTCTTGGAAAAGCTCTGGGCCACTGAAGGAAAATCAGTCACAGCAGAAGTTTTTGCCTGCCTGACAGAGTTAAAACAGCAAATACCCAGGAAGAGACAGATTTATCTAGGGAGAGGGAGCACCCAACCACCCTTTGCTACGACCTTCTGAATCATTAGATGTAGATATATAGGATTTCAAACAGGCATTTCAAACAGTTTCAAACCATCACATTTAAAATTATATTAATTTGGCTTGGGGCACATCATAATGTATTGATTTTCCATCTAGAACACTAAGACATTAGACAATTACGAGTTCAAGAATATTACTAATTCTGCCAAGTCTTGCCAATTATTTTGTCTCCCAAAGGACAAAGAATACAGAAAAGCTTCATACTGAGAAAATTACCTCTTTTTACAAAAAAAAAAAAAACAGAAAAGAAAAAAGAAAAAATAATTTAAGGAAGAACTATTATGAATAAATATTCTTTTAAACCAAGGAAGGATCAGCTGAAAAAGAATCATTTTCCCCTATTGGAAAACAGTTGGTGTCTGGCTAAAATAAGGTGCCAGTTATTCAGGCAGGGATTTACCCTGGAGTGCTCCTAGTAGGAGTTGGACATTCACCTGTGGATCAGCTTTGGAATAGTCCAGTCTTTAAAAGAGCCAACAATTACTTAATAAATAGTAACTAATACCAAATTCCTCCCCGCTTTGGAAGGTCAGCGCACTCCTAAGTGACCCATGATGTAGGCTCACCATTTCATGTCTCTGCCTGCAGAATTGTGCCACAATGGTACTGGACAAGTGGCAATTTCCAACCCTTGCTGAGCTCACGGACTTGCCATTTCATGTGACAAAACAGGAGGTCTCTGCTGGACTTGGGAAGGCACATTCACGTTTGTGGTATTGGCTGACACGTGAGTCACAATTTGCTCGTCTCTGACCTCGACCCAAACACACGTGAAGAGCCCTGTTCCACTTTGATCTGTGCTTGGTTTATGTCTGCACTGACTGGGGCAAGTGATTACACAAATCACAGGACAATGGACATCTGTCCTGGGTCTCTGTGGCTGGAACATCACCAGCCAGCAACACCCAGCGTTTCAGTTTGTATAAATCAGTGTAATTATGAGCTTGTGTTTTCAGGAGAGCCACTGCTTTGTGCTTTATCAGATCTTAAGAAATTTCCTAATGTTATGTCACCATATCATTGCAGAGAAATCCTAGTAAGCAAAGACTGGATCAGGCCCTAAGTGTCAATTCAGAGTCATGGGACTCTAGGCTGCTATTTTTTTAATTCAGTTTCTTTTCTGGGGGAAAAAAAATTTGCAAAATCGGCCCACATCCAGTAGATTTGATGTGATGAACAGTTCATAATCTGCTAACTGAAGCCTTCTAAGCAGATCATTGATTATCAAATTTAAACCAAAATATTTCTTCATCCTTAATGGAGAAGTCTGCTACAATTTAATAGTGGAGCTACAGAATATTAATAGTGGGTTTAAAGAAATTGTCCTGTGTATCTCCAGAATTCACTGTTGCTTGTTGTCCAGCTGTGGCAGTATGAATGGTTAACAGAAGACAACACTGTTCTCCATAATTTTTACAAACAGAAAGAGGCTGAATCTGTTTACAGCAGCTCCAGCACTGGGGAACTGCAGAGGGCCTGTGCTCCCCCAGGAGAGTTTGCAGGTCCCTCTTGCACCCCTTCCCATCTGTTTGCTTCTCTGGCCACCAAACTGTCCCCTGGGGGACCTTCCCCTGACGCCTGCTGTCGCAGGGTGCACTGTCCTTCCAGAGCTGGGTACCTGCTATTTCGCTGAAGAAGTCCCTAAGACAATGACAAAAATCTTTCAAATAAATTGCTACAATTCAGCCACACGTCACTCCTCCTTGACTGCATCCCTTCCACCTGCTGTGTGTTAATTTTTTTATTTAGTAATTCTCCTTTTTTGGTTTTACCATCTCTGGAATAATTCTGTATAATTTTTATTCTGCCAAATCAATTAATTAATTGTCAATGAAGTTTCTGAAATGGCTGGTCATGGCAGGCAGGTGAGGGTGGGGCTCACTGTGCTTTCCAGTATGAAGTACCTTCATATGTGCCAGTAACTTTTAATAAAGGCAGATTTAGAAAAATTCCAAATTCTTACCTTAGTGAGTGAGGTAGCTCATCCCCAGATGCCCAGTTTCCAATTTTAGGAAGTATTCGTCTCGCAAACTTCCAGGCAAACACGAGCCCAGGATGACCAAAGCAGATACTTGGATGTGCAGAGCACTTGGGACAATTACCTTATTGCCTTATTCATTCCTGTGAGGTGTTAACCCAGACACCCAGGAATGGTAATTTAGATGTCACAAGGAGTTATTGAACTCCTCATGTAAGAAAGATCTGTACAATTTGCTGTGAGTGACATCTCAGTGTCACAAGGGGGTGATAGCTGGATGATAATGCCACTTACTTGTTTCTTCCCCCATCAAAAAGAAGAAAAACCTAGAAAAAAAGGAAAGTTCCTAGCAAAGCATCACAGTAATTTGTTATATTAATGATTTTTTTTTATATTTCAAATTTTAAGAATGTTTTGGACTTGGTGCTATACAACTGAGGAACTAAAGATGACCCTTTCCTCAAAAGGCTTTCAAAGAAAAACTGCACTAGCCACAGGAAGATGGACTAACACAGTCCTGGTCAATATAGTAGTCTGTGAGTTAAATATTTGCTCATTTGCATGGCATAAAATGAGTGTCAGTTCTGATTAACTGGGCTTGGTTTGAAAGCTGGAAGAGCAGCACTGCCAGCACAAGCTGGAGAGCAAGTCAAAGACAGGATAGAGCTGCGTAATTATCACAAGAGTTGGAGACAAACAGAAGATTCTCCTATGCAGGAAAGTAGCTCCTGATCTCTCCCCATCCAGATTCCCATTTTGTGTTAGTATGAGGGTCTGAAGAAATGAAGAATAGTAGTAGCTTAAATTAAAACATAAAACTCTTGTGCACATAAACTGGGAAAGACTTTCACCCCAGCACTGGTGAAGCAATCTGGAAGAAGTGCTGCTTCTTAAAGACGTAAAATGTAAGATTTGGAGAGGGAGGCCAATTTCAGTTTTAGGGCATTAGCTCTTATTCCATGAAAATTCCTTCTAGCCACTAATTCAGATCAATAAATAACCAGAAAAGTAATCCATGGACTACTACTTAGGCCACCACTTGAGTGTTTCAAGGATATAACTTAGAAATGTGATTTTCCCCACCCCCCATCCCATCCCACAGAAAACTTGTGATTTTATGTGCTTTTTTATGCATGTATTAAACAAATGGCACAGCTGAATAGCTTTTCTTAAAAACTGGACATTCACCAAAAAGAAGTTTGCCAGCACAGACAATTAGGCTTTCTTCTTTTAACAATAGATTGACTGACTGGCACATTTGAAATGCGAGAGTATTTTTTATTCCTCCGTTCACCCTTTGAGCTGATAAACATGAACAATGGGAAACAGCTGGGACAGGAAAACATTTTAGTTTGTATTTTCAAAGCAAGCAAGAAATAAACCCATCAGTGGGAGCCAGATCACATCTTCTGCCTTAGGGGTAGTCAGCAATTGGGGGGAAAAATACGATCCATATTTTTAATCAAACATTACATATTTATTAATGTGCAGCTGGCCTATTGTGTGCATGATTTTTTTCTTTAACGCTGCGCTGCGTCCGTCAGCCTGACATTGTTCTGTAACTGACATTACTCTATAAGGATCTGGAAATGCACAGATTTAATAGGAATCATTGAGACAATTGCTTTCTGTATTATTAGGTCTGTGTGACGTAGGTACCATCTGAAATTCAATTTTAGAAGAAAAATAAGATATTGTTCTATCAAGGCAATTTTGTGCACCTGTGATACAGTAAGAATACACACCCCCATGCTCCTATTTTCCTCCTCACTCATCTAACTTCACGGCCATTTAATGATATGTGCCACTCTTTTGTTAAAAATGCTTGGCCAAATGTATTTTGATGCTTATTGAGATTAAACTTTCAGTACATCTCCCTGGTAGCAAAGGTTGGGCTGTTCATTAGTTGGAGGTTTGGCCTTGTCAGGTTCCATTGACTGCTGGCTAAAAGGATCACTTTATCATCATTTGTCTGCAATGGAGACAGTCTTTATTCAGCCTTGATTCCTCTGGGGTCACAGCTGTCATAACTTCACTTGCTTTATAATGCAGACCCCAGTTTCACAATCCCCTTAGGTAATTGTCTAACAGATTCAGTTTACCTTAATATAGGTAATATGTTATTTACAAAGAAATACAATGGAAAGGAAGGGACAATATTGCTCAAAACATCCCCCTCCTAACCTACTGCTTGGGATCAATCATTTGGAAACTATGTTAAATTCAGTTCTCATTTTGAACCCAAAAGGGAAATATACCTTTTTTTCTGAGTTTTACTCTGATCCTTCAGCTGCAAATCTCTAGCCTGAGCCCTCAGACCTCGTTTTCTGCTGGTGATAGTTGAGATAACTGCAAATTTTGGTAAGGCAACGGTGTTTTGGAGAACAAGGCCTTCATTTGCCCTCACAGTTCAGATCCTGCGTATTTTATGTGCTGAAAACAATAGTTAATTTAACTTGAAACAGAAAGTTTGACTTAAGGTCAGTGTATTAACCTTTTGAGCCAGAAATTAGCAAGGGGAAGGATGGGCTACTGCTGGCCCTTCTTGCCCAAGGGGAGCACCCACCTTGGTGCTCTGAGGACAGTCTCTCGTCTATGGAGTTCCTCCAGTTTTGCATCTCTTGACAAAGGAACTGGAAATGAGACAATTTCCCCCAAAACAAGGCCAAAGAATCAGCTTGTCTCCATTTGATTTAGTAAAACCTGAAATCTTTTTACAAAACCTGGAAGAGCTCCATCATGAGCATGTGAGAGGCTCATTTTTGAGTGCCTTGGTAACTGCTGCATTCCCCTTGGAGGTCAGCTGCTGCCTTTTTCAAAATCAGAAACAGCCTGGCTCCCAAGAGGAGATGGACTGAGCAATTTCCCCATTTGGTCTTCTTTAAAATTCCCATTAAAAAATGAGGGGAAACAATTGGAGCTTGATTTTCACTGGTACTGCTTTTGCAGAGTGCTGGCAGCTTCAGTTACTCTAAGTAAGATATACTTCTCATATTTTTTATTTTGTATCTTTTAAGGATTACACAGAAACAATTGTATAATTCACAGACAGTAGTTGCCACATTATGTTCTTAGTAGCCCTACCAATAAAGATTTGCATTTCACTATTTTTCAATAGGAAGCATGATGTTGCCAAAGTATCCAGGAAAAGCACATAACAGAGGCAGTTCTACACCAAATTTCTAATACAGAGCTATATGGGTCCAGATAGCTCCCTCTCTGAAGGTAACTGCTGAAGGGGAGCAATTTCAGAAACTTTAATCATTAACAGAAAACCTTGATGTAAAGTAAAACATAATGAAAAATAAACGCCTTGTGGTGGGAGTCTAAACTCCAAGAGGGAAGCCGTACTTTCCATTTGTGGAAGTTTGTGGGTGCTCAGATCCTCACAATGGTCCCACACCTTCCTCTGCAGGAGGATCCAAACACCAAATCCTCTCCACAATTCACTGACTGGATATTTCTTTTTCAAAGTTTTTCCTGAATGAGTGTCCGTATTCTTGAAACAAAATACATGCACTATCAACGGCATCTTCTCACAGTAAAGTTTCTTTCAAATTCCACTCAGTCATACCTTGTGTTTGAGCTTGTGCACCAGCATGTGTTGAATTTCCCAGCTAATATCTTAACTAGAAGCTTATTTCCATTTGAGCTTCTAATTCAATGCCACAACTCATTGCACTGCAATATCTTAATTACAGTTGGAGATTGATAAGTAAACAAGGAAATGCAGCTGTAGTGCTGTGGAAAGTTACCCTTTAAATATTAGCTTTCATTTATTTATTATTATTTTTTTCCCGAATATCTTCCATATAATAAATTAATTCAAAACAGCTGTAGAGGAAATAAACATTACACAGGGGGGAAAAAAAGCAACAAAAATCCCCCCAACCCCCAAAGCAATCTTTTAAAGAATTGCATAAAAACTGGATATAAATGCCTGTTTCTATGTGTACTGCTGCACCATCCATGAAAACAGCCTTTAAAACAACTCATCTTACAAAGGAAAATGTCACTAGATATAGTGTTGATCATTAGGAGCACTACAGTGCATTCGTCTGCTTGTACCCCACTTTGATTACTATACAGCAAAGATGGCCACAAGCACTCAGAAAGTTTTATTGAGGCTTAAATCTTCATTCAAATGATGTAAAGGGGCATTGAATGAAGATTTAGAACTCTATAAAGCTGCTTGGCAGTGTCTGTGGCAATCTATGCCACATAAAAACTGAAATGCTTCTACTTTCTTATTGAAACATTTCTACTGTAATTCTTTAATATTAGGTAGCAGCCACAGTGTTGGGACATTACCACATCTGGGAGTATTTCTTTTGCCGAGGGTTTGCCTGCAATCAATTGTGCAGGATATTATAGAATGTTGATGTCTAGGACATAATGGAAGAGGAATTGTTACTGCAATTACATATTATTATGCTTTTCAGAAGATAATGTGGGTTCATTCATGTGAGTATTTTGAACTAGCAAATACCCTAATTGCTTACATGTCTGTTATAATCCTAAATCCAGTTGACATATCTGATGCACTGTTGCATTTTAATCTGGCCACTTGCATGTGTCCTCTTTATGATTTTCCTCTGACCTGCATGAACCGTGCAAACAAGGAACACGAGTGTCTTGCATATTGCCTTTGCAGTTTTGGTCTGAGCAAACACCCAGTGGGACAGAGAGACAGAGCACTGTAACCAAGTGTACTATTTTCAGGAATACAGAATTAACCTGTGCAAGACCAGAGTAAGTGCAAATGATCTGATTATGCTATAATGACAAATTTATGAAACGAAGAGAGTGTGTATTGCTTTGATTGTCCTTTCCCAATGTGTTGGATTGACAGAGGATGTGTGGCAAAGTATTCACCCACTCACTTAACCAGGAAACAAAGGCAGATGATTTAGAAACATCAGTATTCTGAAGCAGCAGACAAACTGACCCTGCCAAGGAGTGAAGAACAGCAAGCCCAGCCAAAAAGGGCTGCAGTTGTCTCGTGTTATAACTGCAGGTTTATGGGCAGCATTTTTTCGCAGACTACCCTGAGGCAGCAAGCAGGGACAGACAACAACAGCTCGCTCCATGGAACAGCGTGGTGCCCGTGGTAGCCTCATGTGCACGTGGAGTGACAGAAAATGGTCAGAGAAAAGATGGGCTTTTATACATTCCTGCTTAATAATCCACTAGAGGGAGCTTATGTATAACCTCTGCCAGGCCAATTATCCCAGAACCTGGTTTTGCATAATTAACAGAGATGAGGTAGTTATAAGGGGGATACTTGCACTGCTGTTCTTTTCTCCACCTGTCATCCTGGAGCTCAGGAATGGCATTTTTGGAGTCTCCAGTTCTATCCAGAAGAGCAATTCGCTTTTCTCAAGTGGAAGCAGCACTCTTGTTGGCACTAACTGGGATTCACCTTCATCACTGACACACTCGAACCTGAGAAAGAGCAGCCACTGCTGAGTGAAGGCTTACACTTAAAGCATTAGCAAAGCTTCATTTAACCTATCCTCTGTCCTTGCCTGTTTCAATTCTGACTGCAAAACAAAAATTCAGTAGCTATGATTCCCACAGAAGATATAGGCAAGCTACCTGGATTGCAGACTTTGCTTCCTGTCTATTTCAGCAGGACAAGGCTTCCAGCACAGTGTTTGACCAGCACTGCTTGCCTTCCAGCTGGAAACTGCCTCCTTTATTTGGAAGACAGCTGGTATAAAAACTGGTGTCCTTGACAATGTTTAACATGCAAACACCTTCAACTATTTCCTATAGTGTTAGCTAATGAAAGACAGGTTTAACTTTCATATCATAAATATTAACTTCAGTTTTGTAGCAGAGATATACTTGCAATTACAATTCTAGCTAAATCTAGACAGAACATACTTTCAAGCTACATACCCACATAGTACAGTCTAAGTAGTCAGATACACTATCAAAAAGCTTATCATAAAACTTGAAATTGCTGTATCCTTTACACTCATTTTGTTGCCTCTCTTTCTTTCTGTTTTTTCTGTTGGAAGAGAAAACTTATGACTACACTTCAGCTGTCACCAGCTTTCAAGGTTATACTGATAGGAATGAGAAACATATTCCTAATCTGCATACCAATGCATTGAGAATGCAAAGGCAGGCTTTTTGCCATTGAATAGATGATGATAAGGTCTTAAGTCTTTTGAATTTCTTGTGTTGTACTTGTATTATCATATGATTTCTTAAGCCAAGAATGAATATGTAAATTTCTTGCCACTGACTTGCTCCAAAATAATGGACATTACACTTGCACAGTGGCAATTCAGAGTGTAAAATTGATTAATATTTGTTTTCAAAATGACATGCAATGATGTATGGATCCTTTTACAACTTAAATCAATACTTTAAAGAGATGAATGGTCTCTACAGAGGATGTTAAAGTTCAAGCTGAGAAATTTGCATATTTATATTACAACCAACTGATAATAATTGTCGAAACAGAATGTAATGTGGTTCGTTTTTCATTTTAATCTGGTTGTACTCAAACACAGGACCTCATTAACTTCCAGCAACTAATACAGCATTATCAGTCCCCATAAACCAGGCTTGCCTTGAATTTATGAATTTCAAAGACTATTTCCAGTGGTGAATCGCTGTTAAACACTGGGTCAGTCACTAGCAGGTGAACTCCATGTCAGATGCTGTAGAAGCATGAAAGTTACCTGGGCTAAAGTGCTGGAGAATCCCATGGCCAGGTGCCTACTTGTTGGCTGACACTCAGAACCAAAATTAAGCTGTGATATAAACACCTTGCCTTTGATGGCTCACTCCAAGGCTGGTTTCCTCTGAATGATCAAAGTCAGGAAATCCAACTTCATCCATTTCCTATGTTAGGCAGTATTCTTTAAGATTAAAAAAAAATCAAAACAACAAAAATGAGCAAGAGATCTTTTATTAAGATATAAGTGCTGCAAAAGGAAAATGCAGAACTTTTGATAGAGTAGATAAGCAAACTTGGAAGATATTGAGGATATAGCCCAAATAAATACTGTCCATTTGGGTTTAAATAACAGCAGCAATAGAACTAGCAGTATATTGCTTTTCTGAGGAGAGAAATTTAAAATAAGCATGCTGTCAATATGTCTTGGGTAGAGCATTATAGGTATTCTTGTGGGTATTCTTTTACACTTCCAGATGTATCGGGGAAATGTACATCTCTCTAAGAATGAACAACTAGCAAGAAACTTCACATCCCTGTGAATTTCTTGTTGTGAAATGGATACTGAATCTTCTAATAATGATGTTTATTTCTTTGGTTCACTAAAAGCTGATGGCTATAAAAAGAGGAGGCATTGCTTACAGGGCACCATCTTCAACTGCTTTTCATTTTCCCACATAGGTGTTAGTTAAAGGATGGCGTGACCCATCTGTTCAAGAGATCTGGTGTGCGACTGGTCTGGTAGGATGGAAGAGCAAATGTAACTTTCCTTTATTACTGTAACAGCTACAGGTAACTCAGGACTCAAAGGGCTGTCTGACAGCTGGCAATAGCTGGAGTATGGATGCATTTGCAATCTCCTAACTTCCTACAGGGAAGAGGATAACATTCCTAAACTAACCTCCTTGTCTTTAGGCAAAGAACACGGCGGTTAGATCAGCCCTATGGCTACTTTGTGCAGTACTGGCAAAGTCCCAAGAGGCTGTGAAAAAGAGAAGGAACACTATAGAAACTCTGTAAAGAAAGTAAATGTGTACTTTGCTAATAAGAATAACTGGAATTTTTACTTAAGTGAATGAAAAGCTCTAAAATGTCAATACCTGGCATTATAACTTATTTCCTAAGAAGCCATCCAGACTTTCCATCATAACCTCACAAAAAACTTTTTAATAGATATTCCTATCAGCTGACAAATCCTGGAGGACAACCAGCCTGTTCCAGCTGCACAGTGACTGGACACTCATCTGTCACAACTTCATAATGGTGCAAGAACTGACTCTTTAGATGTCCCTTGCGAAATGAGTCCCCAGAACAGGCCAGGGAGATGCCTTGTTGAATTCCCAAATTTGTTATTGAGCTATGCTGCATCCAGGCCATCACAAAACCTAAAAACTAAATCGAAAAAAGGGCAGGCAGAGCAGTGAAACCTCTTCTCCAGCATATAAATTCATCCATCCTACATGTTCATAACTAAATTCATCCATCCTACGTGTTGGTAACTAAATGATGACTAAATAATTGATTTTTCATTGTGAAGGGTATGTACCTTCCTATAGAGCTCTGTAGTGGGATCTGTGCTGTAGCACATTCATAACTGACTTAGAAAAATGGAAGAGTGCATATCCTGGTGGCAATTTAATATCTAGTAGAACATTACCAGGACAGTGAAAACATAAACTGACGGAGGCTTGGTGAAGAATCTCTGAGCAACTTGGTGTTAAAACAGCTGAAGAGACAAGATGCTGACAAAAGCAAACATTGCATGGGTGGGGGGAAGGGAAGAGAAAACAATACCCCAAACCAGAAACACAGTATGCCACCCTAAATAATTTATTATCACTTAGAAAGTGGGAGAGTAATTATGGACAGTAAACATTAACTCAATACTTAGGTGAGGAATGGAAAAAACATTATTTATACAAAGCACCCCTGATTCATGAATATTTCTCAGTGTTTGATCTCAAACATGGTATTACAGAATAACATAGAGAAAAATAATAATGACAAGAACATTTTGGAAAGGTTTTATTAAAAATTAATTAGACAAGATTCCTTTGATTAGGACAGGAAATCTTGAGGAAGGTTTTGTGAGGAGGCTATAAAAACACTCCTTATTATGGAAAAGGTGATTTGGGAATAAATGGTCACCATTTCTCATAATACTACATCAGTTAGGGAGCAATCTGGGAAATTACGAAACAGCAGGCGTATAGAAATATATATTACTTTACATGTTTTCTATTTTATCGAAACAGACCTCTGTACTAAATTTGGAGTGTATGTACTAAATGTATGTGAGTTCAGAAGGTGACTGGAGAGAATTCAGACAAGAAATGTCCATCACAGATTATTAAACACAATGAAGCAGATCAAAACAGGAGTCCCTGAACTCCAGATTGCTGGAAATAGTCAGACTGCCAGGGGGAAATCTTCATTTCATTGCTCCAGCCTTATGCTCCAGCCTATTTGCAAACATCTGCAGGAGCCAGTGTGTAGGGCTAGCTGCCTGCACGGAGCACAGCCACCGCCGTGCTCCACTGGAGTGAAGGAATGGCCCAGAACTGGAACACAGGAATTCTTGTCCTGCTCTAGTCACAGCTAAGCAGATCACAGAACATTTTCCTTTTCAACCCCACCACAGATACTGGCAAATTTTGTTACTGTAGCAAAATTCTTTGCCAGCGAACCTGGGGTTTTGCAGTACAAGTTCCAGCAATCCCTATGAGGCAACGAGGGCAAGTTAAGCCATCAGAAATATATATTTACACGTGGAAATTGTTAGTAACACTGCTCTTCTTTTCCCCAGACACAGCTCCATTGCCACAGCCTTGAGAAACACATGCACACACGCACAGACACAGAGAAACAATCAATAGATACACTTAGAAAGCCCCTTATACCATGTCGTGCTTCACGGATTTTGATAATATCAATCATAATTGAGTTAGATAAAATCCATCTGACTTTCAGGATGCCGGGGTCAGCTGGGGACGCAATGCCTCACTTCACATCAATTACCACATGTAGTAAGGTGGTGATAAGCAATTCCATTTGATAGTTTGCAGCTATAAATAATTATATGGCAATAGCAGTAAAGCTGGCTCTTGGGCACAATACAGAATCATGAATTTTCATTTACTTATATCTCAGAAGCTGTTAGGCCTCCTGGTTTGAAATGTGAACCCCTGATTAGGTATATCAGTCTTTCTATTAATACAGTATATGCAGCTGGTAGGTGCTTTTGAATGAACACTTCATGCTTTTTCTTATTTAATGAGAATATTTTCATCACAAATATGACCACATGATACATAAGGATTGATTAGAAATTGCTATGAAAAAGCAAGCTTGGTTTCAGTCTCCTTTATTATCATATTCCATCTTTCATTCAGTTTAGGGTCTGTCCCATCCAAGTCTCTGCAGGATTTCAGTATGATTTTTTTTTTTACATGCTGCATAATAAATTCTCACCAATTTGAAAACATACAGAGTAAAGCAGGTTTATCAATCAGAAGAGTAGTGCAGAAAGGTTGCAAAAAAGATCAGATAGTTTTTGTACTTCCTTGCTGTGCCTGTACATCTGTTTCTTTTAAAATGCTGTTCTTTATGACACATTCTGTATTTTTAAGAGCATCAGTCAACAGAGGCGGAATGGACATGAAGTCATATCAAGAATAAGGCAGGAGCATGCGATGCAGTTGAGCTGCTTTAAGTGTGAAGAACAGAGAGAACCAGGCTGAGGGACACCTACGGAAGGCTGGACAGGTACAGTAAGAACAGGATGATGAAGCAGAGAATGGGAAGAAGTACAAAAGCCAAGTCTTTCTAAACATATCGAGGTAGCTCCATAAAAATGCAAAAGAACTCACTAGAAATTTTAAAAGCAATATGGAAGTGGGGGCTGGGAAGCCTGAAGATGTTCAAAGTTCACCTGACAAGAAGAAACCCACCACAAGCAAGAGCTTCTGTCTTACGCCACATTTCACCATCCATCACAGAATGAATAGAGGAACATTTCATGCTCTTTCCTAGAGATTTCTGTGGTGGAACAGAGTCTGAATTCACTGAGGAGCTTGTTTTCAGAAGTGAGTCTGCCATAAAGAGGGGTTACAGAGCACTCACATAGAATGCTGCTTCCAGTTTGCAGAGATGCTGGGGCTGGAGATGCTGTACAGGACACGAGGGAGGGAAAAGCAGCACTGCTTTTCAAATGCTCAAATAACCAAATGATGTGAAATGGGGTAACAATGGCTATGCAACACCAAAGATGGATTTAACAGTGAAGAACAGAAAAAGGACACATCATCAGCAAGATGTTGCCATGCGGTCTAGATTTTAGGAGTCTTGCTCTTTCTTTCACTCTGACCTGAAGACAAACTGTGAAAACCATTAGCATTTTGATCAGTAAGGAAAATCAAAAAATGTTCAGTAACCTAAGAAAGAATTAATCTAAGAGAAAGTCTTCTAAACAGGAAGAAGATTAAACGCATTAAGGATGTCATAGATATTTGAATGAGAGTCAATGATTTAAAGGAAAGGCAGATTTCATGTGCCAAAGGAATGCATAGTTATAACTAATTCTAGATGAGTCACTAAAAAACATTTGAATATAAAAGGGAAGGCTTGCTGTAGGACCAGGTAAGAACTGTATCCTTAATTATGACTGGATAAGAGAGACCTAATTTTAGTAATGCAACCTATGTAAAAACTGAGCATCCATGGCTTTGGGAGGCCCAGGTCACAGCCCACAGAGCAGCATCTTGCTGATCAGAGAACTGGTATTTAGCAGCATGAACTGAACTGCAATCAACAAGGAGCCTGATTTGTGTTCTAAATTGGTGTTTAGCGGCATGCTCTGAACTGCAATCAAGGGAGAACTCGTAGCCTTTCTAGGGGGAGAAAATGGATAATTTCCAATCTCATTACACAAAATATTTGTAGCATCTTGAATTAGATTGGAAAAGATCCCAAATTATTTTAACATGAGATCTGTAGAAGGTGAAATTTTTTGAATATGTTTTAGTGCAAAAACCTGCACAAATGTAAAGGTTCCAGTAAAAGACTTGTTCTGTGTGCCTTTTATCATTTTTCACATTCTAAAAGGAAAAATCTCTGAAAAGCCATTGTACTATTACAAGTAGGTATTTTGTAGCTGTGTTTTTCAGTCTGTTCCTTCATTAATTTCTCTGCTCTATAGCACACTGCAGTATCTGCATGAGTGGCTGTTTGTTTTTTCTTCAGCAAATTAGAATGCTTCCCAGAAAAATTGCAACACATCTTGATAAGAAAGGTGTATTGTCTTGTGCCATAGGCCAGTTTCCTGATGTCACTGCTCAGAGGACACTTGATCATAGCATCAATAATCTCTAGCCATATTCAAGAATTTGGTGGCCTTGTGGTGAACCTGTGCCCTGTGCACCATCCCACTGGCACAGTTTTCCCTGTAACTATGTTATCAGTGTGATATTAGACCCCAAATACAATATTGCTCAGTATTCTTACACTTGGATATTCTAACAACCACCTCCCATGCTGGTTTTGTACATTTTCTGTTTGTCTCGTGTTTTATCTCTTCTTCTATCTCAATCACAGCCAACGGTCAATGTGACGATCTGGCTCCCCGGCCTGTTGCCATTCCTCTGCATATTCATGAGCAAAATCTTTCCATATCCACATGGCAAACCTTTCAAACTGTCATAAAGAAGAAATAATCACCTTTTCTTTAAAATCTAACAAAGCCCACCAGAGCTGTGTTCTTTGTATAATAGTTAACATTGTCACTGGTAATCAATTTATTTTACTGGTAAAGACAGTATTCTCATGACAAGTCAAAGACCTTTGGAAACAGTACATCTGTGCCTGCTATTTAAGCACACACAGACACAAAGAAGCAGAATATATTAGAAACAAAAAATATGTCAGCTTGTATAATGGTCCCATTGTTTGCTCTACCAGAGAGGGATTGTGCCATAACATATGATGCTGAATGTGCTTTTCTTGTTCTCCAGCCTTCATAATAAAGTATTTGATGCAAATACTCTAATCACATGGAGAAGATGCGGATGTTAGCTGTCCTTCCTTTCACTGCTATTCCTGCTGCCTCAAGAAATATATTTTTATGAATATTAAAAAACCCAAACAGCAAATTGATGGAATCCTGCTTTAGTGTGTTACTTTTAATAGCAGGTGCTTGATATGGCTCAATATGAGACCCTCTGCCAGACACTGGAGCTACATCACTGCCATGTTCAGAAAATAACCCTTCTCTTGTGCCTTTTCCATTAGGCTGCTTAATTATTTTGTATAGGATAAAGGAGAAAAGGTAAAAAAAGGCACAGACAATTTAATATACCCTATTAAACTGCTCCATATATAGCACTGTAACTGTATACAGCCCTGTGCAGCACTGCCAATGGGTAGTGCCCACAATTTACAGAAAAAAGTGGCTTTCCAGAGTGTAGGAAGAGGTAGGGTAGGTCAGTTCATTCATTTATAACACTTCCTTTTAAGGGAAAGTCTTAAGTCTAAGGTAAAACTTCAAATACACAAAGTGACCTTAAGTAGGAAGGAGCACGTTGACCTTTAATTACGCTGCATGGACCACAGAATTACCCAGTGCTAAAACAGCTCATCCAGTTCAATATTTCTGTTCCTACTCACTCATTTATCAATGCATGATAAAGAATAGGGAACATCTGCCCACAAGAGAAAGGCAAAGGCCAAGAATAACTTTGGAGAGGATTATGGCCTGTAATAAGGACTGGCAGCAGAGAGGAGTCACAGGTCCACCCCAGCCACACTCCACAAAGTGCCATTCTCTGTTGACAGGCAACAAACCCCTTGGCAAGCCTGCCCCTTCCCTGGCTGTGCACACAGCTCTGCACAACTGGAAGCTGCCAATTTTTCTGTAATGGGAGAAAGGGTCCCCCGTGAAACAAACAGGACAGGGGTTCATTCCTTTATCCCAGCATACTTTGTTGTAGTGCAGCTACACCACATTTCTATCAGAAGCAGCGGCCTCAATCCTATCATACCTAGGGGTGCACATCTTGTGGTGTGGTGCAGGAGCTTCCTGGAAAACAGAGGTTTCCAGAGTCCTGCTTTGTGAGACAAACACGTTCCTCCCAACTTGTTTGGTAGGAATATCATAACGCTTCTCTGCTTGTTTGGATGTGGAATGAAAGGACAGAGCAAGCAAATACTCTTCTGCTTGCGCTTCCTGGGCACCCACTCATTAATTGGGCTGTTATGTGCATGTCTACGTGAGAGTATTGCATACACTGAAGCAGCACATGGGGCTTTAGAAAATCAATAGCTTCCATGTTATATTATCAAATTTCATACTTTTTTTCCTTATGGAAACCAAGGAAACTTCGTGTGTGTGTGTCAGCCACTGCAGAAAGCAATAATGCATCAAAATCAACTTTAAAGCAGCACTAGTTAAGTGGAATAGACTAAATATTGCCTGCTGCAGCAGGCAGCCAGTTGGAGGTGTTGTGAAATAAAATCAGAGACATAATTAAAAAGCTCTGTTAAAGGTACCTGATATTATGCACTAGGTCCACGTGGCTATTAATGTCTGGCACGAGCAGAAGGGGCCTACAGTGGTTTGTGTAAGGGATGGAGCTCCTCGGGACCCATTAACAACCTCAGCAGCCCTTCCCCCAGACACTGAGCAATGTAACAGAATTCCTACGTCTCAAAAGTCCACTCTAGAAACAGAGATGAAATCTAAATATTCAAACCTTAGGCCCTCCTGCTGAGCACAGCAGAGCATGCTGCAGCTCGACTTCAAAGCAAGAGAGCCAAGAGAAAGGAAGCAGCCTGGTGGCACCGGGGACTGGGAGCTGGTGCTGGCTGGGCTGGATGGCTGTGTGTGCTGTTAAACTGTGCTGTAATGTACACAGCACATCCTCAGCTTTGCAAAAACAGGCTCAACATTTGGCTTTTCTCAGGGTCAAAAGCACCTAGCACGACTTGACTGTTAATTTGCATTTCAAAAGGCCAGGCCAGCTCTGAATATATCGCTGCTGTATTAGAGCTTACTGTGGGCTGGATAATAATTTAGACTATGCAGTGAGAGCAGAGGTTACTTTCTGCTGGGGCCAGGTGCTTCAGGCCATGGAGCTTTTGAATCCTGGAGCATGTGGCTGGGACCACGCACACTCATCCCCATCACCAGGTCTGTGCAGCAAGGCCAGGGCTCAAAGCTGCTGCTGGCCGAGGATGGAAATTCTGATTCCTGGGGCACAAGAAGAGTCAGGCTATACTGCAACAGCCAAAACTGGTGATTTTAAAAAATGTTCATGGATTTGGAGATCCAGTTGTAGTTCCCTGTATTGCTAACCTTTGAATTTGCATGTTCTGCATGCCAAGTATGTAATCAAACCACTGGCAGTTCAGAGGATCACTATCAGTGGTAGGTCCTCCAAACTTAAAACTATTCTGACTTCCCTACTCCCTGTCTCATTCTTCACTAAAACAAAAGCGTCTTTCCTCCAAAAGATTTCCCAAAATTGAATATTTGAAATTTAGATTGGAAGAAAGTAATATCTCTTTTGAGGGAGTAGGACAAGAAGATACCTTTGTCTTACTGGGGCTTCTGCTGGTGCCTAGGGACTATATCCAGTGTTTTCATCTAGCATTCCATGCACGTATCATTCGGGACACCTGAACACATTCAATCTCTAATGAACAAGCATGAAGGAGCCTGGGGGACTTCCTTGTAAAAGTGTCCAAAGAGCACTGTTTCTTTCTGCAGGAGTGACCAGACAGCTCCCACTTAAGCAGAACACTGCAAGGAAAACTATTTGTCTATTCTTTATAACTTAGGACTTTTAAATTGTTTAATTGCGGTTGTTGAGGTTTTTGCTAGGGCAGCTCACAGCTTGCAGTGTTTGAAATGAACCATATAACTACAATGCAGCCAGATAGAAGCACTGCTGACATCGCTGGCAGAGCTATTAGAAGTTGCTGCATCTGAGGGTGAGATCGATTTACCGTTCTTCATCTTTTAGAAACACAGCCTGAACTGTAATCTGTTTGGTTTTGGTGGTGGATTTACTTGTTGCTTCTTTTACCCTTAATGGGAATGTACACACACATTTACCTTTGGGTGACTCATAATTTCTGCTCATTCTCTGAGCTCTCAGACTGAGCCCCGTTAGCCAGCACTTTTTAATGATCCCTACCGCAAGCCCCATTCTAAAAGATAAAATTATACGAGCATTCGTGCAATCTATGCCCAAGTATCTCAATATGCCCTTGCCTATAACAGCATCATTGCCTCTCACTGAGGGCAGCAGCTCTCTGAAGTTTAGACGGTAGCAATGGAAATGTGGGCTGGTAACACATTGATAGGTTCCATTTTTCACTGTCAGTGAAAGCATCTGTATTAGGCAGATATGTTAAAAGTGAAAGGTTTTCGAGAACGTGCCGTGAGGTGAGTTGCAGTTGGAAAAGCCACCTTTACATTGACAGCAGGTGCAGAAGTCCATCCTCATGGATATATTTTAAAAATATAGATCTGAGATTAACTTTACTGGCCATCGTATATCATATGCATGTCATCAAAACCTCAGCATGTATCTGGCAGTAAAAATATCTGGTTGCTATTAAACAAGAAGTGAGGTGATGATGAGAGTTTTCCACAGTTCAGCATGTTGCTTATTTTTTGGATCACTGGTTTGTGGCTGGAGCAGTAGGCACAGGGCAGAAACATTCATTTCAGGCCCTGATTCTGAAAACTTTCAAACCTTAGTCTTACTTAACAAAAGAAATTGCATGTATGAATTACACATGTATGAATTACAGCTATGTGTGAACTCCGGCACTAAATACTTACTCAGTAAACTGCCTAGCTGGCAAACAGCTTTGACTCAGTATAGCATAGTTGCACCTCTAAACTGCACTGAAAATTCCTACAATCAAGAAAGATTCCTCAGCAGAGATTATTTTAATGAAGAAACAGCCAAAACTTCAAGATCTGGCACAAAGGACTTGTATAACAAGAACTGAATTGCAAATAAAGATGCTGGGTTGTGCCAAGGCAGAGATACAGCAGCTTTTTCCTCCAGTTACTGCCCACCTTATTTGCTTATCCCCCCAAGACTGAACACAACTCAGTGACTATCCAGTAGCACTGCTCCTTTCCCAGCTCCAACACTCTAGCTCTAATGGAACTTTGAAAGCAGTGAATCAAACAAAAACTCCACCTGTTCCTGCTCTCCTCAGGATCCTGAAAGGTGAATCTCTTATTGAGTCCACAACATTTACGAAGACAGAAAAGAGTCTGGAAAGGCCTTAGTGAAATTGCTACTACATAATTTATAGGGAATCCAAAGCAGCTTTTGGTTTTGAGCTGATTAGTTACTTACATCATGGTTTGGAGATTATAATATAATTATATTATGCTCAGCCAACCGCTTTTTGTGCAATGGCAGATTAAATATTTATTTTAATTGCAACCCATAAACCATTTTTTTTTTGGAGGTGTTGTTAATATATTTGTAAAACATGTTTGCTGATAGGCCAGCTGATTAAAAATTGTAGTTAGTTAGATTAACAGGTTATCACAGATTTTACTAATTCAAAACATTCTTGGTAATCCCAGCACATACTGAGTTGGTATGGAGGAAAGGCATCCTGATCAAGGCCTCAAATGAGCCCCAGCACATCAGGGATGGGACCTGTGCCCATGGGAAATCTGTCCTGCTAAGGACCAGACTGGTGCATGTAAATGTTGAGGCTACCAGTGCAGCACATCACTAGCCACGTATTTCAGCCTATCCTGACACAAACACTTTTCAGAGTGCAGGTGTGAAGTTCAACTCTGTTCACTTATTCCTAACAACAGTGTGAGGCTATATTGGTTTTATTTTCCCCAACCTGTTTGACATAAAGCAGTGTTAATCTTTTAATCTGATATCCCAATATTTAGGTCTTTCACAGGGGAAAAGAGATAGGGTAAAATCACTTTTTTGATGTGCATAAATTACTTTATTCTAAGTTTCCACGAGATGAAGACACTGGAAAAAGCTATTAATTGCAGGTAAGCCATATCTGTGACATACCACATGATATTATTTCTTCAAATGCTATTTTAAAATAATATCAAAACTACAGTGATAAGTATTTCCTTGTCAAAAGAGACAGAAAAACCGAATTAAGAGAAATAAAATTAATTATGTTTTCCATTTGTTCTCTTCTGTCTCTAGAGATGGAAAAAAATAGAAATCAAAATTCCTCAAAAGCTCTAAAAATTACTTCCCTGTTTAATGAAAAAACAATCAAACATATATTTTTTTATAGAGTTATTCAAAACTTTCTTTTAGTCATGGGAGATTACAGGATAAATCCAGGCACATTTACACCCTGAAGGCAGGATAAGAACTCATGAGCACCAATGCAAATGCAGAATATGTCCAATTGATTTCTGCAGAGTTTTATTTCTAAAGTACACAAAAATACATTGCAAAGTAGTTAAAACCACTGTGAAATGTCTTTTCCTGTGTTTTTAAAGGGTGCCTCTATAGTCTCATCGAGCTGTTTTCAGAGAGAAATATTGCTGGTTATTACTTGACTTGTGATTTGGAGTCAATTCTAAATGCAACTCTCATTTTAGTGTACCTGCAACTAATATTCATTATTAGGTGCAAGTTAGCTATAGATTTAATGACCAATTCTTTTCATATCATAGACTGTGAGATTTGATGAGGAATAAAAATGCGTAAAAAATAAAGGATAATTCCTTTTAGTATTATTTCCAATTTTAAAAGGAAAAAAAGGAACCTGACAATCAAAGTAAGCCTGTTATATTTCTCTTGTTCTAACAAATGAAACCATTCTTATACAAAAAGATGAATTAATAACTTCTGTGTATCAGCATCAGAGATTGTCTATGAAAAAAAAATAAACCTTTTCCATTTGGATTGTGCTGATAACATTTATTTTTCTCTTTCCATCTGGAAACCCTGTGGGTATCATGAGAATTGTAGCGAAGCTGATTGGGGTCATGTGTGAGGGCACTGGGATCAGAGCCAATGTCACATCCAGCCCCCTGCAGCTTCAACAGCTCCCAGAGAGAGTGTAAGTACAAATCTGTGGCATATTGGGAAATGAGGGTGGTAACAACTGAGGTCAGTGGCCAGAGTGTTTCAAATAGCCTTGGGAGCAGTGATTGGTTCTTAACCTGCTGCAGATATATTGAATGGAGTTTCAACGAGGAGTGGTGGTGTGTCCTGCAGGAATGATGCTCTAATCCTGTTGCTTTATGGAAGCTGGGTGCAATCATATAAATACATGAACCTTACAAATTCCATGGAGAGAGCCTTCTGCGTTCATCTGGCACAGAAGTTAGAACAGCAGATCTCATGCCTCTGGTTTATTTATTTGTTTAGCAGGATTGCTGAGAAGAAAATTAGAAGACAAATCAGTATTTTAACGATAGCAAGACAGAGTTTTCAAGTTCCTCAAAGAAAGGCAAAAGTGAGAAACATCTATAGCAGTAGGCTGTGGGTTTCCACACACTGCTCTTGCATTGTCTTTCTGAGACTGAAAATTACGTGGAAAATGCACTCTCTACGCTGTATTTCATATAATAAAATATGAGTTGGTTTTTCACCCCCAGCCCCAGTCTCTGCTTTAGCTGTGCTCTGCTACCATGTTAAAAAGGCTGGTACAGGACCACTGGTACTGCACCAGAGGAGACAGCTGTGTTTGTGGCCTAGACTGCAATACACGGTAGCAGAGAACTCGTGACGAACATCCTTTCCTATGGAACCATCCAGAACCAACATAAAAATCTCTGAGGAGAAATGGTGCAGAGTAGCAGATGCCTTCTAAAACTGCCCCAAGAGCCCGACTGCTTTGACACACTTGAGTGCCTGAGCTACAGGCCACCAAGACATGAGGAAGACATGTCTGAAAGCCCCTCTCTCTCTCTCACGAAGTCAACGCTATGAATAGAGTGGAATACAACTTCTGCAGCCACAGCTGCAAGAGTAACTGGTGCTTCTGACTCTGTTAGTGCTGCAGTCCAGTAGCTGGAGCATTTGGAGTGGCAAAATCTGACTGTTTCCCACCTTGGCCCAAGGGTGTTCAGTGTCCCTTGGAGGAAGGCTGGCTACCAGACAGCAGGAGCTACGTGGGCTCCTTGTTTTCCCTTTCTTTTCCCACTGAGATGCAGTGTATCAAGTCCCTAGGAAGCAGGACCAGACCATGCAAATCCAGAGCTGCCTGTCTCCCGAGAGCACTTGTATCACAAAGATTGCATCATTCTCCTTCTTGCTCACACATGACGAACTGTGTGACAGGACAAAAGAAACTGAAGCCCTGCATTTATTTCTGCCCTCTGAGTACAGCTACCAACATGTGCTCCTCAGGGAATTTGAGCCTATGGATGCCTGGTCCCTGAACCCTACCCAGTGTAGGTATGAGATACATTAAACACACAGCTTTGCCAAGCTGGCAATTGTAGGCATGTGAAACTGCCCAGTGTCCCACTAGCACCAATGAGGCACAGCTTTAAAAACATCCAACTTCTCAATAGTATTAGCTACAGCGAGGCAAAAAATTCTTTAACTGAGATGGAAATGAATGCGTGTGTAATCCTGCAGAAGGAGGCATTTATCTAATGAAAATAGTTTGATAGCTTCAACTGACAGTGAATTCTCTGGGATAACAAATCTGGGTGGCTGGTATCATCTCCAGAGAGGGTATATTCCAAATTAATCTTGTCACTATGCAAAGAACCACAATTCAACTATTCATCTTTCCAAAGAGATGAATGTTTTCATCAGATGCTTGTTGGCATGGGATGCACTTAGGTCATCTGCTCTGCCTCAAACCCCACCCTGAAATTAGTCTGTGCTTTTAAGGCGCTCTTTCAAAAAAAATCTGTTATGTGATTGTCACTTTACAGTTTCGAACATGTGCCTGTAAACATGTGTGTATAGTTATATATATGTTTATATACATATGTATCTATATATGTGTGTGTGAGAAGAGAATAGAAATTAACAGCTGTGCTTTAGTTCAGCACCTGTACTTTTTGCCTCCCTGAAAATACAAGTTGCTGAAGGAGCAGATCACTCTTGGATCTTTCTCCACATCAGCAGCAACACTGCACCGTTACACCCCAGTGCTTCAGTAGATGAATGTCTCCTAGTGAGAAGTCCAGTGCCCTGTTATTCAAAGCCAGAGTGTTGTTAATCACATGCTCTCAGCTTGTAAACAACAGCAAAATCAGCAGACAGCCTTCAGAAAAAGATTCTCTCAGGCTAGCCTCTTAAACTATGCCTGGACTTTAAATTGTGCTTGGACTGCAAAACCATATATACACTGCATAAGTTGAAAAATTCCTTACAATGTTTTAAGATTTCTTTGCAATAAATCAAGTTCTAATTCAAGTGTTTATTTCCCACTGGATTTGCATGTAAGGTTAAGACAGCTGGCACATAGAAAATGCAATATAGAGTTTATTGCCTGATTCCTAGCATGTAAAAGGAGATTCTAATGGGAGTATCACAGACTTGAAAGTGAGCATGGATACCATAGGCATCCCTGCTCAAATAGGTACTGTTTCACTGTGTTCATTTGGTACACCCATTTGATAAATATGGCAAAATCTGAGAAATGAAAAGGGCCAAAACCTTTTTGACACGCATGAGCCAACCATTTAACTTCAGCATGTTAGGGAATGTGGTCAGCACAAATGGGATAAGCTTCAAAGATTTAGAAATCCTACAAATTAGAGCAGAAATTCTTCTGCCAAATTTTACTAGTTTTAGAACCAAGAAAGACCCTTTGAACAAAACGCTTGGGTGATTTGTTAAAAGTTGCTCCAGCTCCTTCAGCTTAGATGGATATAATAGCAGTGATAATATAATTTGCCAGGTATCTTTCACCTGACAGCAAGCCTTTGAGTTCAGTTGTTTTGTTTGCCCTATTTATGAAATTCATCTCATAGTTGTAAGAGATCTCTCTGCAGATTATGGGAAATGCCTGACTTGTTCTTCCTGGGAAGCGTAGCAGCTTCAATGCTACCAGTGATGAAAAAATTTGCATTTTTACAGCTTGTGGTATAACCACAGAAGAGAGACAGAGGCCTCTGAGGGGAGTAGGACCAAGTCAACTTGCACTGAATGAAACTCCCAGCAACAATGCTTTGGGTTCCTGCTGTTAGAAGCTCTCAGAACCAATATGATGAATCCAGTAAGACACTGCTGCCCCCAGCACCCAGAGGGACATGGGACAACATGGAGCTGTCAGAAACCTGCTGCTGGGGGCAAACTCTGCCCCACTCTGGGAGCCCAGCTATGGCAGAGGTGTGCACTGGGCTCCCTGCACCAGCCAACACACTCAGGAGAGCCAAACCTTTGGCTGCCAAGTACAGTGGAGGCAGTACCTGTATTGTTTTAAATTATCTTTCCACACAAAAAGCCTGCAAAATCTGCTTACATTCAGGAGCTACAGATATCCTATGCTATCCCTGGGTTCTTTCCACCTTTAAGCTGTCCTTTTCTATTCCAAGCTTCCCCCCCCCTCTGCTCCTGCTCCTTCTCCCCCAGTTAATATGTTGCATCTTGTTTCACGCTGTGACACCATTAGTGGAACCTAATCTCCTCTCTAAAGTAGACTATTAGTGTTTGGTTGGGGCCACTTATGAGGTCATACGCTCACACAGCACTTATCTGAAGTAAATGCCTTGTAGCTAATCAGGAAAAGGTAACATGCCATCACCCTGCCCACAGCTTCCCAGCACCCAAATTCCACTCACTTACAGTGAGAGAAACCCCAAGCAGCCCAAGGTTTGATTTTTCCTTTTACATGACAGAAGCCATAGCCCTTAAGTGACTAGGATGGAATGAGAAAGGAATAAACAATTAGACAGGGCTGCTGGAACAAATCCTCCTGTTTCATTTTTCTTCTTCACTTGTCTCAGCGGGAGTAGTTTTACCTCCTATTGACACCCATTGTGCTCTTGGCTGCTCGCTACGATGCAGCTGTTTTCTTAATGCCTATCAACCCTCTCCCTTTTTACGATACAAAGGTGACTTGTTAATACAAATGTTGTTGAAACCTTAATAACAATGAGTCCCAGTTGTGATCAGTGATATTGCACCTTGGCAAGGGAATGTATCAATGCTCATGGATTCATTTAAAAGTCATCTGCACAAGGCTGCCGATTTTTTATTTTAAAAATCTCTGCATAAGAAATATGACTGCTCTATCAGAATGACGTTTCTAACTCTACTGGGTGCAGTAACACAGCATTACAGTTCTACGATTTCCTGTGATACCCACTTAGTCTCGTATCTACCATTTTCTATCTGCTCCAGAGACTACATTTAAACAGAACCTGAGTCTTCCAGTGAAATCCTCAAATCCCAGTTATGCTCAGTCCTCTTAAAAAGTCCTCTTTGATGCACCTGTTCTTCTCCAAAGGTACTTCCAAGGAAGCTGCATGATTCTCAATGCCATTTTTATTTCATTATCAAAACCTCAGCTCAAACCAAATGTTATCACCACCTAAACACCAGCTTACTAAGCAGTGTGTTAATGTTATTTCAGAAAGTGTATTACCCATCAAAGCTGTGTGTATGAATGGCCACACCTCAGAATGCCATTGTGCTCAAAAGTAAATACACTGTTTATAAAGATGACACATTGGTCCTCCTTTGCTTTATGGCATCCTTGTACGGCTGTCGGTCTGGTCACATCAGTAGATGTATGCTAGTGCAAAGTGATATTGGATTAAAAGATCAGGAATGATGAAATTGAATAAAGGTACCCACATATGTAACTGACAGGGTGCATAATCCACAGAGAAGTGTTGTTTTCAGACGGGAAACAAGCTTGAGCGAACTTCATTCCTCAAATATTCTCACTTCTGGATCAGGGTATTCTAAGTCATTTCCTACTTAATCCACTCAGCCAGAGACATGATCATTGGACTATGTAGGGATCAGTTTGCCCTCGAGAATAAAAGCTTTTGGTGTTCAAAACATGAAAGCTGAATCATTCAGAAAGTGAGCTACACTGCTATTTTAATTCTGAGTAGAGGAACCATGTAACACAGCTGCTTTATGCTTTGAAAACTGTTTCCAGTGTTCTAGTGTCATATATTCCTCCAGATCATTACACTCTCACATGAAACTAATCAACATTACAAATTGAAATTAATCTAGCAAACACACTGTTCCTCATTAAAAAATTATTAGGTTCCATTACACTGTTTTAAAAATCCGCACAGGGATTAGCTAGAATTTTGACAAGTGTCAACCCCAAAAGCAGGAATAGCTGCTAATGCCTGATTTATAAGTCTTCAGATTTTGTACCTCTGTATTGGGAACAATAGAATCTTTTTTGGACCTTTGGTTTGTGCTAGGACTCTGAGTCACTGAATATTTTATGGTATTCAATGAACTACAGTATGAGTCATTCATGAGCTTTCAAGTATTTTTGGAATTGTGTTATTTTGCTTAAAATTGCAGAAAAATCGACTAGCAGGACTGATAAAAAATGCACCACTGTAGATTTAATAAGATCACGTGGTGGAATCAGAGCATATACACATCAGCATAAAAATTAATTTAAGCAAAAATTAGGTCTACAAAGGAAACAAGGGATTCAACAATGAATTGTTAGAGAGTTATTGTATTCTGAACAGGACCCATTTTACTGGAGCTAGTCATGGTTGCCAAAAAGTTCTTGCCTCAGATGCTGTCCGTGCTTACAATACTTATTTCCATACTCTGCTGCAGTTTACCATTTCTACAGCATTCTGCAGACATGCAAGATTTTTATGAGCAGTAGATGATTAAGAGCTTGATCATAGGGCCATCAGACACCATTCAAAGGACATGACCAAATTTCATTGGTGAGATCAGTGAAGAAATAAATCCAATTGAAAAGAGTCAGTCCCATTACATTCTAGGACACAGACTATTCACACTACTCCTAGTGTGAAACAGTATTCCTAGATTTACATAGAGATTTTGTTATTTTTTCTGGTGTGGGTTTGTTTTTTTTTTTTGTGTGTGTTTTTCGGTTTTTCAGTTTGTTCATCTTAAATGGTGCCTAAACACACTATATACCATAAGGAGTGACTTCAGTGTAAGGACCTGAATCACCAACCTCACTGGGAGACAGGAAAAATAAACCAAGATTCACACAAAGCACATGAAGAGCTGTGGCAGAGCTCTGAGCTCACAACCTTGTGTTTGTGGTGACTATCCAACACTGCTTTTCACACAGGTTCAAACTAAATGACATTTAGCCATGGTTCTCTTGGGCAGAGATCAGTTTTGGCTTTCTAGCAAGGCTGAATTAAAGCCATTCGGAGAAATAATGGGGAGGATTGTGTCAAAATCTGGAAGTTTTTCCTCCATTGAGAGCCAAAGTTCTTGTGTCACAAGACTTTGCCTGAAAGAGAAAATTTTCTTAGATGCATGACTGTGTTGACACTTATTCTTGCTTGAGAGTGGCTTTTCATGGTTTTTTTGAAACTCCTTACTAAGCAGTATAAACCAAGTCAAATAAGAATGGGCTCATGGGGCTTCTTTGGATGGAACTAACAAATTTACACTTTAGTGAATTCTGAACAAACCTTCCCAGAATACACAAGATGTCAGCCAGTGAGAAATTCACCATTTCTCAAACATTTGATGTCAATGGGACATCAAATGGATGGACATGCCATATTGCTTCCTGCAAAGGGAACAAGAGGTAACTATGAAGCTGGTTCCAAATGTCCTCCACTGTTTCCAAGTCTCTGAGTGACTATGGGATGAGGGATCTTCTAGTGTGATGCTATGAAAAAGACAGTCACATCCAGCCTGGCCCAAAAAATTTTAACAGCCATTCCTAATGCATAACTCCTAATCTGCTGCTGATGAGTGCCATGCAAGGCAAGGACTTCTCTTCCCATACAATTCATACCCTGCTGCATCCAGACTAAAGAGTGGAGAGCCCAGAGCTCATGAGAGTGGCCATTCAGATGCTTGTGCACGACTCTCTGAAAATAGGAGAGCATTAGGTATTATTAATAGAGCATTAGGTATTATTAACAGGTATTATTAGTACTAGCAGGGCACTTTTCAGAAAATGTTTGATCAGAATGCTATGGTTGCTCAAGGTCAAAGAAATATTTCATATAAAATATTTAGAATAGGTCCTCTGTTGACAAGAGAGGAAGCAGGCTATGGATAAGTTCTCATCTGGCCATGGAAATGATTCACTGAACCATTCAAAGTAGAATGTATGCCCATCATCACTGGTCTGATAAGGTGGGAATAGCAAGGAGTGCAAATGAGGTGTATTTGTAAGTAAATGGTAACATGACAATTATTATGCAAATTCATTTTTTTAATGAAAAAAATTTAAGAACTCAAATAATCTTGATACAGAAAAATTAGCTTTGGGAAAAGAGTTTCTGCACACAGCTTCAGTATTTAACTGATGAAAAAACTGAGGGAAAGGGTTTGTCTGTCACTAGAAAATCTGCAAGCCTAAGATTGTTGCTTGGACTTCAAACTCCTTCCTGTCATGCATGAATGACAGGTGCCATTTGCAGTAGTTTTCTATTCTCCTTTCTGAGAAATTTGAATTGTGCTCCTTCAAAGAAAGAGCTGGCTGCCCACTCATATTCACAGCTACAATAAGTAGAACTTCTACAAACTTCCTTACCACAGTTCTTGTTTGGAGGTAAATTCTCCAAAGTTCTAGAAAAATGGCTGCTTGAAAATGAAGAGGCTAAAGATAAAAGGCAGCTGGGGAGCTACTGTTTCTCATGCTGCCCTATCAAAGGACAGCATGAGTTTAATAGTTTTTCATAAAAAGGCATAGGAAAAAAAAAGAAGGTGTGTGTATCTCTTAAAGACAGAGGAGAAATCTGTTATTAACATTTTGGAAGAAAGGCTGCCTATATTTTTGCTGACATTTTTCTCTGAGCAGAGCTAACAAAACAGCATTTGTCTCAGTCATCCTAGTACATCATGTAATTGTATCATTCAAGCTTGTTTCAGGTACGGGTTGCTTTTCCATTAATTATATTCCATGCACATGTATACATATCAGAGCTGTTGGGATGTCTATTTCTATTAGTTTAACAAGCCCTGGTATTAATGAGATTGCTCTATAATTGAACCTTTTCATGGGTCCCTTGGTGATGAAATTATGCTAATCTGAATCTGCAACCACAAGGCATCCATCATACTTGATCAAATAGTAAACATCAACAGTGATATGCTGGGAGTGTAAATGTGCCGTTAATTATTACATAAATGAACAAGCCCCATTATTTCATCTTTATATTCATGCAACTTAATAAAATGGGTGAAGACAGGGTGTATCAGACCTCCACTATGTGGCAGCATGGTCCACTTAACAGGAGCATGAGCTTGTAAATATTGTTATATCTTGAGGCCTGATATTCTCGGCATATAAAAGAGGAAAGAAGAAGGATATATTTCATCTCTCTGAGTCACTTTTGTGGGAAACAATGATACTGATCAATTACATACCTTTAAAAGGGAAAAAGCATCTGATTTCTCTGCTGCTATAATTTGGTTTTAAAACCTGTGTGGATCGTGGATCACTAAGAGTTTTAAGTGAGAGATATATCTCAGAATGTCTGAAGTGGAATGATTTATATCAACTTCAGAAAATGTTTGTAAACTTAGCAGATAAGATCTTCTGTACGTACACTTGCAAAAATAAATGGATTTGCAGGATGCCTGTGTTGCTGCAGGCACCATTCCCAGCGATTGCTATACCACACTAAATAAAAGAAGCAAAATTTTCAGTTAATCAATAATATGAGGAGGATCAGAATTGCCATAGTGCAAGCATAAACATTAATATCATTTTTTGGTCAATGTTTTTTATTAAGTGCACTGTACCTTATAACTATGTGAGCAAGTACTAAATTTCAATGCAAGTTGATTTTATTTTTGCCTCAACATGTGCAGAGGTAAACAGAAATTAAAAGAAGACTTTTATTTTATTTGGTAGCATTTTAGCTTGATAAATCACAGCCCAATATTTATCTGATGACCAGAATATTCTTCCACAATTTCTGATGAAGGAAAAATACCTTATCAGAGATCTTATGAATATGTTGAGAAAGATATGTGCTTGACTGATGTGAAATACATTGGTGCCAGATGTCACTGACTGATTTCTAAAAAAGAAGATCAGTTTTCCTTTTTGAACATGTTTCGCTTATTTCTGTATAGGAGTATATTGTGCTGATGATATTAAATCTACTTTTTAACCCAGTTTGACTCATGCTTTGCCTCTGCCTCTTTAATATTCAACAGAACTACTTTAAACATATTTGTGGAAAAACTTTCTGTAAGCCATCAAGTTATACATTCATTAATATAAAAAAAAGGGACATATATTATGACTTTTCATAGGAGAAACATATAATTCAATAGAGAGGCATTCGAAAATGTACTCAATAACGTCCAGACGTAGTTCAAAATAAGTTCCCTGGATTGATGCAGTCCTGGGGCAATACAACTTATAGATCTGCAAGCTGCCTACTCCAAGCTGATGCTACTGCTGCTAAAATCAAGATAAAGGCCTTTGTGACAGGGCCTGTTCCAGTATTTACGTTACCTCTATAGGCAAGTGAACTACAAAACTCCAGGCTGATTTAAAAAAAATAATAAAAAAGTTTTTGTTTAACAGATTTCTAAAAACATTCTCACTGGGCTTCTACTGTTAACACACTTATTTAAAAACATTCCCATTTTTAAACTGAAGTCCTGAAGGTTTTGTATAGATAATGACTTAGAAACAAGAAGAGAGAGGGCTGCCCCTCTGAGCTCCCAGCTCATCAGGTATTTATTCACACCCTGTTAATGACATTTTGCCTTACTGAGACACTTTGCCTCAACTTTCCTCTGTTGTGTGAATTGTTTTGAGATATATACCAACCATGGTGAGAGCTTCATATTACAGAAACAGCATACCAAAAAGTACCAAACCACATTCAGTCTTGCAATTTCTTCCCTTTCCAACATCTGTCAGTGGAACTACACAGGACTGTTTGTTCAGCACTCCCTCCAGAAAGTTCCATGTTCTGGTACTTCTTCCCTTATTTACACCATCATCACTGCTCATTTCAGCAGCCTGACTCAGTTTCAAACAAGTCTAGTGTCAGGCTCTTTAAGAGATTGTTTCCATCCTTCCTTTTTCTTGTTTTTGACAGCATTGCCTAACGCTCTGGTTTCCCTCAGACGTGCTTTTGTAACTGTCTCCTGCTGAATCAGCAGCCTTCCCTCCTGAATTTACCAATGCCAGCTACACCAGGTTCACCCTGTTCTGTGACACCACCTGAGAGTCTTAAACCAGCCAGAGAAGCCCTGCCACTCCAAAAGATTAGCCATCAAAATGTCAAGGGACCTGGAAAATTGGAGAGAGTTGAAGGAGGAGGGTATCTCCACCCAGAAACCCCCGCAACAGCAAACAAACAATAAAACCACCTCAGGTTTGTGGGTGTGTATAGATTTGAGCACAAAAAGGGGTTTAAACTCCCTTTGTCCAGCTGGTGACTGAGGAACGCTGGCATCTGCAAAGGCAGGCTCTGTTCCTTGGCACGTCCAGGTGCCTCCCCGAGTCTGCAGAGCCTTGTGCTGAAATCACCAAACTCCCGTTAGTGAGGTCACGGCACAACCACCCCAGGGAGAGTGGGGCTGAGGCACTTGGAAACCACTCCTGTAGGAACGACTCCCCACAGCACAAGTCTTTGCCCTTTTGTGTCACCTGAGCTTGTCTAATCTCATATTCCAGTTAATGAATTGATTTTTATTTATTTTTAGATTGAAGAGTCCTTTATTAATGCAGATACATAAAATAATCCTCTAGATTTCTGCTATGTAAACTATAATAATAATTTATTATAAGTATCGTATGAGAAAAAAGCGTGGAACAGCTTTTCCCAATGACAGAAAATTACTGAAAACTTGTACCACTATTTATAATTATATCTGATTTTATTAATTACAGATAGGGCAGCAAAACAACACACTGAGGATCTTTTGTTCATGGCATTTTAAAAATCAAAACTATTCCTACAGTTCCTAATCTATAGTCACCAAGAGAAATCTATCCTTTCTTCAGTTTTATTTCTGTACAATGCCTTTGTTACACATCAATATATATATTTTAGTAATTATTTTCACTCTCTGTCCGAACAACATCAGCAAACTACATCCAAGATCCTATTGCCCTCGATTTCTTAAAATTTAGCAAAAGAATTCAAGCAGTCTCAAACTATGAATGTTTCTATTAAAACCAGAAAACCTTAACTTAATTTATATTTCTGTTGTTGTTGTTATTATTGTCATTCACCATTCCAGTTTGTAATCTTGATAATATGTTTATTTTGACTAGATATTCTAACCAGGGGTTTGATTAGCTGCTTGGCTCTCCTGTTTATAGAAGTGACCTCTCACAAGATTTGTCTCCCATAGCACTGATCCTTTCCTGTGTGAGACCATACATTTGCAATGTATGTAAATCACGAATGAATGAAACAATTAAAGCCACTAAATTAAAGTAGACATCGATCCTTTTACTTTTCATCCATTCAGACTTTCCTAAATAAGTTATTATCTGCTATTTAATTTTCCGGTCATGCAAGTCTTCCCACTAGGGTTTGGTAGAGATTTTGGTCAAATTTATTATTAACAAGCATTTATAACCCTTAATTGTTTGCTAGAAATTCAAAATTGTTTCTTATCTGTGTATTCAATATTGCATAATAATGTGTATATGATACTTGCTCAGTTTCCCTGCTGACGAGTTTACTCATTTGAATGTAAATTAAGAATGACCACAGAACACGATGTTCCTTGTTTCAAGTGTATTTCTACCTAAATCAATTCCCTTGTGTCAAGGATACCCCTCTGTACTATTAAAATCAATATAGTCCTGATCCTTTCTTGACAGGAGTTCCCAAATCAAGCAAACAAACAAGTACAACCAGGAAAGGCCAGCACTAAAATTTAAAGCCAACTAAGGTTAAGTAATTAGTGCAGATTTGCCAAAGTTCTTATCATTCAGGAACTCTCATTTTGATATGTCAGGGCCAAAATTCAGATCTCTCTGGGTATTCTGTTTCTGACTAATTTATCTCATAAAACTCATGACAAACACCAAAACGATTGTACGCAGATTTGAAGCTTTTAGTCAAGTTGTAGGAGTTATACTCCACACAAAATAATTAGCATTATTTTCCAGACAATCACGGATCCATAGTGTTAGCTGGAAGGAAGCACTGGAGGTCAGTTACTCCAAGCTCCCACTCCGGCAAGGGCTGCTGTCAGCACTGAACAGCCACATCTTTCTGCAGCTGACCCTTGGAAACCTGCACAGATGTCTGGGCACCCTGGAATGCCGTTGTTCATGGTAAAAATAACTCAGGATTCAGAACAACAGATTTCAATGTAATACCAGAGATTTGCAGGTGGTCTTGAAAGCTAAATGTTCACCTTATTTCGATGTGGATGGGCATGTCTCATGGGTACAGGTATCACCAGAATTTGGTCCATGTCAGCCTACAGCATTCATACCAGTGCACAGCACTGCTCTGCAGAGCAATAATAAGGTGAACATTCAAGGTACTCAAAGTCTGTGATTATTACTCCAAAACTCCTGAAGGAGATTTACTTTTGAACCTTTCCTAATGTTTTGTGCCTGTCAATACCTGTCACCCACCTTTTTCTGGATGAATACTTCTCCATCAGCACAACCAAGACAAATGAAATGCCTGTGGATATACACATGCATTAAATAGCTATGCATGCTCAGAATCACTAAGGGATGAGAGGATTGGCCAACCAGAGTAAAGCATAGAAATGGAAATCTTACATGAAGGGTTGATGTCATTGTTTCAGTGATATTCCAGGAGGAAAGCTTCTAAAATTCTAGCTGAAAACTTTCTACACCAGTCTCTCAGAGAACATATATATATATCTGTTACACATGTACGTGTTTGTGTGTGCTCATACGGCCCTCTATCTTCCTTGTAGCTACAGAAATAAAGTAATTTTCTTACAGATCAGCCATACCAACCTCGCTATCCCCGCAGCAGGATTCTTATCAGGAAGCAAACGATGTAGTTTTAAGTCAGAACTGGTATCATTACTGTAGAGCACAGTCAGAGTGAAAAGATAGACTGCAATGTTTTCCCAGGAGGTGTGTACTCAACTCTGCCCACAGACTGACCAACTGCAACCTTTTCAGCATCTGTCTCTGAAGGGGGAAGGAAGGATAAGTTATTACCCCCAGATAAGGGCTGTATAGACATCACAGCCCAGAATTAATAGTTACATGCTAGAATTGAAGTAGTAGCACTCTAACTGCTATGACACAGATATCAGCACTGTGTTGGGCAACTAAGGAAACCATGAGCCTCAACAGTTTTGCAGTGGAAAATTACAACTTCCCTCTACTGAGAAGAAGCTACGTAAAGATGATACTCAAGGCTGACAACACAGTCCAGCAATCAAAAGTGGCCAGTCAAAATGCTGCCACTTGCAAAATGTCACCACAGCACCTGCAGAGCCTGGAAGCTGCTAAATTCAGGCAGTCTCCAGGGAGGATTTCAAATTCTAAATCTCAAACTTAGTTATACAAAGTGAGTGGAAACCCCTGGCAGAAAGGTAGGCAGAACTGCAGGGAGCACAGGGGCTTCGATGGGATGTGGCTGTGTGGAATCAGGTCAGTGTTTGGGAATTACCTGACTGCTTTGGAGTGGGGATTGAGGAACTCCAGGAGAGGCTGAGGTTGCCATGGACCAGCCTCCTGCCCTAGAAGAACACCCTAAATAGAATTCAGACTGAAAACACCCTCAGGACTGGTATAAATACACCTACCCTCGTTACAAGACAGTCTAACTAATGCCCACTATTGGCATAACTTCTACTAAGCAGTGAGTCTACAGTTCTCACCTGTGCAAGCACAGGTCTTACTGCACTAATGACCATTTTCAGTTACATTTAGACTACCTGGCAAAAATCTGCTACTGAAAAACTGATTGTGGGAACTCAAATTCACTTATAGCCTTCCTTAAAGAACCTGCTCCCTTTTCCAAAACACTTTGTGGAAAAAATTTGTAGACAATCCTGACCTGTGAAATCCTAACCTGTTACATGTTCAGAGCTGAATCTGTTCTCTGTTAATCCTTGACCACTCCAATCACTTTTCTTCCCTTCCTAGCTGCATCCAAGGTTTTGAAACTTTTACTCCAATCATTTAATGAGACTTCTTACAGAGTAAATGCTCAATGGTCATAGGTTAAATAAGGCCAACGCCAGCTATTGCCCTGCAAAAGATTCTATGGATGGGCATATGGAGCCAGGTACCAGTGAAAATGGTTGATGGTGAGAAGGTATCAGCTAATTCTTGGCTCCGTCCTTCGAAAGAAAACGGATTTAGCAAATGAATCATCATGTAGTTTTAAAGATCACTTCCCTTCTGTACTTTCTTCATCATGTAAGTTTGTGTTTCCACCTTTCCTTGCTCAAAAGAATGCAGACTTTCCTTATTTCGCACAAGGAAGATATAGCTTCACTTAAGATCAGATCAAATTTGCAAACCTCAGGAAACAGTTCAATTCAAGGTTATATCCCACTATCGAGTTACAGAATGACTATGTTCATTAATGCAGCTATGGCTGCATAACCCCAACACGTTAACCATGGAAATAGCTCTGTGAAAAAGCATTCTGCCTTCTTCAACGAGTCATACAAAATCTCTGAAGTTCTACTGCAGCAATACTCTTAGTTTTTACAAAACATTCACTGGTAACTTTTACGTGACAAGCCATAGAGATAATAGTTTTCCAGGCTAAATGAATTAGTGTTTGCTGGACAGATTTTGTCACTATACAGTGGATATAGATTGTGTGTGAAAGGGGGTGAACTGAAATCTAATTAGATTTCATTTTAAGTCTAGCTGCTGCAATTATGACTTCTGAATAAAAGTGGTTGTTATTTAGCAGGGTAGCCTAAGCAATGCACGTAATTATTATAATTATTAGGTACCTAATGATATCTAATAGGAGTCAGCATTGTAAATAAATGCTGTAGACTGTTCAGCAGGGTGGCCTGCACTTCGCAGAAAACTAAATAACAAAGGTTAATAAATATGTTTGCAGATGATTGTTTTACAGGAACCCTGGGCAGCACTATCTGTTGGAGATTAGCTACATTAGGGCTCAACAGACCAGAAAACATCCAGAATAATAGTCTTAGCGCTAGCTTATAGATACAGTGTATTAAAATAGCCAAACCAAATTCCTTGTGTTCCCAAATCCTGATTCTCAAGTGTAAGTTATACTGGGTTTTTTTGTTTGTTTGTCTGTTTTTTAATAAGATCACTTAGTGGGCAAAATTCAACTTTAATGCTATAAATCAGCAAACGTGAAATCAATCAGCCACTCAGTTTTTCTGTTCCAAGCTCTTTTTCAGTTCTCAGAATTTAAGAATATAAAATGGTACTGCTGTTTGAAGTGTGAATTACAATAGCTGCAGATGCTGCCTAACCCCTATTTGCACTGTATTAGCAGAAGAATTGTATTTATGTAATGAAGACAATGTCCACTGCTGATATAGATGACACATTAAAGATTTAAAATTGTATGTGTTTGCAAAGTGCATTTCAGAACCTTCAATTTCCAAAGTCCATTGTGCTTTCAATTATCTTCCCACCCAGGCAAACTAGGGACAGACTAATCAAGCATAATGTCCTTGCATACTTCCCACTATGCCTTCCTCAGAGAAGTCAAAGGGCACTGTCAGATCACAACTGCAGCTTGCTCTGCTATGGGAAACACTGGTATGATTTACAGTTTATAGTCTGCATCACTAAATGCAGCCATTAGTAACAGTACGCCTATCTACAAAATAAGCATTTGTTATTTAAAGTTTTCCCACATGACTTTTGAGATAATTTTAGCATCTTTAAATTATTTTGGTAGTGGTCAGTTAGCTTCCACAAAACAAAAAAAATACCAGCCTGGGGTAAACATTCCAGTAATGTATTCAACAGTCATGCATTGATCTGACAGTAAATATTTGTTTTTTGAATAACACCCGCATTAGCTGCTGCAAATGAGGGAAAAGAGTGTGCATCTCTCACATGTGAGTAGATGGGTTATTAACTGATTTCTCCCCTGGAATAAAAGGGCATAATCCAACAGTCATCTAATTGCCACCTGAATTGGAGGTTTGTAGGTTGTCACATAAAAGCTCTCCCCAGGAGAACCTTCTTTCAGGGATGAGAACTGGCAACTCACTCACCCACCTCTGTGCTGAGACTGCTCACGTTAAACTCTCACTGCCGGGAGAACGAGCACATTTTACGCTTCTCTATCACACACATCAAGCACTGGCATCGTAGGATCATAGGGTGGTTTGGGTTGGAAGGCAGCTTACAGATCATCTTGTCCCAACCCCTTGCCACAGGCAGGGACACCTTGCTCTAGACCAGGTTACTCCATCCAATCAGTCCTCAAACACTTCCAGGGATGGGGCATCCACATCTTCTCTGGGCAACCTGTGCCAGTGCCTCACCAGCCTTGTAGTGAAGAATTTCTTCGTTATCTAGTCTAAATCTACCCTCTTGCAGTACAATTATATCTTCCCAAGCCCGAATTCACTAGTGTTCTAGATAGACCCACTAGTGCAGCCAGGGTTTGGTAACATGCTATTAAAGACAACTCCTGCTTCCAATGAAAATTAACTCAGTTTTTCCAGTTACCAATTTTGACCACTCTCCCCTGACTTCAGACTTCCCTGAATACCTCATTTGCTTCTACCTGCAGGACTCTTGCAATGCCTTCTCCCCAAAGGGTTTCTTCAACAACTCAAAGAGTAACTGCTTGGCACTTATTATCAGGGCACCTGCGGAAGAGGAAATTCATCTAAGGTTCTGCAGATGACTTAATTTTGTACACCCAGAAGAATGAGATCTCTAGGACAGTTGAACAAAAGGGTCAAGGTAAACACCATCCCTGTTGATGTATCTGCCCTTTTCTCTATTCTGTTAGTGGAAAGCAGAGGAGCTGAGGAGTTTTATCCCACTGTGTAACTTCATACACAAACCATAAATGCAAAACTAGGAACAGCACAACACGTGCTTCTGAATATGGTCCTTTAAATATGTGAAGCATCTATCAATAACAATAATGAAATATTGCCTTTAACCTAAGTTGGGTTTATCAGAATCTACCAACAGTGCAGCCGTCACAGTGAAAGTAATTGGTCAACTGAACATTATTTCATAATATTAAAAGAAGGTAGCAATGATTGTGGAACAAAGGAGATTCAGCTTTGAATACAGGAATAATGTGAAATTATGAAGTTGGTTCAGCTCAGAAAAAACATAATTTTTAATCACAATATTTTGTAAGCCACAGATGGAATCCATTTTAACAATTCATGAATTAAAGATATGCTTTGAAATTGAGTTCAGCATCCTAAAAGCATATATTACATATCTATACAGCAAACTTAGGCACTAATGTAAACCAAGTTCTATTTACATTTTGATTGCTACCCCATATCTATCAATTAATGTACTGTATTCATAAAACACAACCTTCAATATCCAGCTGATGCAAAGAACTTCTATATGCATTTCAGGCTCAGTCTCTACAGAATACTTTGTTGATAATGCTATGTGTAAAGTTAAGTACTGTACTTGTGTTTTTACCTATATAAAATGTATCTACCTCAAGTTCTCTTAACCAATTTTTCTTAAGCAAATTTCATGCCTTGAAAAATACAGCCTAACAGAGCATTAAAGCAACTGACAGCAGCCTTTTGTGTATATGCTAAGAGAACTCTAACAAATTGCATTTGAACTATTAAAACCTTTTTTTTCACTGAACCCAGTATTAGTTTTGATTCAGAAAATGACATTTTCTTCATTTAAAACAAAACCCCAAACTTAATTTTCCATTGGCTTTAACAGGAGTTTTTCGTATGCACAGCCAACAGACTTGGTTTACCTGTTAGACTCTGGCAGTAAGAATAGAGGGGAGGTCAAAGTGACCCTTTACTCAGTGAATAAAACAGCCTGTGAAAGATGCCAAACCCCACTTCTTTCTACATCCACGTGATTTCAATAGCATTATGAAGGTGAACGAGGGAAGCGCAAGTGGCGTTAACGTGCTTGTGACTGACCAGAAGAACAAGTCAGAATATGCCCCAAATGATAGATTTGAGTAGACAGACAGCAAGTTGAATATTCAGATGGAACAAAAGCATCACTAAAAATTGCAAAGGTCATCTGTGTTTATAAATACAAAACACACACACACACAATGAATGCTATGGGACTAAACCCACTCCTCTCTCTCTCTCACTCACTTAAATCAGCACTCTCAGTAATCTAAATCCAGTTTATTGATTCCTCTGGCTGCTGGGAAGGAGGTGGTTGCTTACACTGAAAGAAACAACTCAGCATGTCAGAGAAGGGCCTTTCAGAACAGACCAGAGCTTGGTGCATCAAACTTCTTTAAAGCAAGAGAGATTATTTATTTAAAACAGGTTGAGTGTTAGTGTTTCATCTTGTGTTCACTTCCCTTGAGAGGCACCATGTGTCCTCCCCCTGATGCCGGTGCTCTGAGTGCAGATGGTTTGTCAGTCATGGCTACACTGGGCTATTTCAGCAGCTCAGAGGCTGTGCAGAACGCAGCATCAGTGTGAAGTGAGGAATAGAAACTGCTTTGCTGAGAGAAAGAACGGTTCCATCAGGAACTCAGCATGCTAAAGCAGGGCAGGGACGTGCACGCAGGCAGTGCAGCTGGCAGAGTTAAGAGATCACTGGTGTGTACACAGGCTGGTGAAAAGCTTTGTGCCACGGCAGTGGGTCAGTGCCCACCAGGGTGGAGTTCACGGCACTGGCCGCTGAGCTCTTAAAAGATTGGGTTGCAGCATCGCAGATGAAAATATCTCTTGCAGTGATCTTTGCTAGTTCATTTCAAAATCTGACTCCAGTGGTATCAATTCTACTGGATGAGACTCACAATTTTTTCAGGTAACTAGAGCTTGTTTGATTTTACTGCACATCCCAAGAGGCTCATCCTCAAGGAGGAAGTCTGGTGCACAGTATTTGGAAGCTACACTTGGGAGTTTTTTTATCAAAGCTTTCTATATATTTGACAGTTTTCTGTGTACCTGGCACACCTATTGCTACCCAGGCGAGTGAGCCTCCTTACTCTGGTGCCTCAGCTCTGCACTGTGCTGCTAAGGGTGAACATCACTACTTCACTGTAACATGCTAAAACTGACATACTGTCATTATGCCTAGAAGGAGATGCTTCCAGGAGAAGGAAGGTTTATCATTACATGAAGCATTGAAATTTACAACGTTTAATCTGCCAGAAACCACTTTTCTGCAAATAGACTTCCTAAGCTGACTACAATGTTGTCTTTTCTTCTGATTCCTTTATTTTCCTGCTCTGAAAGGCTTCTACCACGATAAAAAAAATTGCAGTCAAAACAAATCTGATACCAGGGAATGGTTTGCCTTTACTTAGTAGCTCAGCAGAGGGATGAATGGCAACTTAGGCTATTTTTTTTTGGTTAATATAATCTAGGGATCATATTGTTATAAATCTTTCGGTGAACCTTCTCCATGAAAGTGAAAGAAAAGAGGATAACAGCTAACTTCATCTGTTTAAAGGCCATTCTTGGCAGCAGCTGGAAGATATTGTTGTTCTTTAAGCATTATTCAGCTCATAACAATGTTTTTTCCATCCTTTCAATACCCAAACCTTCAAAAAACTTGCTGAGGGCCCCTCAAACATGTTCAGCTATGACATGAAAGTAAGTAATAAAGGGACATAAGTTCCCACAACTACAGAAGATAAACAGCTTCACATATTGAAGTCTCAAGCATGTCTATACTCACCCTTTACAGAAACCCTTGCCAGCTCATTGATTCACCCTGTGAGATTTAGAAGGTTCCTTTTTTGTCTCCAAATTAACAAAGATGCTAAAAAGCGTGAGGAAATTTCTGTGTTTATACATTCACTTCTGATAAATAAAGATGAGAAGTTTTAAAAAATTTTAAAACCCGAATGAAAATATAGTGATCGTTATGGAACAGTTATCAGCTCTAGGCCCCCAGAACAAGTGGCAGGAACTAATGTATGCTTAGTTTGTCTCTTCAGGATTTTCTCCAGTCATGAAACCATCAATCATATTGGAATAAGCCTTTCAAGTATCTTCCCTTGTCTCTGCATGGATTGAAAAATATAATTGTTTGTTAAATCTCCTTCAGAAGAAATTATTAAAACAACTTGGATTTGTGTAGATTTATGTATTCAGATAGAATCATGGGCTAAATGGATTTTTATGATAAGTCTATGTTTGGGAGGATTACTTAAATTTGCTACACAGATATGACCTACATCTTCAAAAACCAGAAATAATTTTGCAAGAAGACTCTGATATTATCTGTGCTTGTCAATTTGTTGAGATTGAGGACAAAGGGCTTCTGAAATTTGACCAAAAAAATCAAGTTATGCAGTTAATAGTCATTAAAAAAACCTCAACCTTTTTATTTATGTTATTTATGATTTAAGATTACACAAAGAAAGCTCATGTGTTGCTTCTCCATGAGCAAGGAGTTTGTTTACTCTCTGAAACTGTTACCATGCATACACTTGAACAGTTTTTTGGTAACTTTCTAATGGAAAAGGAAAAAAACAAGCAGCTTTATTACACAGAATCTTTAGAGCAGAAACCTGTAGTTTCATGTGAAGGCCTATTTAAGGAGAAAGACGTTTAGGAGATTACTTTGTAATAAGAAGATAAATTTTAATCTAGCAGAACACCACTAATTTTGGTAAACGAATGTCTGTCATATTTACATTTACAGTATATATTAGAGAAATAATTTATGTATTTTATGAACTCAAAATTAAAGCTAATTTGAATTTCAGCTTTCAGACTTGGGAATTCAAAGGTTTGTTTCAGGTTTTCATACCGATTTTATTGTATTTCCAAGATGGTGGGGGGAAAAAATTGTGTAGAATGGATTATTAGTACATATTCAAAGAAGCAGAGCAATTAATTGACAGTTACCCACGAGAATGGTCAACCCAGTTTGAAAATCTAGACAACAGGGGGTCTGTTGTAGGAAAGGCAAAGAAGGAGATACTTTCTAAAGGGAATTCAGAAGGTAACCTTTTTTACCTCTGAGTAGAGCACATGGTGCATAGCATGTCTCTGATGAGAGTGTGGTGGACTGAGCACCACATTCAGCATATTCAGGTTCACCTGAATCTTGCTCCTGCTGAAGACAGGACAGTGAAACTTTCTGCTCATCCCCAGTGAGCAGCTACTGTAGTAGTTTTACAGGGAGCACAGAGCTCATGGCACTTCTAGCAGAGAGAGAGGGTAAATTAACCAGCACCCAGAGTGAGCAAAGGAGGGGCTCTCACTGGGAGTGTCCTGCAGAGTTACAACCAGCTATCAAAGAATATTTCTACAGCCCTACAGTAGAACAAGTGGTGACTTAGGTTGTCCTCACTGCTGTGCCTCTCATGGGGTGCATCAGATCAGAAATTTAGACACGAGAACTATCTGTGCATCACATACATTAGCATCACAATTGCCACTGAAACTGAGTTCTCATTGTTCAGTTTAGCATAATAACAGCAACCTTGGAATCAGTCCAGATTCAGTACAGTTAGTTTATACACAGCATCCAATTTAACCCCTTGGAATATGTTCCCTATCAGTTTCTGAGAAATAGGTTAACGCAGACGTACAAGGCACCTATTCTTTCATGAGCTGAAATTGTACAGTTTATCTACAATATTTTAGTGATGTCTCTTGTAACATAACAATGAGAACCAGGCCTAAAATCTTGTAAGAAATTAACTGTTCTATTTGAATTAGCATGAGAGTTTACTGCCCTTCAGCCAAATTTTAGCACTCAGATGGCTGAAACACTTCTGAAGTGAGTATCCCTCGACAGTCACAACCTGTGGTGTTACTCATTTCACTTGCAGGAAGAGATGACAGCTTCACCCTCTGCAGAGGTGATGGAATTAAGAAACACCACAGAGTTCTCAACATGCAGAAAGTAATAGCATGGGCACATACACACGAGGATGTAAATTCTTGAATGTGTTAATGCACTCCTCTCCCTCCTACACTGCCAGGCCAGCTCTGCTGCCCACCTGCACACCATGTGGCTCTTTGGGGAACAGGGGCCGTGCTTCTCTCCTCTGACTTCATTTCACTCTCGCACATTCACAGAGCAACAGCATGTGACAGATGATCGACTGAGATCAAGACAGGAGGAAGATAACATCAGAGTTTGCCTGTTCATACAGCTGCTGGCCAGCTTTCATTCTTCACCCAAGCTTGGCCCTACAGCACTAAAGCAATACAGGACTGTCACAGCCTTCAGCTCTCACTGCCTGCTACAAAACCAGTAACTTACAAACAAACCCGTGCTTGAGAGTACTGACAATCACAGCAGGTCCCTGCAGCCATTTGAGGTGCCTTCAGTTTTCACTTTCTGTTGTTCTGAGGTTTTCTTTTTGCTGCTGCACAACCTTTTGTCTTTCTCTCTACTCGTGTTCTCCCTCACTCAATTGAGAAAATCCACAAGATTGAATTTAATCCCACAAATAACTACAGCTGTTTTTTAGTTGACCAGGCAATATTTTCAGGGGAAAAGCCATTTGATCTTTTAAATCTTAAATAATGTTTTGTTTGAAACCTTAGTCATGTTCAATTATAACTAAAAAGCCCGATTATTAAAAAATTCAACTAAGTGAAACCAATGTTTCACAAGCATGTTGAACCACAGATCTGGTAAGGTTGATTACTCTGATGTATTGCCATGTGTATAAATGCTCGTGGTAACTCTAAATGAGCTGCCACCTCTGTGGTGCAGGTGTGTGTTCAGAAACACCAGCTCAGGTGTGTGATCAGAAACGCCAGCTCAGGCACCACAAAGCTCCTTCCAGTGAGTGCAGTAAAAGTGCAGTGTCACCTTGCTGCCCTGCTCCTGACTGCACAGGTGGGTTATCCCACACTGGCCCAGAGATCACTGTCCTTTGCAGTGCAACACACCCTTATGTGCATTGCTGAAGACTCAAAGTCCTAAGACTTCGAAACCCAAGTCATTCAAAAGAGAATACAGGCTTTTCAATTTACATATATTTTTTTAAATTCAGCTCTCTCTTAGCGTATAAACCACTCTATACTTTCCATTTCAATATGCTTTTATTGATGTCATAATTCACGTCTTGAGGGCTTTTATTAGGAAATGGTACCTGCACAATAAGACACTACAACAACTTTTTGTTTTGCTAAATATCAAACTTGACACTGTTACCTGTTCTACTCTTGTACCCAAAGAGGAAAAAAAGAAATCAACGAGGATGTTTATAAAGAGTCACAAAGAAGAACTAGGCAGTAGGCTTGATTTGTTCCATCCACACTTTATACTCATGTAATACCAGTATCTTAAAAATTGTGTTACTTTCAATTTTTCCTAGGACAAGACAGGTGATGAGGAAGAACTGCCTGTGTGGTTTTTTGCTCTTTACCCTTCCTTTCCTCTCAATCCCTCCTTCTCACTAGATTCCCACATATATGAATCACAGGAAAACAAAGAGAAGAACAAACCCTCCCATTGAGATTGCGAACAAAGAATTCATGTCTGAAAGATCAGAGCACATAATCGCAAAAATTATATTACTGCAGTCAGATATTGAAGATATTAAGTCCTTATGAAAAGAGACTGTAAAACTGAGATAATTTATGCCTTTTTAAAAATTTTATTTATAATCTGGTAGTTTTTAAGATTGTTATCTATGCCAATCTTATTAATACAATATACAGGGAACCATATACAGAAATGGAAAGCAAATAGGACTTTTAGGAAAGTCCTATTAACTGACAGGTAAGCCAATACAATGTTATGTTTACACAGTACTGAAAAAGTTTTCTAATAATTAAAAAGGACAAGAAAAGGAAATGACACTAATAAAACTCCTCTTTTGATTCTGACTTTAAAAGTTTGCTGATGAATTTATTTGATTATGTTTAAATCAGGTCTCTAATGAAACACTACTGTGATTTCTCAAATCTCAGAATACTTTGGTTAACTTGACAACAAACCTTTGCATTCTACTGCCTAGAATACCAATATCTGCAGAAATACTCCAGGAACTAATACCCAGACGAAACTTCAGCAGACTGCAATCCCATATTTCCTTATGTGCTTTTTCCTTTGTCTCCAAATTCTGTTCAGGATATTTTTTTTAGTGTACTATAAGGAATTTTGATTAACTTCCATTAAGTGCCTAATTCCTCAGAAGGTGTATTTCTGAGTGGTTCCATTGATGTATGCCAATTACACCAGCTGACAAACAGCCACTGCATTACAAAAAAAATCCATATTTTTAATGACTCCCTTGCTGTCCTCCATGTATGTGTGTATGTCATGACACACAGCTTCCTACCATCTGCACCTCTTCCTTTATATATACACACATTTTGTATTATAAATTGCTTGGCTGTGATGTATCTTGACATTTGACATAACAGCAGGGCTGGGGGGGAGCGTAAGTGCTGATCATTAGATTATTGTTGAAGTATTCTCTCCTTTCCTCCCCTGCTCCCTGTGTTCCCTGGAGACACAGGTGTTAATAAAATCAAACAAAATGAAAATGGGTAAATTATTGCAAGCTATGAACACCTACATTTTGCCATGCCTCACTAGTTTCCAATACCACCTCATTCTTGAGACAACCAAAGAAAAAGATGCAATTTCATTCTGTAGACTGGGTGGTATAAGGAAAGGACAAAAGAGACAAGATATTGCAATCCAAAGGTCAGTGACCCACTCCCTTGTATAATTATAGCATTTCATTTATATCCTACAAATCTGCCTTTGGATGTCTGATAGTAAATTAAGTAGCTAAAAAAGAACAATTTTGAAAATTCCTTAATAACTTGTAACTGAGTTCTAAACCTAGAGCATCATATAGGAAGATGAGCACAAGTATCAGCCTGCAATTTATTTGCTAAAATATAATTTTAAGAATACTCAAAGATTCAGATCTGATGTAGATCTGTGTCTCACTGCTTTACTTCAGGATTCTTGAAAACAGATTTAATACTTTATCTAAACACCACACAGAGTTTGTAGAGCTTCAAGGGTCTGAATCATTCTTGCATGCAATATACATCCAATTGAGTCTTCCAAGATGGATGCAATTTTTACCTCTTTGAAATGCAGGTAGAACATTTTTGTGCTGCATTCCTCATTTCCCACGATCAAGCACAAAACTCTTCCCCTGCATTCTCCCAAAAAGGTGTCATGCAGTAACAAAACTGTGTGAGAACTTTAATGAACTTTTTGCTAATATTTATTAACAGCTTATATCTAAATTTAATGGTGGCCCACGTTTAGTAATTAGCAGAGACCAACACTTTAACAGTCTGCTAGCCATTGTTATTGGAGCAGCACTGCACAGCTCTTCATAGTCTCATCTACTGGACGACCAGAGGAGCACAATAGAAAATGAATTCTAGATCTGTAGACCTGATCAAAGAGTCACTCAGTCTCTCCCCATTCAGTACAGGCAGTGCCAATGACTTACCAGGGTCACTCTCTGGCACAGCAATGTTCCACACTTCGATGCAAGGTACTAAAATGCTATAGATTATAGATTCTATAAGAAACCAAATAGGAAATAATGCTCTCTAAAGGGTCGGAGCAACAGAACAAATCAAATGCTTCCTGTGAAGAATACTGGAAACTCAACTATTAAAGCCAGGTACTTCAGAGCACTCCAATCCCTACAATTGCTGGCAGCCAGTCCCAGGTCACACCCATTTCATTTACATGCTAATTATTGACCAGAACTTTGAATTCAAGACTGCAGCTTTATAGAAACAACCCAATAACTTTCCACTTGAAAAGCTGTCTAACTGTATTTATCTCAAGCAGACCACAGTAATTAATATTTATGAGGATGAGTGAAAGAAGGATGCTCATAGCAAAAGGGGATTATGGAAACACAAGAATGTGTGAAGACGCCGATGGGACTGAACAAATGGCACCTGAGACATAGATGCAGCAGGCCCATGAAGGGAGAAAAGGAGACGACAACAGTACATGTGTAGCTGCCTATACACACGAGCACAGAAGAACTTCTCTCTGTGCTTTGTTCCACATGCAGTCCAGGAAAAGGCTTGGTACTCGTACCAAATACATTTATTACCACTGATTTAATGGGTTTATTTGACTGCTACAGGCACCCACATCTGAGACATCCCTGATCTCAGGCCAATCAAAGTAATGGTGCCTGGCACATGTTCCATTCTTCAAGGGTAAGTACTAGAGCTGTTACAGGTTTTAAATGTGCATGTGTTGCATATTTCTGGATTTATATCTTACATGAATATGACCAATAAAAAGTGGACAGAAGAAGAGAGCTCCAGAAAGAACTTGTCAACAGCATTTTCAGGTGAAAAAAAAATGAAAAATAGGAGGTCTTGATCTGCAGAATGTGAAGTGTACAAAGTATAACAATTAAAACAAAAGGGTAGATACTTTGAGCTCATTAAGATTTCTTTTGAAGATGAAAGTCATTAGATTTCAATGAGAACTTGGAGCAGAAGCTCACATTGACATGAGAATATTTAACCTGTAGTCTACAGTGCTTCAAGCAATTGAAAGTATGATAAATAATTGCTTGGCTGTAGTAACCACATAGAAGGAATAAAAGGATTACCCTAATCAAACACAGTCAGTGTGGTGTTGCCTGTCTCTGTGCTCCACATTTCATTCTGAAACTTTGCAGTTATAAAAACGGAAATCCTGAGTTCTTAAAGAGGAAATTGTAAAGGATTTATTTTCCTGCCACCTCCAAGAAAACTTTGATAATATTCAGGGTCAGTTCTTCAGCTGGCATGATCAGCATAGCTCTGTGGAAACCACTGGATCATTGCCAATTTATAACAGCTGAATGTCTGCTTTTAGTACAGGGACAACTTTATTTTAGATTTTTTTTCCTCCCTATCTCTAACTCTTTTTTTTTTCCCTCTTTAAATTAGGAACATTAGTAGCCAAATACAGTTTTTGTTATCAGGAATACCTGTCCTTCAAGGCACAGGACTCATATTTTCATCTAAGTGAATTGCACCAGTGGTTCTTACTCAGATTTCAGTATCACCACAAAGCACAAGCCAGGACCATACAATCCTTTACCATACAGGTATTTTCTATGTTATATCTGTGCAAAAAGCCAAATACTAATGTTAACAGAGGCCTAAAGCACAGATAATGGACCCTCCTGAAAGGGCAGGGTAAGCTTGTCTTAGACAGCAAAATCATGGGAAACAGTGCTTTACAGGAAAGAAATGAAAAGGGCCAGAGAAGGGAAGACACTTGCACAAGTAAAGGCTCTGTACCATAAGTCAGTGGCAAAATCAGGTTATCCCATGGGATGTACAGTGCCCATACAGTTGGGTGAAACCACAGTCTGCCCTTTCTCACAGAAGGAGATGCCATTTCCATTAGAAGCAGTATGTAAATACAGCGGGAAAAAACCCTCAAAGCATTTTCTACACAATCTCTTTGCACTTCTCTAAACTCTCAGATCCTGAATACACAGTGCTCAGGAATTCTATAGCAAGCGCTCTTTGCATCCTGGGCAGCACTATCCCTACATAAAATATCCCTGTAGAAGAAACACCTGACTTCTTTTTACCATATAGGTGCTTTCTGCATGAATCAAGAGGATAAAGACAACACTCTGCACTAAGATATTGCCCCTGAAGGGCTGTGGAGGCAGTTGTCATTTCCTTAAGCACACACAGCACAAGTTTCCTACCTTTCTAATCCTAGGCGGTGTTTCCTTTAGCCCAGCTTTCATTCTTCTAACAAAAAGAGAAGACCTTTTTGCTTTACTCCAAGCCTGGTGGCAGCAGGCAGTGGCCTCAGTGGCCCACTCTGTAGTGAAAAGTCTGCAGGACACATGAGCACAACCCTCCTAAGACACCCCCAAGTGCAGCCGTTTAATTCCAGCCAGACTCAAACACAGCACCTTCCTAGAGCGAAGTTCTGAAATTCCTGCTGTTTTACTTCACAGCTCTGCCTCGTTAAGGTAAGGACACAGAGCTCCCAGGTGTTCCCAGGCTCTCCTTACAGCTGTCCTGCCCGTGCTGGTCGGGAATCAAGGCCACCACAGTTGTGTAAACACAGAAGAAACAAATTCTCAAAAGAAGCCATCTAGGAAGGAAAAATGAAAACATTTTATTGTGTATATATTGAAAAAAAGCAGTTTTATTTTTCCATATGAAGAAAGTGCTCTAGGGAAAGTAACTGATTTTGTAGAGCCTTTCGATTTTGACAATAATCTTCTTTACCTTCTTTGGCAAACAGGGGTTCAGGGAATACATTTCTGACTGACTTGGGTTGTATAAATAGGCTTTTGTAAGTCCACAGCCAAGAAGCCTGATGGTAAGGGATGACTAGCATGATGCTAGACCGATATTCATCCATTTCTAAAGAGACAAAGGGAAAAAACCCTGAAACATACTCGTCTACAACAAAAATATATAAATACAGACCTAGCTAAATAACTTAGCCAAAATAACCTTAGCCAAAATAACCCTGAAGAAAATTTCCCAAGAGATTAGAGATCTAGGGCTGGAAGAAGAGTCACTGCGCAAAGATAGCTTTTGGAAAGTAAAAGTTTTATATTTAAATGAGAATGGAATGTTTGGAAAAGATTATGATGAATGACCTTCACAACTTCTCAGAGGATCCACCACCCCAATAATTTTCTTATTTGACTGGTAATGGAAGAAACCAGAGTTACGTTTCTTGCTCTGGTAAAACGTGCTCAGACCCTGCATTTGTCATATCCCAGGTGACTGCCTGGACCACCTAAGAGCTGTTGAGTTTGGGCATATTTGTGTTGATGCCCTTTTTTAGACCTTTCACAAAATATGTGATGAAAATATGCATTTTTTCCCGCAAATCATTTGCAAGGGAAGGTGAAGCCAAAAGTTAAGAATGAAAGATGCATCATCTGAGATGTACTCTGTTAATCAGTGCTGACAGCTAAAACACTGTTACCTTTCTGAAAAATCTTTTATCTGATTGGGCCGTCAGATTTCAACTTGATAAGCACCAACTACCAAGTTACATCTATTTTGTTGCAAAAAAGGTCTTTTGCTATTACTTTTTGCTGGAACCCCACCACTGGTGAAACTGAGAAAAGCTTGTTAGAAGCCTGTTTCACTGGAAGATTCCTATCTGCTTCTGGCTGTTTTGCAAAACAAAAAAAGGTTATTTTGTTACATGGAGCTGCTGAAAAAATGTGGGTGTACAAGATCTCATGTGGTAATTGCTTCATGGTTGTTCTACAGGAAAAAGTAGTAAAGACCAGGCCATGACAGTGGTCACTATGAAAAACTCTTGCCACAGTCATTGGCAAATGTTTCAGTGGAACAATGTGCTCTGCATTTGCAAACATTGTTAAAAACAGGTTCCATTAGCATCGATAAAACCTCCCCAGAATCCAGCAGAAAACTCCCATTATAACTTTAAATAATTCAAGCAAATTGAACCCTTTCCTGAATATATTCTGAGATAAGAATGTTTTCTAAATATTTGAGAAAGGAAGGGGAAAAAAGGTTAAAATACAAGGGTAAACTTACATAGAATCCTCCCAGTACATCACTGAGTAGCTGTCTAAACACTGTACATTTAATAACCCTACCACAAAATAATTATATTCCTTTGCTGCTTTGTTACTGCATAGCACTACAACCGGACTATCTAGGACTAAATCTGAAAGCAGAATTCAGGCACGCTGTAGCATTCAGTGTTTAGAAAACCCTTTGCCCTTGTAGTATTCATAATCCTATCATGTTAAATTTAGCTGGTCAAATTCTGCTCTTACTTGTACTTCACGTCTTTCAACTTAGGGCATACAGGGCATACATCAAGGCAGCATTTAGCTCAGCACAGGGAGAGATTTGATATTTGAAATACATTCATCTTTCGAAAGCCATATTTTTTCCAATAATAAACGCTGAAACAAGCGTCCCCAGCGTCACGCAATCTGTGTTCTTTCCCACCCAGCTAAAGATGGTATTAAGGAGCTAAAATGAGAGAAACATTGTCATTTGGCTACGTAGCGTAAATATTGTCATTTGGCTCCGTAGCGATACGCTCGGTGTCATCCTTCTGACACTTTGGACACTTTGTTTAACAAGGAAATCAGCTGGAGCACAGGAGCTGCTGCGAAGTTCCAGGCCGAGAGCCCGTGCTGGGCTGCAGGCTGTGCGTGTCCGCGTCCCCACGCCGGACGGACACCCCGTGCAGCGCCCGGCCCCGGCAGCTGCTGCAGCCGGAGCACTGCGGGCACTGCCCGCCCGCTTTGTCACACAACAGCTGCACGCATCAAAGGCAATAATGGGAAACAGGCAGCTGCAGAGGCTGAGGTGAAAGCAGGACTCAATCCACACGAGTTTTGTGAAGTAGATGAGTTGTTTTCTTAATTATATAAACATATACTAATATTATCGGTTTGCCTAACTTCTACAGAGAAATATTAAAAACACTTGCAAACAAGCACGTAGAGCACTGATTCCTCAAGCATCTTATTGGAGTCTCAGAGGCTTAGTCCTATTAAAAATAGTCCTTTTAAAATACCTTAGTTGTATTGAAAAAATGCTCCAAAAATCTCCTGTAAATTTTTAAAGTTGTTTTCCTCAGGTAATAAGAAATCATCAGAGCAAGCAAACTTACTATAAATAGCATTTACTGTCATTAAAATGTCTTTGTTTTCTTATATTATTTACATGGAAGTAGAAAACACAGCTGGTCTGAGTGCCCAAGGTGAGAGAAGACACCCGTGAAGGTGACTTAATTTTTCCCTCTGACCCTTTACAGCAGTGAGCCAAAATAGAAAACAGACTTATAAAAATTCCAGTTACGCCTGTAGTGTACACACTGGGGGGCACAAGATGCAATACTTTCTTCTGACTGTGTAACAGAGGACACAAGTTATTAGCGATGTTGTAATAAGCACTTGTAGGGACAGACGTAATGACCGTAGGGATTCATGCTGAAATTCTGTTTCAAATGGTCAAAAATGGGTAAGCAGTGAAAAATGGCACATATTGTTCAACTTTCAAACATAAGTGCAAAAGACAAAAATCAGACCTTTTGAACTGTCTGACTGTATGTATTACACTAAGACATTCCAGTCATTTTAGCTGAAACTCTCCAAAATGTCATTCCAAAATTTTCTGCAGCACTTCAAAAATTTCAGTACAGAACCAAAGAGATGGGAACAACAAAACTAGCTGAACTTCAATATTTTGATATCATTGCTTGTAACTAAATACTTTTCAGAGGGTTTTTTTGTTGGTTTGGGGTTTTTTTAAATTTATTTAGCACCAAAACAGAACCTGGTGAAGCACTGTCACTCCCTTTTATTACTGGAAACAACTTTAGTTTTTCAAAAGTCCTAGAAAATCTAGACAGATTTCCATTACGGATATTTTAGGTTAAATAGGTAGCTGCATGTCCACTTAATCACAGGCACTTGCACTTGGCACACCTGAACTTGCTCTGAGCTTGTCTGATGAATTATCTCTGATTAATTTTCTTTGTTTTACACAAAGACATTGTTTCCCATCAAACAAAGCAACTAAATAGATGTTTGAGGCCAACACAATCCTTCCCATGTATAAGGTTAGAGATATTACAGTTTAGTCTTCTGAAGCTGTTGAACACCTCACAGTTTTACCAGCATTAGTGTGATGTGGTCAGTGTCAACAGTTGCAACACTGAGGTTCAAATTTTAAAATGACATTTAAGAGATAAAAGCATTAAGATAGTTCTATCAGCTATAATACTAGAATGTGCGTGCCTGCAGCATTATATAAAATGTCAGATTCAAAGAGGCCACTAGAAAATATCAGTTGGTGTATTCAACTTGTTTCCCAACCTGATTCCCACAAGAACCTCAATCAAAAATCATCAGTGCTACTTTTTTCCACATTTTAATTTTCCATTTCTAATTGTTTATAACTCTTCATAGAAGCACTTTTAATTCAGCTACCCAATATAGTATACCTGATATTTTGCAAGATACAGCTTCTGCAACTGCCTTTATACCTTTAGGCTTTGTGACTCGATGTCACAATGGTCTTGATTTATTAGAAGACAAACCTTTTCCAATGCTTTTTTCTTTAAATAGTGAACTGTAAATAACTTACCCAATATGAAAAATGCTAAGTAGCTCCTTTGAAATTCTAATGGAGGTTGTCTACAGTTGTATCACTCACTGCAGAATTCTTGTATTAATGCTTTACCTGTATATATGGGAACATATAGGAATGTAACCTGCACATTACACATTTCTGTGTGGGTCTGCTGAGACACAGACATTTTGGTGGGGTGCAGCTAGAATATTCCAAAACAGAGAGATTTTGCTGCTGTATTTGTGTCTTATAGATTTTTACTTGAATATTCAATAGCATAACATTGCTGTTAAATATAATTCAGCCAACAGTTTCTGTCCTTCTTCTTTAATTATTTCAGTTCTGTGGTTCAGCTGGTCCATGCTTCCCAACTGTCAAATCATCACTGAATAAACCTGCCTGCAAAGCTTAGCTCCAGTCCATCCTCATTTTCTGTCAGTCACAGCATTTTCTGCCTGTGCTTACACGTTGGCATGTGAATGGCATGGCATACATTGATGTCAGCACCAGGATGGAGTCTGGATGGAGTGAGGACTGACTGGGCCGTGCACCATAATCCTTGTGTTTGGAGCTCTGGCTCTGATCATATTAAACCCAAGTCCTAGGCTAACAAGCCTTCCTAATTACTCCTCTGTTCTCTCTTCCCTACAGGCACCATCTCTAGCACATTCTGCCGCCAAGCAAGCTCTGCTCCACCAGCCCTATCATCAAAGCCTGTAGAGCTCAGAAGATCTTTTCTCCCTGACAGCCTTAACCAAATCATTTTTCCAGCCCTGACATTCTTCAGAACACTGTCAGGCTTTGCTATCACCAACCCACTTTTTCCAGAATGCAGTTAAGTGCTTATCACTTAAAACTTTAAACACTAATTGCTTAGTAATGAAAACTTGAATTGATCGGAGAGTGAACTTCTGCTAAGTGACTGGCAGAATTCCAGCTCCAGTCCATAATAATCAAAATTCACTAAAATAGCATTTTTAAATGTCTTTAGTTTGAAAACTATTCTATACCCAAGCGTGTGAAGGTCTAGATGCAAGATAGTAATTTTAACTGTTTCCAGGATTGAGCCAAAAAAAATGTTTCTGAATTAACAATTGCTAATTTGGAGTTGAATAAAATCCCTGTGTTCATCTTAAAAATGTCTAAATTATTAAAAATCATATTCCTCCTTCCTTTATTTCACCCGCTTGTTTTGTCAGGTACATCAATCCCTCTTAAAAATGTATGCCTCAAGAGAAAGATACTCAGTTTCCTCCTAACCTGGTGCTCAGGATGGAAACTCTTCCATTCTCACTTTGATAGGATTTACTATTGATTGCCAAAGCTACTGTGTAATCTGAGGAACTTTCCTCACCTTCTAAAACATCATTCTGAATTTTCACAGCTTCAGAAGAAGTACTGCCAGAAAAAAGGCAGCTAATTTCCTGTCTATTCTGCTCTTTTACTGGATTACACTGGATAATGAAAAGGAAATAAATGCAAACTGAATTCTTAGCATACCATTAACTACTCATTGGATTAGACTGGATTCCTCTTTCTAGTTTTTTAGAAATTGCAGAAGAAACATCCTGAAAACATGCTAAGCACCAGTGCTACTCCTTAGCATCTCTTAATTGTATTTAGTCCGTGTTCAAAATCCCAACGCGTTTCTTTAAGATCTCCTTCGAGTCACAAGAGCTTTGCAGAGGTTTTGGACAGTGTTCCCAAATACAGACCAAGATGGTTTCTTTTGCTTTTACCTTCAGGGCCACAATATGAGAAGCCTCTGGCACTCTGATGTTCTGTCACCTTTTAATGCAAACTCTGGAAGTCCACGGACACAACGCTGCACAATCTGAGGAAGATAAATCACAGTTACTTCAAGCCAGTTGACAGCAGTTTAAGCAGCTGCAATCATCAACCACCAAGGGAGTTTCTTCTTTTATCTTACTAAATGCAAAAGTATACCAGGAACTGGTAATATCACTGGACTATCAGGAGTCCTGCTTTTACATAAATATCAGCAAGCGGTAAGTAAATTCTGTTGACGAAATGTAATAAAACAAAGACTGTTTCAAATATGACCATTCCCTGATGCATTCTGCAGCCCCGTCTTACTCACTTATTGCATGCTGCTGAGATTATAAGGTTTGCTTTTATCTGTCAGAAATCAATATTTCAAACATCGGATAAAAGAGGAAATTGAACTGGGAATAGGCTGAAGTGCTGTAAAAACTACAAAGCACAATTATCAAAAAGCACTTAGGGTACTTAATAGGACACACATATAAAAATGCTCAAATTAATGTCAGGGAACTATAATGAGAACTTTTTCTATGCTTTTTGATCCAAATGCAATGCAATTCGAGTGCAGCCTGGTCAGTCAATACAGTTTTCAATTTATATGAAACCCTAAGGATTTCTAGCAATCCATTTGCTAGAACTGAACCATTACATATGATTGGTTAATATTTCAATTTATTGAAAATACATTATTTTGTGTAAAGTGTTTAAGTTGTTGAGGTTTAATCATTATAAACAGTTATGATAAAAATAGATCTTTGGGTAAACAAAGACCTTACAGTCAAGTTTTTAATAAATACTAGTATAACTAGAAAATTGGATTTTAAGAGGAATGGACATAAGGAAAAACTGAAGATATGAGGTGGTGAGATGAGAGGAAATTGTTGGAATAGAATGGATCTTTATTAGCACATATTAAGCTGAGAGGGGACTTTGTAAAATGTTGGAAACCATGGTTATTTTATGCAAAAAACCTCCTCACTATTAACTTTAGTACTTTCCCCTTAGATTTATATATTAATTTACCATGTTTAATGCTACTGAGCTGGAGGTCTTTACAAAACTATGCTAGATCAGAAATCACTGCAAGTAAAAGTGTACATGTCTGTGTGAACACACCAGCATCCATGGAAAACAGATTGAGTGACTTCAGAAAATTTGATACGAAACACAAAGAGCTGCAACACACAGACGAGTTACAGCTACGATTTGAGCAACCAGGATGCACATTAATTAAATAGTTGTATCCAACTGTACCACTCTTTCCTAAGCTACAACCCCCACAAGGAACAACAAGGGACTCTTGGAAATCTTTCTTTGTGGAAAGTTATTCTTAAAATTACACTTGATGTATATAATTTAACCACGACACTTCTATCATATGAGGGAACCTTAACTCCATTTCAATTAAAATGTGCTTCTTACTGGAACTACACTAAACTCTGAACTATGGATCAGACTCTGGTTTCCACTAACAAATTGTTTCATTAGCCAAACACCTTCCCACCACCTTTCCTCATTATAGTTTTGAGCCTAATACAGTACAACCTCTTAGTTAATATCCCTAATTTTTAAAGTCTAATCTGAATCTTTGCCACTATAATTGTAGTCCTACTTCTTGGCCTATTTTATGTGATGAAGAAGAGGTTATAGTATTCCCTTTTGCAACAAATATGACTATGTAGGCACAGTCATCACACAGGACCTTTCTAGCACATAGGCTCTGTGAATAGTACAATCAGGCTCTGATCTAGACAGTTAATGACTTATGAAATACACCAAGTTAAACTGCACAATACACAGCCAAAATCTCTCTTCTAATAATTCTGGTCTTGTGTATGTTAAGCAAATGTAACACGATTTAATTGAGGGAGCTGGCAAAGACATACCCTAAAAATTTTTCACATTTGAAAACAACTTTGACAAAGCTAAAAATAAATAGATTGCTTCAGCTGGATACTGTACGTGGTGTCTTGAATTTCAGATTTCCTGAACCAAGAGACTGGTTTTCTGAATCAACAGAAAACACAGAGCATACAGAGAATACAACTTTTTCCAAACAGTACGTATTTCCAAATAAAAAAGTAATAAAAATTGTTTTGTTTTCTCCTCAGAGAAAACATGCTATGATCTGGTAAGGCAGTTGTAGTTATGGCAGTCATAATTGCATAATGCACTTCACTGAAGCTTCTTCTATTGCACCTTATTGTATTTTTTCCTTCAATTATTAAATTCACAGGCTTGACCTCAAAAGAAAATGCACTTGTCTTTACATACACTTGAATTGTTACTGCCATTTAAAACTAATCAATGTTTTCTTTAGTACCATAATAGCTTATTTGCAAAGCACCTCTTTAAGAGATATTTACATGGTGTTCTGGAAGTAAACACGTTTCACATGCTAAGAAAAACTCCCAATAAAGAGAAAGAAGGCTTCATTCTCATCTCAAAGTTCAGTGCAACTAAAGTGACTTAAAGAGCTTAAAAATTTGTGACGAAGGGAGTTGCTACTAGATTATACCCCTATGTTCATAAATAATACAAGGGAAAACTATACATTGTACACAACCCCTACATCCCTAGAGAAGTCCAGTAGATTAATTCTCAAAGGCACAGCATATAAATACATGATTTCATTAAAGTTAACAGGAAAGCAAATAGTTAAAATCTTATTATTAACTTATTTTAAATACACATTCCTTACAAATAATATACCATTCCTGACTTGGACCTTCAACTCCATAAACTCAGAGGACACCAAGGCCTCATTGAGGGTGGAAAGCCCAAGCTACTCCACTAAAGTCAGAACATGCACTCAGAGTGCAGTTTGACACAAACAGGAATGTTCACACCACTTTCCTCTAGGAATATAGGGGAGATTTTTAAATTAGTCTCCACAGACTTCTTCAGAAAGAGGTCAGAGAAACCAAGTTAAGTAATATGAGTACCCCTAATGTCTTAAGGTCTGCAGTTATTTAACAAAGAGAAGTTTTAATGAAGGAAAAACAAAGTTTGCACAAAACTCACAGGCAGGCTTTTTTCATTTCCAAATGTAAACATCTACTGCTTTAATAAGCAGATCACCCCCAGTTCAAGCTATGCTTGTATTTAAATATATCAAACCCCTTGATTCCAGTAGGGCAGCAAGGCTATCACTATGATGAAAACTATAAACCCAAAGCTGATAGGGGACCAAGCTTTGCCAAAAGGAAGAACCAGAATTATAATTGAAAGCGCTGGACACAGGGACTGCCACAAAGTAATGCAACGATCTATGCCAAAGCGACCATGTTATAGATAATATTATTTCCTGCCCAAATTTTAAATTTTCGGTACATTTGTATCCATGAATTCGGAATCTATTACTTTTATCATCTGTAACGTACAGCCAATATTTCGTATTTGCAATCTTGAAAATTTAATGGGGGAGGGGCAGAATAATTTTGTATTTTTTCAGTTTATTGTATCTAACTGCTAACGATATGTAGCATCTATCGTATATTTCAAGTACTCTTCCATTACAGAAATCAGTTCATTCCCCAAGATTATCTTTCCATCTGGTCTTTAATTAAATATTTTGTTAAGGATCATTAAGGAGTTATATAAACTCCTCATAGTTCTCACTGTTAATCATAAACATTTCATTCAACCATGCTATAAACCTGAAATTTGCCTTCCAGTTTTACTCCAAAGCCTTATTAGAATAGATACTGAAAAAAAACCCCAAATCACCCAACAAAACCTCCTTCATTTCCAAAAGAGAATTTCCCAATTAAATTATTATAAAATATTAAATAATCAAGAATTTACTTAGAAGGTTAAAATAGTGATTAAAAAATAATACCAAGCTTTTTCCATTCTTCTTCACTTGAGTTAAAATAAAGGCAGCTCAAAATTATAGATTATTCCCTCTCTTTAAAAAAGATAGAAGGTGGTGAGACAGCATTGGGTAGATGCACAGTAGTAATGGATTATGCAGATTTTTCTCTCCTGGGTCACCGTTATGAATCTGATTCAAGACAGCAATGACGAAATGTCAGTGCCATTTTATGGCTTTTAGCACGAAATCCTGACCCTGTGAGGTCAATGGCAAAACATCAGTAGTGCCAGGATTTTCACCTTTTGAATCTCTAAGATGCAAAAAGAATTAAGGTCTGACTCAGCATCCATTGACTTTAATGGGAGTTATACTAAGTTCAAGGTGCAGGTTTTTAAAAGTCCTTAGGTGCTGCTTTGCTCATGCTTTAATAAGAGCTGGATCCTTCAGATGACTCAAACACTTAAAACTGCAGCATTAAAACAATAAACTTTTATCTTTAAAGTTAAATGTTCTGATGACTCTCATCCTCTTGCTCCACTGTCTGGATTACTCTGCTCCATTAGGCTGGGCACTGGATAAGGGCTTCTTTCACCACATGTATTCCCTTCTCTTGCCTCTTTCTCTGAAAGCAAAATCCTTGTCTCAGATGACACAAGGTTCAAAACCTCTCGGATCACCACGTTTGCGGCCTTCAAGAAATCTGGTATAGACTGTGGCTTCTGCTCTGCATCCTGTCTGGTCCACTTACAGTCAATTCCCATAAACTCCTACAAAACGTGAGGTCTCTGCAGTACAGGAATAGTAAACCATTGGGTCAAAACGACCAAATTAACAAAGCAGCAGAAGCCATCAAACATGTTTTTTGGAGCCGTTAATTCAAAGAAAATCCTTATCAATTTCCTGAAAACAGGCAGAGGTGGCTTGTTATTTTATTTCATTTGCTTTGATAGTGGATGTTTTGCAGAAAGGACATTACCAGCCATTTTAAACCAGCAGTTGCAGGAACCAAAGGTGTTGCCACTTTGCAGGCTTGAAGAGGTTTGATCCTCAAAAGGAAATAAGAATAGAATCCAAATGAGATGTCAAATTTTAGGTGTTTATCCAAAATGGAAATAAATTTCCAATATCAAATGATTTGATCATGCCCTCCAAAAATAATAAGGTACACAAATACAAAAATTTTCTCTTGCTGTAACATGTGCTTTCCAGACATTTCACTTGCAGTTCAGGCGTGTGCTCCTAAAACTATTTAGTTATGCTGAAAACCACCCAGGAATTAAACTGGATGAAAGCATGCTGAGGAAGTTGTTGGAGGTTTAATTACCTTTTCTTTTTTTTCTCTTTAGTGGGAGTTCTGAATTCTGGAGGAGTAAAACTCCAGTCTCTACTGTATTGAAATGATATTTTTTTAGCACTCCAATCATTGTCTCTACTTGACTAAGACATTTCTGTGCTAAAGCAGGTGCATTTACTTTTCAAGTATTATTTTACTAATCAATTGAAAAATTACCTCCATGAATGACAGAAGTGCAGACCTTTGGAGTATTTCATTAAAAGGAGCAAACATTAATTACAAATCCAGCCCAACCTTTGCAGACATAAATTATGGGACGGATCTATTTTCTCCATGCTTAATTGCAAGCAGTGACTAGCTCTTTAAATTATTATCTCCAAGGCATGAATGAAATTAGAATGGATTTGGTGATATTCTCAAGGCTTATTTGTATCTAAATAACTTGGCCATGTACTATCTGGAGAAACAAAGAAAATTAGGTAAAACACCTTTGAGCCTTTTAACAGTGCTAGCTTACCATGAAAAAAATTGGGAATTGCAAAATGGAATTAGAACCTTAAAGTCTTTGCAGACAGGGAGGTCTAGATGCAGGTTTAACAATGGGATAGTTAATAATGGTTAGTATTTTTCTTCTAACGCAAATTCTCAAAATTTTAGGTGTTTGTAACTTTCTGCAGCATTCACATTTCAGGCATAATATTCCAGGCAATATCTTTCCTAAAAGATATTTACATTTCAAGAAAAATAAGTACTTTTCTAGTGAAGTAAAATCCCCTTCCTACAGAATGAAGAAGGTTGAAAATTTTGATTTTGTAATAGGCACAGTGCTGACATGTTTATGATCATACCAAAATCCAGCAGGAAAATAGAGGGATTGATCAGTCCATTGAAACATGCAGAGACCAGAAGGTGCAGTTTGCTATGATCAAGAGTGAGAAATTGATAGAGAATGCAATGATTATTTTTTAATACAATAATGAAGACAGAGATGCATATTTTTTTTAAATGTATATAATGACTTAGATACTGCATTGGAAACAGGAAGCCTTCTACGAGAACTATGTCCTTTATATACTACAGTGGGTGTGAACAAATGAGTCTCACAAGACTCCATGGGTACTGCCTGATCCGTGTTTTTACTACCCTTCTACCACAAAAGTTAATAATTTGGCATTGCGTACTTAAAAAAAAACCAGATAATGACTTGCTTGGCGTTCAATTTACTTGTGTCATGATACAATAAACACCAAGCTGAATTCTCACAGTGTTAATCATTACCCTGGGAGAGGGCATTTGCTTAAATGCATTCCTTCAACTTTGATATGTTTCATGAATACACTGGCAGGTATTTGAACAGCAATTTAAAATATGCTGAAGATGTAAATAAGTTCAAGTCCCCCCTCTGCCAAAGGCAAACTCTTTCTACCTTTTAACTTCTGGATATAGAGTTACCCTCCATCTCTGCTGCACGAACAGCCTCTGGAAGCAGAATAACAGAAGCTCTGCAGCTGGACTGTTTGAGGTACAGAGGAAGCCCAGCTCAGATTCAGAGACCTTATTTGTGCAAGACACCACGCCAAGAGCAGGGCAGGGCACCTTTAAAAGGAACATTCCTCTGATATGGTGCTGATTTTTTTTGAAATTTTCTACTTTGACAGACTTCTCAGGCCCATAGAAAAATGTTTCTGGTACTGAGTTGAAGACTGTAACAACATTGGAGGATTTCTTGGAAAAAAATATATTCTGCTGAAGCATTTGACATTGGTTCAAAAAATTTGGAAATACCTGGTCCAGCAGAGACAAGACTTCATGGGCTTCATCATTTTAAGCGTCTTGCTTAGGACAGGGAAGAGTGAGAAAACCTATTTGCTAGGATTTTGGAAGTATTTATGTTCCCTTTCTTCTCCATGGTATTTCATCTTAATTTAAAAGTGAGGAGTTAAAGATTGATCTGGAGCTTGGGAAAAGCATTCAAGCAGAGGAGCACAGGAGACAGAGTGAACCCTTTACCCATATTGCTTGAGAAAGGCACTGCTTGGCAATATATTCCTGGGAATGATAATATCATAGGTAACCTATTTGCTCTGGAATCTAAACCAGAACACCATACTTAAACCACCTGCATCTACACTGAAGGTAAATACATGATGAGATTCTCCCCACTTACACAGGCCCAATCGGAATGTCTGATTTTTCAGAGATCTGGGCAAATTCCTCAGTTTTGATAGTATAGCAGTCTATTAATTGATCACATCCTTTATATTTCTTTAGAAAGAAAAACACCACTAAAAATTACTGGCTTTAACACCTTGCAGCCTATATATAGCTTCTCGCATAAGGAAGAAATACCTTAAGCACACTGTGAAGCTAACACCAATACAATTTATAAAATGTAGATATGTTGGAGCAGAGAAGGTAGGAAATTAGTTAAATGGGAGTTTTAAAAATTAAGATACTTTCTTCATCCAGGCTTATGGAAAACAAACAGAACTGGCAGAATATGTACTTTTAACTAACAGACAGTTTTTCCCTCTGTATACAGAACTGCAGACAGAATTTTGCTTCAAGCTGCAAAAACTGTGAATGGAAATACTGAGGAATCATGATTTTTATCTAAATATTAACCACTGATGTATTAATTCCTGTTTTACAGTCTAAATGTAGGCAACTGCTTAGTCAGACATTGATATGCACCGAAACAACACGCATCAATTACAGCTAAGCAAGAGTGTGAGCAAAGACTGCTGCGAGTCAGACCCCAGGCCACAGAGCAGGCAGCACAGCTTCTCTGACCCAGGGAGGTTACAGCCTCTCCAGCCAGGGCTGCAGCAGTTCACGCGGGGGCTGTCCCTCACTAAAGGGTGCAGGCCACAGTGTGTGACACGGGGGACAAGCACAGGGCACTAATAATCAGTTCAAGTGCAGCTTCTCCATCAGGACTACAACTTGAGCCCATCCGACTGGAGGAGCCAGGAACACACCCAGACTCTGGAGCACACACAGGCTATACCCTGAGCTCCCAGAGGGCAGGATCCCAGGGCACATCAGTGCCCCTGTAGCCTGGCTCCAGTGCATTCCAACGAGTTCGTGTGCCTGGACATGGAGCACTGCTGCCTGTGATCCCAGCAGGACTGAGGTGAGGCGTGATCTGCTGGGCACCTCCCTGTTTTGTGTGCAGAAAGATGACCTGGTAGGGACCACCCAGACCCCGCTGTGACCCGGGCTGGGAGCTGTGCTGGGGTTCCAGCACACAGCTCCCAGGGATGCTGCTCACCCCCACCACTCCTGCTCCACACAGACAGAGTTAGAGACACACAGCGCTCACAGGGCTGGCCATGGCTACCGCATTGGGGGCCACAAAACACAAAGGTTCTAACAGCAAGTTATGTGCACAGCTCTCACTCTGATTTTTCTCCTTTTTCTCCTTCTCATTCCAGTAAATGCCAAAATAACACGTAATAACATCAATAGTAGCTCCATCCGAATGAATGTACATGGAACAGAAACATGCATCTGTTCAGTGATTCTGAAGTGAGCTGACTCCTTGCTGTGCCACCAGTTCACCTCGCCTTTTTAGAAACCAGTTTATTTTTGGGTTTTTTGTTGAAATCCGACATGGGGCAACAAATTATTTTTATTATGTCTATTTGAGCTACACCAACTCTTGAAATACTCACATCACAAGCAAACTGTAAACAACCTTGTTGCACATTGTGTAATCACTGTGGATTGAACTCTTGAAGGATAAAGACACAGAATGGTTTGAATAATAGTTCTTGTTCTGTCCTTCTCTGACAGATGAATATGAATAATAACTTATTTTGGCCAAAACAACCAATTCCAGGTGAATTTATGTCCTCAATGGGAGATCTGCCATGACAAACAAGAAGGGTTTGGTACATTCTAGTCAAAAGCGGAATATCTTAAATCAAAAGTTTCAGTAGGCTTCAATGTTTGTGCTAACCCTTCTATTAAATCTTCATAACAATGTGATAAGTTAGAATTCGTTGTCTTCTACTTTATTAAAAAGAGGCCAACCTCTAGGATAAAATAATATTGAGAAATAAAATTTAACTTGGATTTGTTTCATGTAAACATAAAAAACCCGACTTCTCAGAACTGATGTGAAAAACATAATGTAGTTAATATTAAATACAAAGATTATGCAACCTATTACTTTTACAGTTTGTGCTCCTGTGTCCTTGATTTTGTCCCTGTTTTGCTTATGATTAATGAATGACTCACCCTCAGTACCCTCTCATTTATTTCACACCTCATTATGAATTTGAAATGGTCAATTTGTTATTTGAAAACAGCAAAACAAGCATGGAAGTTAAACAGTGCTCAGAAATGCAAATGACATTTTTATAAATAAATTGCTATTCTATCACATTTTAATGGTTTACATTTTTAACTGCTTTTGATATAATTTTGAAGAGTGTACTTCACTTATTCCCATAGAATACCAGGTGGAGTTTCTCCAGGTGATTTATTTAAACATCAGGAGTGTCAGTGCACTCTATACAGTCACTCACACGCAAATCCTACAATGACACCTGGCGTATTTTACAGTTTTCTATTTTGGCTTGTCAAGGTCCTATGCTATTATTCCCCATGGCTTCTCATTAGTTTTATTTGGAATTATTTTACCAGGGTACGATACTTTATAATATTTTGTGATTATACTGTCAGCATTCAGGTAGGGACAAAATCAAGGCTAGAAGAAACTTCAGCGTGTATTAAATAAGTTCACAACTGTTAAAGCAAAACCCACTAACTTATTTATACTGAAAACAAAGTTTCGTACCAACAGTTCACAGTATTACTTTTGTGTTGTTATATTCTTTTTCAGTGTCGATAATCACCTTCATTAAGAGAATCTGGTAGTTTCAAAATGCTTTCTTGAGCAGAAAAAAAAAATTGCCTTGGGTGACATCAATGCTAAATAACATTCTGTGGAGCGCTCAGAGGCATAAAACAAAAAGTCCATCTTTTCTCTGTTTACCGGAGTAAATTCTGACACTGCACATACTTCAGTGTGGGATAAGCCGGTCCCTCCAGAAGCCTGTGCAGTCTTCTCTTTTCTCATCACTTTGGCAATCTTGTCACACCAATGAGAGGAGCTCAAAGTTCTGCAACAAAGACTTTACTGTGTGAAAGCATTGCCTCTACAGCCCCAGTGGCAGCTGCACCCAGCTCCTCCTGCAGCATCTGTCTGTCTCCGTGCCTTACCTTTTCCAGTTTCTGGCTCATGATGTGCAAGCAGCAGCACCTGCACCTCCTATTTTTGCTCTATTTTATTTGCAGCTGAATGATGGCTGTGAGGTTTATTCAGGCTGGATGCTGAGGCTGCATTCAACAGAGAGTAGACCAGATTCCATGGATGCTATAAACAGACAGGTACAAATCAAGCTCGACCAATTGCATATTCCTCACTCTGTACAACATGCATGGCTATTTGTATGCCAAGTTCAGTGGCTTAGGTATTGTGTCATCATAAAAATAATATAACTGAGCATGGTTAATAAATGCAGGCTGACCTTCAGCTTTGGCTTTCCTAATATTGTAGATTTGTGTTTCCCCCCAGCTCGTTCAGAACTCTTTGTACAGTGGTTTATTAAAGTATAACTAAACATTGTCCTTGGTGCTCATATATGTTTGGAACAACTCCAAATCTATGATCTTTTCCTTGAATTTTGTCAACATGTTTACTACAGGCCTTTAGTGTTCCTTCAATTTCAGTGAAAATTTTACAGAGATCATTGTTTTAAATCAATCTCAACTATGCACTTTAGGATTTGTGAACATGCTGTCCTTCAAATTAACAAAATTAAATACCCCTCCCAATACTCTACCCTTATTCCTGCCAAACTCTGTATTAGTTTTCAGTGTGAATAAAAAAGATAACATCTTTACACATGGCAAGTGTAAGAGGTAATAATAAAAGGTAAATTTGACATGAGTTACGAAGTATGTGCAAAAAAAAAAAAAAAGTGAAACCTTGCCGCTGAAAACTTCATGAAGCTATAATAAAAATGGAGTTAGTGATGGATATCGTAGACACCAGAAAAAACTACACAAAGCAGGTAGAATTTATTACTACAATGTTTGAGTATTATCCTCAATATAGAATGATCAAAACCAAAACATACACTGTGCTGAGAAACTGAAGGTATGTACTGATGGGTTTACGTCTAAGGATTTAACCTCTGGTAAGTGGCTTTCTATTTAAGCAATGAAAGCATTTAGTCTCCTTGTCTAACTGGAATGAAAGTCTACTTCTCAAGGCAAATGCTTAGAGATAACTAAAACCAGTCTGAAACTTAACAGTTGTAACTTCTGTTACTTGAAGTGTTCTATTTTAAAACATAATTCATTCTTTTTTATTCTAAAATTACCAGGACATATCTCCAGGAACTCTTCAGTCTTCATTTTGACTCACAAAGATCCATTACTCTATTATGCACACCTTTCACTTATACTGCAGACCACTGTTTATTGACACTTACCAGGCACCCAGGGCAGCCCAAGCAGAATGTGCATCCTACAGACTCAGAGAAAATAACAGTGAAAGTATCACTATCATAAACATAAAAACTGAAAACTACAAGAAATGATAGAAGACCAGATTCTGCCTTAAAGCTCTGTGAGGCAAATTCATCAGCAGTGTGACTTCACGTCCAAGCTCAAAATCTGAATGTGTAAATTACACCTTTGGCACTCTCAGCTAACAAACACCTGCAGACTGTGGGAGTTTAACCTACTGTTCAGACGATTGGCTTCACTTTCGCTGCTTTTTGAAGCCTGACTTACAACAGGTGAGGATGCAGAGTAAAAAAAAGGTGTTGGTGGAAGGCAAAGCAGTTGCTTGTTTAGCACGTTTTATGGCTAGGTCAGGGATATAGGACATGGATGTTACGAGAGGTAATGAGGTAACTAGCAGTAAAGAACTCTGAGCTGGAGCAAATATGAAGGTAAAACAGAATCGAAATAGTGAACCATCTGCTTTCTAATGAAAACAGCTCCTCTTGTCAGCAACATCCAGAAAAAATGATTTCTTAGTTGGAGTGTATAACCGAGGGAAGTAGCTTTTTTGCTATATGAGGTAATACAGTCAAATGATGTATGACTTAGAAAATAGTGTGGGTTAATGATCTTCAGCTGGATCAGGGAGTAAAACAAAGTAATTTCATAATACAGAACATGATGGATTAAATCATGTTAATACCGGGTATATACATTAAAGAAAATGATCTTTCTGGCATACTAAATGGCAAAATAAAAAGCACTTTTAGTAAGCTATATGATTAATTAGTCTGCCCTTTTATTTATGTACCATGATAAAGTAAAATGTACTTCTTCTTGTTACCTCCCAGGCAATTATTCTAAAAGTTCTATTGAATACACCAGCTTCATTGTATTGCATCAGTCCATCAGGAACGGCGAGTAGGTCCCTGTCTTTGTTTTAAGTCAGGGGTTTTCTTTTTTTCTCTCCCTTTCCTGTCCTCTTTACTAGAGGTTATTGGGGTTTTGTATATTTTTTAACTCACACAAACATGAGATTGAACATGACACGTTCATGTATTGCAATAATATAAACAATGGTTTGTCTTAGCACTATTAATTACAGAGAATGCAAAAAATTCCAATGAGTGAAAAGTTATAGCTTACATGTAATTCAGGCAAATATTTAAATATGGGAATGCAAATGCTCTGGAGTTCGTTCAGATTCTGAGCTGTTTCATTTCCTGCTCTCACAATTTAACTGTGTATCTTGCAAATTTCTACCACAGGTTCAATCATATCCAGAATCTTTTAGAAATAAGCTGGAAATGCATTTTCAAAGGAGATTTCAAACTAAAATAAAAATCTCAGATTTCAGAAATAACGTTACCTACAGAGGGAGGAATACTATTTTTGAGACCTATGTGTCTTCCAGTTTTATTGTACATACTTGTTAGAAGTTATGACAATGATGTAAGACACAGAAGTTTCCTCTAGTACCAAATCTACGTGGAAGGAAGAAAAGGTATTACCAGCACTGAACTTACTTCTTTCTTAAAATCTTATGAACATGTAGAAACTGATAAAATGCAGGAGTCAAAGAAAAGCCCATTTCAATGATATTTTTAAAAAGAATATTTAGTAAGCTGGGGTAGGTTTTGTATTCTATTAGGGATTCATGTAGTTCTTCAAACTGGATTGCCTTAGACAGATGTACTTAATAACACAGAAAATCTGAAAGACCAGACGTGGACATTTTCTAATGTTAAATTCAGAATTCAGGTGAGCAGTGTTTTTGACAGAGAGAAACTTGTTTTTGTAAGGAGCTCAGCACTTCCATGGACTTATTCTGTTATACTGTTCCAGACCTGCACAGAAAAGTAAATCCTGATTCTAAAACCCTAGGCTAAAGGAAATGAGTTCTAAAAAAAGAACCAGCTAAGAATAACTTTTTTTTTTTTGATAGTTGCTAGCGCCAGACGTTCGTCTACTACAGCAAGAATTAGGAATTCCTGCATGAAATCCTTGCAATGTTCTAATTCTGGATTATCTCACACAGAGTCCACCTGCTGATACAAAGTCAGTATTTGCTAACTAATCTTTTGTTTGCAACACCACTAATGCTTTCTTCTGACTCTGGGGGTTTTGCTTTCTCTGCTGCAACATGAAATCTGTCTTTATGGGGAATTAAGTAAATCGTGGTAAATATAAATCCAAATATTTTCAATATTTATTCTACCTGTGCATTTTGCATTTATCTGCTATCAAAGGAATTGCTCTACCATCAAGCTCTACAAAGTCATTTTTGCATTTTAGTGGGTGGGAGTGCAGTGAGAGTGTTCTTTCCTTCTGTTACAATCTCATCACCCTTCAAAGTGTCCTGGGCATTTTTCAGGCCTCTCAGAATTCTGTTTAATGTAGAAGAGGCACATGGATTTTCCTCTTTCACTGTCAAAAGTACCTTAATTTCATCCTTTTCTATGATCAACACTCCCAAAAATTATTCTGGACTCCTTTTCCAAATGTTCTTTATTCTTAAGAGGATCATAAAGGCATTACCCAGTAAGATTTTTTCATGCTGCTCAGCACTATCACATCTGTACTACTTTTTTAATGGAGTAGATTTATGATAAATATTTGCTTTATTTCACCAATTCATACCAATATAGCCTACAGCTGTTAATAGTTGTTTATATAATTGTAAGCAGCTTTTCAGCCTAGAACTGAATAGATACTGCCTAGAAATTCCAAATAGATACTGAAGTTCATAAACATAAAAAACGTGGACACCTATTTACAACTAGTAAATAAGCTTTAAAACAGATTTTGATAGGTATGTGAATTAGTTCCTAGTGAGACTGTTGTGAGAATACAGAAAACGGGTGACATGTATCACAGAGAAAGTGTATTAGCACAGCTTCTTCAAAGTGTTGGTCTACAAAACCATTAAATTTTTGCTACATTTTAAAGTTTGTAGAATATAACACCATGTAGAAGTGTGACTTTAAAATTAGTCTTTGCAAGTGCCTGAGATGAAAGTGAGGGGTTTTAGCAAGCAGCAGGCTTTAAACCTAAAATTAAATTAATTTATTTCCTGCAACAAAATTAGGTAAATTAGTTATTGTTCCAACTGATTTGTTACACAAAAGAACAGGTTTTATATCATAAAAACCCCCCAAACCCAAAGTCCTAGAAAAATAAGAGAAGTGTTAGCGCTTTTGTGCTCTAACACTGTTGGCAAGACCCAACTAGAAATGTCAGATATGTATAAAGAGTAATTTTGTCTCATTAAATGATAACACTAGTGGTTCCTCTTCATCTCCTTAATTCATTTCTTATAGTTTTTCTTGTCACATCCACTTGTTTTATGGCTTACTAACTTGCAAGTTATGGTCGTAATTTATGGTCAAAATTGAGTGGTAGCAAATCACAGAATATTTTCATTGATTACCCTAAATTGTCTAATCTCCTGTATGTTTTTAGGACTTGATTGGGTGGTATTTACTGATTGCCTTCATCTAATTTAAAAATCAATCAATAGCAACAATGAGAGGTGGTGGATAAATCGAGTCTAATGCAGCATAACTGCAGCAAATATCCATCAAAGGCTCATTCTCAATCAAATTTGTGGGAAGTTTTAATACATAAACCAAAATGTCTAAAAGCCTTACTTCTAGAGCACATCATTTTTAAATTGTGCTCTGCAATGTGACATCTTATTGCTCTTATGCTGTCTATTTAGGGCAGTTTTCCATGGCTAAAATGAACATATTTCACTACAATAAAACTGTAGCAAACAGGAAAAAAAAATGTCATCAGCTTTGGTTTAAAGGCACTTTGTTCCATCTTCCTCAATATCATCTGTATATAATAATGGGAATTAACATAACATCAGCTTTTCATATAAACCGTGTGCATTTTCTCTGAGATAAACATTCTAATAAGTGTCTTGATAGGAAATGTGTTTTCTACATTGAGAAATCAATTCGCTAAAGTTGCTCCTTACGTTGTTCTTTTTTAAAAGCGTCTTTAGTTCCTGAAGTTTTGGATAGCAAATATGAAGGGAGCTGTCTGGAAGGCAATATTCTGATTTCTTGACATTATGAGGGCAAGGCACTTCATGCAGCAAAGAAGGACAGAGAATAAACGCAAGCCTTCTTTTTCCAAGTGATGGCAGTACAAGCACAAATTGCTTTTTAATAATCTATCATAATCAAATATGACGTAAAAAAACCATTTAATTTTTTACCTAGGCTTGTGTCACCCCAAGACAGCGCGGATCTTCAGTTTACGTTAACTCAAGGCAAGCTTCCTGTGGGCATACAGATGTGCACGGTTACCTAAACTGAGGTCAGAATCATGCTGTCATTAGCAGCTGGATCAGGAGCTAGTTCTATAGCCTGGAAAAATAAGTCAAAACTGGCCTCTATTCTTAATCCATACTCAGAAATACGTATTTAGCGTCAGAACTTGCTCAGTAAATTCTATGTAGATTGCTAAGGAGATTCAGCTTTTATTTCTTGACAACATGGGACATATGAAGCTACAGACTTGTTAGGCAATAGGAGGTTCTGTCCTGTGACTCCAAGTGTAATAAATAACCAATGAAGGAGAGAAACTTGGAGGTTTGTGGATTTTCTCAAGCTTTGCAGATATTTGATTTTAATTTGAGTCAAGTTGTTAATAGGTCAACATGTGAAAAATAGGTCCAAAAGCTTTGAACGGTTCTGAATTCACCCAGATAAAAATTCCTTTTTGGCATCTAAAGAAAGTACAAGTTACATGGCTACAATCCAGCACTGTTACAGAAAAAACCACAGATATGTAACGGATTGGGAAAACACCACCACTCTGGAAAATGATGATTCTGTTCTAATCAATTGTAAAATATCCTTTGTTGCTAAACATTCTTGAAAAATCTCAGGCCCAAGCAACAGATCACAGCACACATTACAAATATAAAAGACAACCACCAAAGAGAACCCTACCAGCAGTCCACGGTTCATTAAAATTCTGACATTCTGAGATATCTTCTTGCCAAGGGCCCTCTTACAATGACATCTGTACACTTGTCATTACATTGTGGTTCACATTACTTACATAAACATGCCACAGGGAAACCATGACTGATATAATTTTTGTAAGATTGAAAGGTAGCCATTGTGATCATTAAAACAAACCTGAGAGAGCCTTCCTGATGATGGAACAGATTCAGTTACTTCTTCCTTCTTTGTGGGTCATTAGTTAAAACGGGGAAGGTGGGGGAGGAGGGAGAGAAGGCCATATACTGCAGGTGTTTTATCCTTTGTAAGGAGACTGCACTGAGACAAATGATTCTAGCTGGCATTTTGTACACACCGGAGATTGCTTATCGATCCAGATCAGAATATTCAGGCTGGCCCCGGGGAAAAGGCAGAGTATTTTCTGAGGGAGTTAATAACCTGGCAGCTGAGCTGTCTTGTCCAATTCACTGAACCTAGGGCTCTAATCAGGCCAGAGTTTTTATTTTGAGAAATCTTGCCATATGTGTCTGCTATCTGCCTTCCACTCTATTGGAACAGTGACAGTGATTGAAATGACAGCCTATAGATAGAGCCTAATCAAATTGTTTATTATCAGCCTAAATCAATATGTATAGATTGTAGAAACATCACTGTCATGCCATGAAAAAGTCATACTAATACTACATGCTGCAGGTGTAATTCTAAAATGTATTTTTCTATCCTAAATTACGTCTGAATTTAACAGAGTAAAAGAAATTAGAATGGTGTATGAGACAGTGAAAAATATACAGGTTTAAACATTTCAATAACATTAAGGATTAATGTTAAAATGACATGTTGTGCATTGCTTAAATACGTTACCATGTTCCCAGTAAAGAACAGAGCTGTAGGAAAGGAAAAAAGGGATTGAAAAGAAAAGTTGTTTTGCCTTTTGCATAGAAAAGGGAAAATCTCAGAGATCTGTGTAGGTACATACTGCAGCATGAATCAAATTCCAGCACACTTAAAAAGTGAGTTTTGAGGCATCCACACTACAGAGACGAAAATACAGTAACGTGAATTCCTTTGGTACAACACAAATATTACTCCCAAAAGCCTACCGAAGAGCTTGGACCATGAAATCTAATGATTTGATGTTGCATGAAGGCCTTGCTGCCTTTGTAAAATCATGGCTCAGGCCTGTTACTTCGGCTGAGTAGAAAAGGACTGTGGGAAAGAGACACAGCTGAATCAGGGGTAGAAAAACATACTGTGTGACTGTCGCGTGCTCACATCGTGGTGTATGGGCGTTGGTTGAATTATGTTTGTTGTGCCTTAAAACTATGTAAACAGATAACTGGCTAACTGCTTAAAAAGGCCAGGTTTTTGCAATAAAGGGGCTCTCCTTTGCACCTGCCTGGGACTCTGCGTCACTCATTATTGCAACAATTTGATAAGAAGCTGATTTCATAAAGCCCTCTCTTCTGAAGACTGTTGGACACCCTTTTTGCACAGAAAAGATATCAGCGCATCACATAAAGTATTTAATGGTATGTCATAAAACAGATTCTACAGGCTTAATTATCATCTCACATACGAAACACAAGATGAAGAAGGAATATTCCTGAGGGCCTGGCACTGGATGGAAATCTCTCAGATTTGGGAGAGGACTGGTTTGGCCAGTGAAGCTTACCTGAGTGCATGCATGTGGAATTCTCCTCCAGTGGGACTGACTGAAATGGATAATCCCGGGAAGGCTTGTGGCCCAACAAGAGTCAGCTGTGTAGTTCATGACTTTGGAAGTTGCTCTGCTGGCAGAATTTGTACTACCTAACATGTCCTGGGGAATAATGTATTGCCTTGCTCCTCAAAAAAGAAATTTCAAAACTATTTTGAAGTACTCTGGCAAGGTAAAGAGGCTGTAACCTTAGAGCAAATGATATGTTTTGCCCCGAAGAATGGCGTGAAATAACCTTCTGGTTAATTAATCTTTGCAATTTGCAAAGATTAATTCAAGCTCTTGTTTGACTATCGTTTACATTGTGTGATTATTGGGTTGAGTCAAACGTATAACAACTTTTAGCATTACGGCATACATGTTAATAAAAATAATATTGGGTTGTAGGTTGTACCAATTTAAAGAGGTTTTTTTTCCCTTGGATAAACGTACTTTTCTTACTGTGAGCATGCAAAGCTCTCCAAACAGCAATTATCTTTGGCTGAATGAATCTAGGAATTTTCCTAGTACATTCAAAATTAGAATTTCTTTATTGCCATTTAAAAAAATAATGGTACTTATTCAGCAGAAAACATTAGCATATAAGTCTAAGTACATGCTTAAGTCCCTCCTGAGTCAGGAAAGAAGTTAAGCAGATGCATATCCTCAAGTTTTAAATTTCTTCAGTGGGACTTTATCTTGTCTTAAATTTTGACTGTACTTGAAGTGTACGAATGGCTAAGCATAGAATACGAATACAGGTGGTTCAGTTTGGTCTACAGCTGGCACAAAAACGAAATTTAACATTACTTTTAAAGCGTTTTGACTGAAATCCAGCAAAGTACTTACGTCTACACACAGTGCTGATTTAACTATCTCAGTTTATAGTTACACTGGTGCAATTTCCTAGCTTGGATACAGTTCTGCTCGTGTTTGTCTTGGCATAACTTAGCAAGACACTTTTACAGAACTGAATGGCTCTTAAAGTCAAGAAGGCTGGGGCAAACCTGCGAGAGAGAACACCAGACCCAAGTTAGCTGAAAGCACAACACTGAGGGGACATGAGAAGTGAGAAATTTGCCTGTTGAAACGGTCATCTTCAAAACCTTCCACAGATCAATGGTGCCATTTCCCAGCACACTTCTGCCAGTGTGGCTGTTCATATGTGAGGTCATTTCACAAACAGTAGCTCCTTCCAGAAGGTGTGGATGAAACGCCTGGATTACACCTTGCACACTGTAAGATCCATTGAGCTGGAGATGCTCTAACTGTTGGGTGGAAACATGGAAACCTGCTTTAGGTTCTGTACAGCGTGCAGTGAAATCCCTCTTGCAGTCTGATTCTGCTGAGAATACATTATTTTTTTATCATTATTTTGCTTTTGTTAAAACTTATTGCAGGCCAAATGACTCAAGATAAAAGAAAGTACTATTTTTTTCCTTTCCAAAAGATCTTCAAGGAAGAGTTTGACCACAAAGAAGGGTGATAAAAACGAAGACATAATGACCTTATTATGTATTATTTACAATGCAGAATTGTGATCAACACTGTCACCATTATTCAATTTTCCAATACTTGTGTCTCAGTTATGGGTACCACATATTATTGGGAAATATACCTAATAACCTAGTTCTACCTTGGGAAAGGACTGTTTCTAGGATCCTCCTATAAAACTGGTGAAATTCTTATTTATACCCCATTTAGTGCTTTAGATAGGCCATTTCTCTAGATCCATTCATTTTCTTTTTGGTTGTTTCTGTTATGGGCTGATTTGCTTTGTCTTTGCACTAAATGGGAAGTAAAACTAAGTGCTACTGATACAATTTCTGTGGCTTTATTTGTTGCTTTTTTCCACCTTGCTTTGTATAGACAGCAGATGTATTAAGAGAAGATGCACAGCATACTAAATTCTTATCTCATTCGAAGAACATAGTACTTCCAAATTAAATAGTTCAAGATGCAAGAAATGACAGTGTTAAAGTCACAAGTGTAAACCTTAACCTGTCCCCTTCCTCACAAACATTCCACCAGTCAGACTGTTGCCATCTTTCATTAAATGCATCACCATCTATCAGCATATGGACGTACCAAATGAATGAATATTAACCCCTAAATACTTGTTCTCTAATTGTATTTGAGACTACAAATAAAAATTTAAAAATAGTCCATTTAATATTTTCAGTGATCTCTAGTACACCTTAAGTAATTCCTCTAATTTTACCTACAATATAATAGTGACAAAATTAAGAACAGAAGTTTAGACTCTAGCAACCCACTTTCATTTTTCATGGATACCATAGAGAACTTAACTGCTTCCCCTTTTCTCATATGAACCATACAGGCATTCACTCTACGATTAAGCAGATTTCTCCACTACCAACAAATTAAGCCCTATTTGTTTCTTTTCAATAGCATCCAATCCAGTAGCAACACAGCAAAGCCTTACTTGGGCTCAGGCTCAGAAACTCTGCAACCTAAACATCAAAACTAAAAAAGCTGCTATTCAAATAGGAAGGGAAAATATGGTATGATGCAGCCCCATGTCCCACAAAACCTCTACACATAGTACCGCTTCACTTCAGATGCACAGCTGATTGATGCACTGTACAAATCAGGCCTGCAAACATGGTGTGCCTTCCAAACTGTACTTCAAACCTCATTACATTTAATAGTTCTGTACCAAAATGCCAAGTACTTCAAAAAATTCTGGCCAGGTTACGTACTTAAAAAAAAAAATACTACTGAAACACAGGAACATGGAAAAGTGAAACATTAGAAAGTTTTAAATTCAAACTACACTTCAGGAGCATAAAGGGGGATTAATGAGGAGCTGTGATGGCGAACTTCTAGAAGAAAGGGTTTAAGAACTGAAATTTGTTTCAGTGGTGTCTGTCGTGCTGTGAGGCTTAATTGTAGCACCTTGTCTTCATCAACTGGAAAAACTTTTGCTGCGCTGTTTGCAGACAGGGCTGGCAACCATTCTGCATATCCTGCATTCCCACTCTGGGAGGAGTTTTAGTGTAGCAAAGATTACGTGTGATTCCCTGGCAGCCCAGATATGGGTGTGGCCAGCTAATCCTGTTCTGTTTAAACACAAAATAGGCGGGAGTGACCACGCTGACCTGAAGACAGATGTACAGAAGTGTGCATCAGTCCTACCTTAGCGGAAGGCAGGCAGGCAGGCAGGCAGGCAGGCAGGCAGGAAGGAAGGANAGGAAGGAAGGAAGGAAGGAAGGCAGGAAGGAAGGAAGGAAGGAAGGAAGGAAAAGAGAGATTTCTGAAATACTTTGTGAAGCTTACCTTGATAAACACTAAGGAGAAATCCAGGGATTTTGTCTACACACAGAAATCTGTCTAAACTGGCTGGAAAAACTCATTGACCCAGTCAGATTGTGTGAAGCTTGTGATCAAACACAGCCCCAGGCTCTCCTGCATCTTGCTCAGAACACGTAGCTCAATGAAAAAACCCACTATTTTATTGTGATAAACACTGCAATAGAATGATGTTTGCACTGGCACGTGTGAGCTGCTCCTCTTTAGGTGGCTTGGGAACATCATATTCAAGGGGTTTTAGGTGTAAATTTACAAGCGCCACATGCAAAGAATTTTAAGGTTTCGTTGTTCAATTATTTTAAGTAGAACAATGAAAACATCAATGCTACAACAATACAAATTAATCAAACAACAAAAAGTAAAGCAATTAAAGCTGAGCAGTGAGACTGATGAATTCACAGGCACTTCTGTAATGTATATTCAAGAGCCTGAGTAATTAGGTGTAACTGTAGAAAGACTGTTAAATGTCCTTTATTGTATATCTATGAAATCTATTTCACTGAGAAATCAAGTACATTGTTTTTGCGGATCACTTTGGACAGCTACAAAAAATGAGGGAGGAAAGATGGTTCTGTAATTTAGAGCATGGAAGGGGAGAGGGAAGTCTCTTGAATCTTATGACTTCCTAAGTAGCTTGAGGCAATGACTTCCCACCTGTAAAAAAGTTTGACAATCCTTCTGTGTGCTTACCTGGGCTAGGAGGGTTTGTATGTTAAGAATGCTCAGACAGAGCATAGAAAGGAATAACAGTATCACTCCAAGTGTACAACTACAGAACTCACCCTAACACCAGAGTTTCCTATAATCAAAGCTAGCACTTACCTCAACTCTCTGCTATTGTAAACACCTGTGTTTCCAAAAATCCTGCATATGCTCCCTTGACATTATTAGGTGGAAATTTGTATTTCTAGTCCCTAGAAATTCTCAGATGGTCTCATCTGTGGAAGGCCATCTAAGGCTGTACCTGGTTCTGCAAAGTTCTGAGTATTGCCAGTGCTGATTCCGTGTGAGAGGCTCAAAATTTCTGCAAAACCTCTGAATATGAGACAAAGGTTAAGTTTAACCTTGCGAAGTCAGTTCCCTCCAGACAGTGTTTCAGATCTTCTAGTTCAGGTCTACATTCTGAACTGCTTCTCCAACCCTCCTTGCTCCTCTTCTGTGTTGACTATAGCAAAGTCAGTATCATTAAACATAAATTACTCTCTATGAATACTCCAGGTCACTTCCAAAAATTGATGTCTAAATTCATCATCCTAGTACAACTTACAAGATGAAGATGAAACTAAAATTCAATCTGATGAAATTTTATTCCTTAAGTCATGATAGCTTGCTTTTTTTAAAATCCACATTCTGGTTTAGCTTTGGCAGCATATAAATTCTGCATTAGCCAAAATAATTGCAAATAAATAATTTATTAATCAGAGTATTACTCCCATAACCTAATGAGCCCATAGCAATTCTCAAATCAGCAGTCCATAACTATAGTACATATTTCCAACTCTCTGGTAGAATCTAGGTAAAGCACCACATAACACATCACATAGAAATGAGAGAATACGGTGAAGATTTTATATAGCTTCATTTTCCAAATCCTCTCAGAATATTATGTTTTCTTATCTTAAGGTGACAAAGACAAATCTATAGAGACTGATATATATAGTACTTGGACCATATTGAGCAATTTTTGTTGGAATTCTTTGTAATATAAATAGGCAGTGATAACAACAATGTGAGATTAGCCCTAACACTGAGCATATAAGCAAGACTGTGTAATTATCCTGTGAATCCAAATAACATTAAAAAATGAGAAAAAAGCCCCCTTGTCTGCCTTGACAGTAGTGTAATAAATTACTTGTCTGGCATAGCAACAGAATGAAGGAAAAGAGTGCAGAACATCAGCTTGAATCAAAACAACTGATGAGGCAACCTATTTAAGGTGAGATAATTCTTCATGTCTCTGAAGATATCTAGTGGTCACCCTCCCTCAGGCTTTGTTTCCGTGCAACGATTGCAATTGTTTTCAGATAGAGATGTAGCCGTGTCTCTCTCACCCTGACCTGGTGCTCACAACTTGGTTTTAAAAATATTTTGCTCAATAAAGCACAATAAGCAAAGCTGCTCATGCTGTCCAAAACATTCATTCTAGCAGGGTTTCATAAAGAAAAGTTACATAAGATCCTTACCTGAATGCATGTGGATTTGACTGTAATTTTCTCTCAGGCCCTCAAAGGTGTCACTGTGTGGAGAAAGACCAGCATCATTTATCCTCTTGTTACTCTGAAACTGCCAGTGAACCTGTGAAATGGGGAACATGCCACGTAAGTAGAAAATTATCCACTGCCAGCTTGCTATGGCTTTTCCTATGCCTTTTCTAAAAAGAACAAAAGGTGTGCCACACTGACAGCACTTCACAGGCAATACAAGAAGCTCTCAAGAGTTTCCAGCAATCTTCAACATAAATAACAAACAGGAGATAGTTTATAACACGGTGGGTAAAGCTAAGGCCTTTAAGGAACACAAAACCTACGTACTTAGCATACAGCACTAGCAGTGAAAATCATAGTAGAATGGTGGTTTCTTAGCTTGAACACTTTTCTCTTTAGGCTGAAGGTTCCAATCCCATGAACTAGGGCTTCAATCTTCATAGAGTCATATTTATGTAACAAGTATATTAACACAAGGAGACTTTTGCCTCCACGCTCCCATTGTTAGGTTACTCTTTATATTAGATTGTCACAGAAAAGGCTTTTTTTTTTCAAAGTAAAAGATCTGAAAGATTATCAGCAGCAATGATACGAATACAGAAGAAAGTCCACAGGATAACATTTAGGGGAAAAGGCATCAATGTTTTGTAAAAAAATCTTGAATGGGAAAAGAGGGAAAAGAGGATTCTTCATATGAAAGCTAAACAGAGCTCACAGTTCATGGATTTTTTCTGCTTGAAGTACTCAGGTCATTAACATTAAGTACGGCTTCTGTACCTCTTGGAGGATATTCAGTGTTATACAGGTGCCAGTTCACCACACTGAGGAAGTTACTCTGATGACTTTGTCTTTCAGACAGCAAAGTCACCAAGGCCCAAATACCCTGCAGTTCTGCTCCCAAGGGTGCCATGCAGCACTCTGAGAACCACTGCAGATAGCACTGGAAGGTGCATCCTTTCCCCATCCCTGTCACAGAGCATGAGGTAGTGCTGAGACTGATGCCACATCTTCTGAAAAGGGTGTCAGAAAATGAAGGTATTTTTTCCATCTCAAACACAATTCAAGAATTAGACAACGGAACTCATACTGCTGTCAAAAAAATTTTGGCTAAAGGTTAGGAAAATTTCTGGTGAGAACACTGTAAAGGGAACTGAAAATATATGTTGCAAGTGAGAAGGAAAAATTCTATTCTTACTCCACGATTATGTGTAGAAAAAACATCACAGAGTTGTACCTCAGCTAATGCTCTATGAACTGTGACAATCTTGTAGTGCATTCCCCCATGTTTTTTGTAGTTGCATCACTGAGGAAATATTCACTGTATCTACAGATGGCTGCAAACATTGTATCAGAGACCCAGCAAATTATTCATCACACTTCTAACAGGCCAGTAAAAGGCACGGGTTCAAAAAGCTGAATGACTCATTAGTAACTACTTGCTGTTAAATTCACCTTATCATCCTCTTTTTATTTACAGTTACATAAGGTTTGCCTCAATCCAGTAAATTAAAGGGTTACCTGCTTTCTACTAGCACTGTGAAATATTTCAGAGGGTACCCAAATCAGAGGAGTTTTATAATGCCATGGCAGTTAACACGCTCTCCAATACAGTGCTTTCCTTTACACACCAGGGCATAATGGCTCAGCTGTAGAGCTTGAATTTGGACTGAGGAATTCTACTTTCCAACCTTTTTTTCATTTTCCCTGTGGATGCCAAGCCGCTTGGCTTGCCAGGCCACATCCTACATCTACAACGAATGTGGGAAATGCATGTAGTGCTCAAATTCCACGCTCCTAGTCTGGAAACCACTCCGTTGCACAGCATAAGATACTTTCGTGATGCTCAGGTACTGATAACGAAGTTCTGTTCTTGGATTTCTCTCCTGGCCTGTTGTCTGATGCAGTCACTCGCAATGTGTCTCCGGCCCTGACACACTTTTTACTGGAAGTCAAATTTCACAAATTCCAAATCTTTCTAAACCTTTACCTTTTTCTATGTTTGCTAATCAAATACGGAGGGCTGTTAGGGAGTACATGTCCCATGTCACAACGAGAAAATTAATTTCACTCTGTTCTTAGAAATGTTTAACTACTATGGGGGAGAATAACATCAGAAGTCACTGTGAATTGTATGATTCTGAAAGGGAAATTAGAAAAAAAAAGGACTCGAAATAAAAAAAAAATTAAAATCCTTCCATCTAGCATTAACACATTCAAGGAGAACAATAATGCACATTCTTAACCAAACATAATAGAGATTCACTTTGCAGTATATTCCATACACACATTCACACCATGTTTCTTAAAAATAAACAAGTGAAAAGTAAAAAACACAACTGCCAAAGTAAGGTTATTTATGTTCAAACTGTACCAGAGAAATTAGTCAAGGGCAGTTCATGCATGTGAAAGTATGATTTCTAACACTGCCAAGGTCGATAAGACCTTAGGGAGTAAATGCTGACCACATACAACGAAGATGCCTGGAGGCAGTTTTGAAGATGAGTGGCGAGGCTTTAATAGTTTTAAAAAGCCTGTTAATAGTCCAAATGAATCAGCAATGATATGAGAAGAGCAAATAACTTGTTTATGAAAGGAAAAAACCATGCTTGATGTTCTTCTGTGGACTGGATTGCCCAAACCCAGAATCATACGATTCTCTCCTACAGTTCAGAAGTAAGGATCTGATTATTCCTCAAAATTGAAAAATGAGTAAAGATGCACCAATCTAAATGAATCCAAACTGCCAAATTAGTTTGCTTACAAAAATATTTTAAGAGAAAGACAACTTCAGTGATCAAAATACTTTATAGGAACATTTCCTGTTTTGCCAAGATGTCTAAAGAGAAATGCATTCTATCTGAAAATGCATACTGGATAGCAAGCTTTTTTTGTTGTTTTAGTTTGCTGTTTTGGGGGTTTTTTAACAATTTTCCCCATGGTAGATGAACAAAAAACAAAGAACTTTTTTTCCCCCTCCTAAAGAGAAAATTGATAATTTTGCATTTTAAGCCCAGCCACTGAACTAAAGAGTACTTCTGCCTAGCTGGCTCCCCACACTCCTTTGGCTGCCACTGTAATATCTAAACATCTCCTGTTTCAGGTTGCCTTTCCAAAACACTGTGTAAGTTAGAGCACGCTTATTTCCCACACAGCTCAAATATCTGGGATACATATCTAGTGTGATATATGATGATATCTGAAATCAAAGAGAACTTTAAAACAATCTCTTAAAGGAACTCAGTTTGCACTATTAAAAATAGCTTGAATTACTAACAGGATGAGTTTATGTCTGAGTGAGACCCTTCTAAACCTTAAACAAAGATGAATTCAGAATAGACCTGGCAATTAGAACTCACTGTGTATTTATTCATTTGTATTAATAATTAATAGTAGGTTTTTGAATGTTCCTGTGTTGTACCATCACCTCATATTTTAGAAAATACAATCCATGACAGCGTCCTGATTTTACTACTAAGGATATTTAAACCATTTTTTGTGTTGTTTCTGTGTAGGTAAACTGTTAAGTTACCACAACCCCTTTCAGCACAAACTCTTCACTCTCTCAGGCTCCTATTAACAAATTCTATGGCTATTCCAGACTATTCCTCTTCTCTTCCTGGACACTGCTGTTTAATAGCTCTGCCACCTTGATATCAGAAAAAAAAAGGTTGACTAGACATGCAGATTCCTCTGATTAAGGGATAATTAATCTGGCATATGCAAAACTTCAGCATGAGCAAGCAGCACAAGTCAGAATAGTGAGACCACAAGGATGCTGTGGAGGCAAATGAAAGTAGATGTTTATGGATCAGTTGAATACAGGCAGAAGAATGTAACCTGAAGTCTTGCAGCCAATTAAAATTTGTTGTCAAAGCATGCAGGAGGAAAAGAAGGAAGGCAAAGAGGGAAACCATCAGCCAAACATGCAAAACTGCTGCTTTCTACTTCACACAGTTATGATTCCAGGCAGAAACTGGGTAGATGATTGCGTATATCTGAGAAGCAGCAGGACAAGTCTCACTGCTAATCTTTATGTCAGAGACGCTTGTGTTTCTGCATCAACACTTCCTATCTCTTTGGCCTTTTAAATGTTTTTTATTCATTTCCTCTATTCCTTAGTCTCAGAACCATTCTGGAGTCAGAGTTTGGAGAGCTTGACTTAAATTTCCGAAGAGTGAAAGAATATTTGATCTCACATGAGCATCATTTGATCAGCAAGGCTGGTAGCGATCAAAAACTAAGTGCCATAGTTCCCTAGGTTTTTTTTCCTGCACAGATGTGCACTGATTCCTATTTATATAAGACAGTGAATTGAACTTAATAAAGAGGAGGTTTTTAGAGTCCTCTCACTCTGGAGAGGGTAAGAGTGTTGGGTAAACTGCGCACAAAATACAGAAAGAAAATACAGTAAGACCTCATTACACTTATTATAGTCACTGGTTATCCTGGTGAATACCTCACTGAACAACATATGGAAAACCCACAGTCACAGCTGCCCAAGAACTCTTGAGGCTCTTCAGACTAGAGCTGTACACAGTTGTTTCCTCACATAAAATTTCTACCTTCCTCTTTTCCTCACTGCAGAGAAGGAAAAGAAGCTAAAACATGAGTCCTCCTCCTTGAGATGAGTTGGTAAAGATCAAACAGTATTTGCATGAAGTTTCCAGTGAAATTTTGCCAGAGGACAAAGGCCTGTATGGGCCAAGAAAAACCAGAAGCTCTACAAGTGTAGGAGGACTGTGTTTGTTGGCCGAGTTTGAGAATAAATTGAAGTCAAACTAAAGAGCAAACAGCAGCTGTTTCCCAATTTTAAAATTTTTTTTAAATCCCAGCACAGCACGCAAATAATTTGTTATGGACTTGAACTGAAGAAGCCAAGTAGCACTGTGAAACTGAAATCCAAAAATATGATATTTCAGGTTAGGAGACCTGTAGCTGGTAAGCCCAAACCACTGTTTGCATTCAATTTTCTGGCTTGGTCACAAGCACTCTTGCTTCCTGATATATTTAACTAAAATGCAGGTATTGCCTCACATGCACCTTCTTTGGCTTTTTCCAATGCCTATGAGCATGTGCACAATGTTTTAGATCACCACCAGACTTTAGTACCAGCAGTATCAGTTTCTGGGTGAGTTTCTTTTTGTTTAATAGAGTGCAATGAAGATTTCTGTCTCTGGATACATCTGGAGGTTGCTGGAACTCTTTGACTCATATTCCCAACATATTCTCATAAAACTGATCAGCTGCTTGAAGATAGAAACACCACTGCTCTCTCCCCACACACACCATTTTGAGAGATAGAGTGAAGTAAAAATGACATAAAAATAGTATATAACTTATTAAGAGGAAGAGCACCACACTTTCTTGAGCCACTCTGCAGCTCTGGGAGTTGACTGTTGTACTTTCCCTTAAACTCTTTCCTGAACTCTCATATCCCCTGTTTTGCTAGGTTGTCCCACACAACATGCAAGGAACAATTGCTCTCCATGTATCCACTGGAAGCTCATATGGGGCATCTTCTTAGGAGAGACTTTTTAACCTGGCATAAATTCCTTAGCATGGTAACCCTGCCCCATCTTCCAAACGGCTGGGAAAATTCACATTATCTTTGATGAGAATTAAACAAAGTGCAGATTTGATTGCCCAAAGAAACAGGCAGAAATACAGGTATTTTCAAAGAATATTTATTGTTATGGTAGTTGATCTGAATTGTTTCAGAGTCACTTTAGGCCAAGTTCGGGATTTACATAGGGAGAAAGAACAAGAAAAAGTGTAATAGCCTGTGTGTTGTTTTCTTTCCTTTTTTTTTGGACCAAAGTGTCATAAAATATTGTATTTTATAGGTAGGAGTAATAAAACCAAAGGGGCATGGCCAATTAAAATGTACATTATTTTAAGAGATGAAAGGCAGATCAATTAAGATGATGTTTCAACCCATCTATGGTAATTTATATTAGCTTCCCCTCTTCCAATTTTAGACTTTAAAGATACTTTGTAGTTCAACAGCACAGAGTAAGAGAAACTCTACTTTATGCTGCTTCTGGGTGATAGCACAGCTATCGTCTGCACCAAAACAACTGCACAATTGTGCGGGTTTTCTAAAAGACAGAGTGAAGAATAACAACCTAACTACATGCACAAAGGCAATTTTAGCTAAGTAAAATACAATTACACCAGCTAGAATTTCTTTTGGACATGATTAGTAACAAACGTTCCTTGTCCTATGAAAATGTGCCAGGAAATTTTAATTGACTGCAAGCATCCAAGGCTGCCATTAAACACATCATCTGAAAGATTAATGTTTTTGGCCCACACTTAACTACCATGTAACCTGCTTTATGGTTTACAAGATGGAATTATTTTGTTTTACATGACAGTTATTGGGCCTAATTCTGCTCACGGTTATGCCAGTGAAAATTTTGGAGCAAGTCCATTAAAGTCAATGGCTCTATAAAATAAGAGTAAAATTAGACTCAGGCCCACCAAGCAATTTAATAATAACTATTATTACAAGTTAGGCCAGATTCTGCTTTTCCAATTGTTAGCAAGTAGAACCAAGCACTAGGTATCACATTCTTCTAAGATAAAAGGTGCCTGCATTAAGACTTGGCCGTTCCATAGAGACCCAGGGTCACAAACCTTCTCTGATGTGACACAATGTGATGAGACCACTGCAGACATGAACATTCCCTGGCATTATGGAAAGACCCCATCATGAAAATGCAGAAGAAAAGTGAGGAATTCAGAAGGGGATTTTTTATTATAATAACATTTGCTTGCAAATCAATTCAGAATTACAGATGCTCTTTTTTAACATCAAAAGTTTGAGTCACTGTTTTTCTAAAACCAGTAATTTTAATATATACTCAGTTTGGAGGCTTTTGAACAAAACTAGATATACAGGTTATTCACAAACTGTGCTGTACAAACTGAGACCAGCATTAGGTCACTGCACAAGCCATTGTACTTAGCACAGCTCTAGACCAGAGAGAGTGGGAGAAGACAGGAAGTAGAAAGGGAATAAGATGCTGTATCAAGATAGACACACAGGGATTTGTTCCCCTGCTTAAGAAATGAGCTAAATTATTATTACTTTCTTGGGAAAATCACATTCTGAAAAAAAAAAAACAAGTCACTCTTGTCCTCTCTCTTCTCTTTCTGGTGTTCCATTACCACATACTGCTCATTGCTTGAGTTTTTAAATTGTAAACTGTTGCTAATCAGCAGTTTTACAAGGACCACATCTATATGAAAAGCAGTGCTTCCTTCCCACGTCCACTGACAACCAGCTGACTTGAAAAAGTATGTTTCTATCTATTACAGCACATGTACAGGTTGATAGCTTTCAAATGATTCCATTTATGTTAGAACTGGTAAAGTGATATTCTATTATTTCATTGAAAATAAAATGTATTGAGACATTTCATGCTGTTTTCCATCTTCCTTCTGTTTTAATATTACTTTAACTGTGATTTGTGCTATCTAACAACTAAAAGTTATCCAAAATAATTGTTGTATATTACATCCATTGCATTAAAGATGATCTGTGTTTATAAAACAAGACTGTTTTATGAATAAAATACACTGAGAAAATAGAGCTGTCTCAACAGCAATTGTGTCAGGTAAAAATACAGTGATATACCTTGAATTTCTACACTTCAGTGCATCTCTTGAGGGCGTGAAATGCCTAATAGATGGTAGCATGCATTATTCTCCAAATCTTCTTTTATATGCCTATTTCAAACATTTGATTATTGCCTGGCTAATAATAGGTGCTTCAGCAGTTGAAGAACAGACCAGAGAAGACAGTGTAAATTGTAGCATGCAATTGTTCACTGACTGCCACTGAAAATGTGCAGCTACTGCCCTGTGACAACCTTCCTCTGGTGTCTGCAGCCACTGTTTGATGGAACAGCAATGAAACCTGTGGGAAACTGGGAAAAACTCACTCCAAGACCAATCCCACCCCATTAATTTTTAAGTGCATAGATTGCTCCAGAGGACAGAAGAGCCCACCTGGGACCAGTGAAAACACATCACAGAAGTCACTGTGATTTACTGGCGTCAGGAGCTGGGTGGTGAAAAGGCTGTGAACCTTCCAGTTCCACAATGCTGTCTTAGCACTGCTCATTCCCTCTTTCCTTGAGCTCCGTCACCTTGGCCACCCTGGAAACCTCATGGAGACATATTTTAGTTGTATCCTACACTGAAGATGTACAGAACTGCATCTGAATTGAATCTGGAAGGGGCCAGGGAGACTGGTAGCCAAAACCCATTTCTGAGGCTCTGTTATGAAGGAGAGTATTGAGAGCAGGGCAGTTTTGTGAAACAGAGCAGTGAGAGGCTTCTGAGCCAACAACAAATAGAAAAGTGTGTTGCAGAAACAAAGGGACTCAAAAACCCCCCAAAAGCTGCCCAGAGAAGAGCGAGATATGAAGGAACTGAAGCAAAAAGTTACTCTTGGAATCTGATGATTTTACCTTCTGCATATTCAGAGACACTCTTCAAGGGAAAGATAAATGGATAACATGGCTTTTGAATTGCAAAATAAAGGCTCATCCCTGAGGCTCCAAAAATTTTAATGAAGTGATTGGAGATGGACGTAAGTAACACAAATAGGAAGCATTTCAACTACTCTGCCTCTCCAGTGCCAACAAACACCTCAGAGTGAGACTGGAAGCACGACTAGCACCGCTGCTTTCAGTGACAAAGACTACACAGGTTACTGGGGACGGAAGAAAATGTGTCTTGACTTTTCCCAGTGCCAGCCCACAGGCTTGCCATGCTCAAACCACCCTGCCTCGTTGCCTGCTACCCCCACTCAGACCACTCAAATTACTGAGGGCCACTCTGCAATAAGCCAACTGCGTTATCCAACCCTTTAACACTTAGAGAAGCCTTTTTATTCAGCAACAACATAGCAGGGTAGGTGCCAACAGATCCAAATGGGCTCTGGAATGATTTATTCATCCTAGGCTTCTAAGCCCCTTTTCCTCAGCAATAATACTAAGATTAATGTGTCCCATCAGTGCGCTGCCAACAGGAACTTTAATAAAAGCAAGAACAACTAGTTGGCTTGGCTTTCTTTCTACTTAAGGTTAGGGCATAATAAAAACAGCAGCCTACAAAGACTTTGCCCTTAATTTACTTATTACTTTACAAAATGAAAATAATTTCATTCAATTTAAACAAAACACACAGATTACAGGAACATAGGTACACCACTGCCTAAAGTCAATCATTAGTCAATTTTTAAAAGGATAGGTGTAATATATCTGCATATTTTAAAAGGTGCATATGCATCTTAAAACTTCCCAATAACTTAGTGCAGACAGGTGTATTTGAACCAAAGCACGCAATATACAGTACTTAAAAAGGATGCCAGATCATAATGACAATAACTGAAATCCACAGACTACATGACACACGTGATGCATCTGCAAACTAACACTAAAGAATTTGTTACAGGTGAAGGAATAACTGTTTATATAAGTATTGTCAAAACTGTGCCCCTTTTATATCTGTTTATCCCCACCTATCGCCAGGGACAATGAAAGTGTACCATGATGATGGTCTCAGCTCTTAAATCTCCAACTGCCAACAAATCACAAAAAGCTGGGCTAGATTTTGTCCAGGATGACTTTGTGCTTAAGAACACCCTAGATCCTCAAATCTCCAATTTCAAGATTCAAGCCCAAAGTATGTCCAGAATAGCTTGAAGAACACCTAATGAATGCTATTTGAAAACATAACAAATTAAATAAACAACCCAAACATCTGTTCTAGGAGTTGCTGAGACAGTTTAGTGATATTCTAACAAACTGCAGTGTAACAAAATCACCTAAATGGACTGTGACTGATGCTGCAGACTGGGTATTGCATATCTGAATGCATAAAGTGTATTCTTTTGGCAACTGCAAAGCTGCCTGAGCCATTTAACAGTAAGCTTTCCAATTAAATCTCAATCACATTGCTGTACTACAAAATGTATCCATTTCTACCTGAGAGGTGTTTTAAGTTCTTTTTCTTGTGGTCACAAATCTTCCTGACTTCTTTTGTGAAACAAGTATGACTGTGTGCTTACATACTTCTCTTTCCTTCCTTCCCATCCCCAATTGTACCAACTGTTCACCTGGCTCAAGCACAGAAGCTGAAGAATTTCTGGGTGGTGGTGATGAGTGAGTGGAGCAGAAACTTCATTTCCCCCTAAAAGGCAGAGGTCACTCAACTGAAAGAACAGAATGGACTTTTATTCCTATGAAGAAAAGCAGAGGAAAAAGCTCTCCACAGTGAAGATGAAAAATATTTTATTTGAATCCTGGGAAGAACTTGTTCTTCTTACACTGGAGAATGGTCAATTCACAGGACAATTTGAATAGCCTGTAGCTTTTCAAATGTCGACAACTGGCAAAAATGATACATTTTTACATTTATTTTCATTTTTAGAAGTTACCTTATGATCTCAGTATGTACACCAGACAAAGACATTTCATGGTATCCCATTCAAATGAGGAATTTAAAATTTTTTAGTCAACTCAGCCACTTAGATTTTGAACTTCATCTATTTGGCCATTATCTCAACAATAACCTAGCATAGGCTTTTATTTGTTGCCTCGAATCTTTAACAATTACTTGTGTACTCTTACAAAAAGAAAATTTCTGGCAAGAAAAAACCCTGGGAATGTAAATTATATCTAAAGGTCTTTTCATTCTTTTCATTCTTTTCATTTCATGAAATGTCTTACAATAATTTTGAAAATTCTCAAATGTTTTCTAGAAATACAGGGATTGTAATCCTTGAATTGCCAGTGATTTGCCACTGCAAAAGGCAAATGCTCGCAAAAAAATATTATAAAATGTTTGCTGGTAATGTAAGTGAAATGTTCTGTCTAGAGTTTTACTAGAAACACTACATAAATCAGTCAGCAGTGCAAAAATTGAGAACTGTAAAATGTAAAATTGACATTTAGCACAGAGAAGTTTCAAAGAGGTGTAATTAAATAATTTCTTTAATCAAGGGACACAAGCAATATCACAGGACATATCTAACCTAACCACAGGGGTGCAGATTTGATTAGGAATACCCACATTTAAAGCCAGAGATCTCTGTTTATGCAGTGCTTAGCGAATACCAGCAAAACGGAAATTCGGAATGTCACAGTCAGAACAAAAATTTCCTGAATACAAATTGTCAAGCTTTTCATTATAAACTTTACATTTCGTGAAGGATCCCACTATTAAGCTAGATTTTAACTAATTTACCTAATTTTACTTATTAATAAATAGTGGCAGACATGCTATTGCTGATTTTAGCCTGACAATAACTTTTTTCAATTAAGAAATATGATTTTTTTCTCTTATAAAAAGTTGAAAAGAGAGGTAGACCCATTGAGCGCCAGTAAAATGATTTAATCCAGCTTCTGCACTGAGCTTGGAAAGAACACAGATAAATGGCTTGAGGAATCAACCTACCTCTAAATTTGATTTTACCAGCTGAAACTACAAACAACGGTTTCTTGTTAAATCCTGTGCTCGTCTGTATTTGAAATAGTGATAGACCAAAAGTTTGGTGTTTTCTAATGAAAGGTTAATGGCCTGCCTCTCCCTTCCTGCACTGAGCTGTTTTCTGTCACAAGTTATTAGGTTTTGTTGGAAGGAAAAAAAATGCCATCCACAAGTCTTATTTTATTTCCATACCATCTTCACTTCTTCATTTTACCAGGGCTGTTCTTTTGCTCATTTACATTCCCTGTGTCATGCTGCCTTCGAATAACAACTGAAGACAATTTGTCCCAGTCGAATACCCCAGATTTTGAGAAAGTCTGATTATGGATCCGAATATGCTGAAACAAATCACCACTGTAAAGACTCCGAGGTATGCAACAATCCAGACTGGGATTCCTTACACTGTGAGCCCAGTTGACCTTGAGAGTTGAGAGCAGAAGGAGGCTGGCACCGATAGGATTATTTCATTTTTGGAGAGGAGATCATGCAGGCCTCTACCCAGGGTAAGGGGGAGCCCTACAATTATTTTTTTCTAAACTAGTTAAACCATTTCTAATTAATTATGATGGTTTCAGCTAAAACTTTCCAGATGAACAGTTCAAGCTGGACCCAACACTGAACAATCATTGTGTTACTGAAGTGCTCTGGTGTATTCCAAGTCCTAACTTTTTGATTCAATGAAAATATGAAAAAACGAACAGCATATGTTATCTCAATCCATGAGATTTATACAATTCAGATATCTTGTGATTGTGTTGCTTCTTTAGCAGGATAAAAATTCCTTTTCACCCCTTTCACTTTTGCAAAATTCTCCCCCTTGCTGTGCCTTAAAAATGTCAGACATACTTTACTGTTTCCAAATAAACATATCATTTTTGGCAGAATTAGTAGACAAGAAAGGTAGGGGCAATGTTGTTATAGGAGTTCATATAAAAAGCAAATTTTAATGTTTTAAAATTTAAGACTTTCCTAAAGTTTTAAAATACATCCTCCCTGACTCCATCTGTACTATTGTCAAAAGCATTATGTAGTGTCCCTTTGGAAAAGTAAATCTGATTAATTAGCATCATTCTCCACTGTAGAATTCAACAGCTATATCAACAGCCATAGATTTTTCTTAACACATATTCTATTATTGTTTTCAGCATTGTTAAAATCTAAAATTATTTAATTGTTGAGCCATCGTGTTCTGTGCATTGTTTGCAAAGATCGTCACGTGAACGGAATTTTTCTTAGAGCATTCTAGAATGATACTGAAACACACTTTTTCCTCAGAATTGCCCTAACACTGTGTACAAAAACAGGATTGCCTTTAAGTAGAAGTTCTGCACATAAAGGAAAAGACAGAAGAAAAAAAATCAAAACAACTGAGAATGTGAAAATGCCAGAAAATAGTTTCTGCTGCAATAGCATAGTTCAATAGGAAGCTTGTATCATCTGTGATATCAATCACATTAAAAAAAAAAGCTGCTTTCAGAGCTGTCTAGCAAGCCTATGGTGATTTCAGCTGCAGTTCTTCAGCAGAAAACGATCACTGCCTGGTAACAGCACCTGGATATTGACTCTGTCACAGCGTTTTAGATTTTGTGAAGGAAGGTAAGCAGTTGGAGGCCACTGCCCACAGAAATCCCCACGTCTCACAGAAATTACTGCTTTGAAGGCACTATTCTACCATATCTTTGCTGCTTTCAGGTCACAGACAAATAAGGCAGGACTACAGCTCTTAACCAGCAGCAAGAAAGCCTTTCTGGAAGGGATTCACATCACCAGCTCCTCCTGGTGCCAGCTATCAGCCCGTGAGGAAGAGCCTGTCCTGCCTGCACGGCACCAGATTAGTGCTGGAATTGCAAAGGCTGCAGTTTTCAGCTTTGGAAATCTAACACCTTTCTTTAATATTCACTTCATAAAAACAATTTCAGAAGTCCCCTGGCACTCCGCGCAATTTCAGCTAACACATAGTTCCGTTAAAAAGTAAGAGAGCAAAAGTGTTTGTTTACTTCCATATTAATACCCACAGAAATTCTTGCAAAAGAATAAATCAGAAAAAAATAAAGCAGCAAAGCCTCCCAGTGTTTACTTGCTTGTAACAAAAAAAGCAGTATTTCAACATTCACCAGAGCAATCATAAATAACATGGCCATCTTTAATTTGGCCTCCAATATCTGACCAACCTTGATTTATCCACAGACAAAACCAAGAATCTCTAATTTGCTAACCAATCACTGCAATTCTTTTCTTACCAACCAATAATTCTGCCATCTCTAATTTACCAATAAATAATTCTGCACTCTCAAATTTACTAACCGATAATGTGACCAATTTGCTGACCAATGATCGTGTCAACTGGTAACAGTGCCCCTAGCAAACAGTTATTTGCCAAGCAATATTTGGACCTTTTCCCCTCCAGCAATAAAGAACCGTAGTGGTCTTTGATTCAGTATCTACTGCATTGCTCTGAAACTGCTTAATGTCTATAGTGAGGTTCTTTTACAAAGTACTTGCTTTCTGAGGGGATATTTGTTTACATCGACTGCTTAAAAATTGTGCGGATATCTCTTGATTGTCCGCGAACTAGAATATTGTTTTCTCTTTTAGGAATATTAGCCTTTGAGGGAAGCCTGTTTTTCTGTTTGCAGTACTCCTGGGCATATTGCTAACTCCTCTGTAAGTTCTGTTGTCATCACGCTGGGATTTGGCGACAGCTCCACAGTGCTTGGACAGCGTGCACTGGTGAAGCAGTGACACTGCTGGCCAGCTCTGTCACCCTGCTGACCTTACCACCCAAGCTGATCCTGTCTGGGCAGACATTTGAGCAGAAAGAGTTCATATATAAAGCCTTGTGATTGATTTGTCTTTTCTAATTTCTACATCCCTTTGGCTTGCATGAAAAAAACGGGTCTTGAATTATTGGTTCCTTTAAACAATAATAACGGCATTTTGAAGTCATGTAGTAACTTCTGCAATCAATTTTACCTCCAAAAATGTTACCAGTTTCGTGTCATTTTACTAGTTCATATTAAAGTCATTAGCTAACACAACATTAGCTCAGTGAGCAACCACTCTAACACCATTTTACAAGGCAAGTCTACAGAGAACAAGGGCATAGAAGGAGGGACCATCAGTGCTGAAATTAGTAAAAAATTTCCAAACTCCAAGCTCAGAAGGCTACAGAAAATAAAATATTGCAAAACTTTACAACAGAATACAAAGCCAGGCATGGAGTTTAGGCTCAGCTCCATGCAAAAGACAGTAACTGCACCAACTCACTATATATTTTTACTTATAACCAACCTTCTAATATAGTTTACAGATTAATTTATTGCATATTGCAGGAAAGGATTCAGAGAAACATTTATTCCAAAACAGAACACAATTTTGAGATTTCTAGCTTTTACAAGAAAAAAAAAAGACACTTGCAGTAGACTGGAAGCACATTCTAAAACTGCATAGCAAGTCCCCTTTATCCTTTTCTTTCCCTTCTTGTGGAATAAGCACAGCCTAAGCAGCACTACTGCTTCTCACTCTTTTCTTCCTGAAGTATCCTGGGTTTCTTGAAAGCAGAGGCAGAAATGCCATTCTGGGTGGCTATTCCTTTAGAGGAGGTTGTGAATAGGGAGAGTTAGCCAAGAAGGAAAGAGAGTTGGCCAAGAAGGCAGGAATTCCCAGACGCCCAGAGGTTTGGTATGTTTAATGTTCTCTCAGTGTTGGAGGAACAAGCATAATACAACTGAAGTTGTACTAAAGCTTATTTCTGAACCTAGTTATATGACAAAAATAAAATATAAAAACTTACTCTAAGGATAAATAACAGCTCTGATGATAGCTTCAGTCATGCTTGTGGTAAAGATTTCAAGAAGCCATAACATTAGCGGGTTTTCCACAAAAATATTTGGTTTACAGGCTTGGACTTGTTAAGTTTTTAGCAACAAGCATTTCATTAGCCAGTACTGGAAAGATTAACTCGAATACAAAAAGCAGCACTGTTTAGCTGGAGAGCCTGAAAAGTAGGTGTGATGAGGCAAATGCACCAAGAATGTGTTTGTGTGCATCTCATCCTCATTTAAAGCAGAAGAGGGTGGGAAAATGTCATAAGTAGGAGATGGAACTTGCTGAGGCACAATGAATATGAGAGCAGAGGGACAAGGTGTAAGTCAAGAAGGAAAGTGGCAGAAAGCAGGAATATGCCTACACCTTGAAAGATGAAACAAGTCTCTAGACGTGTATAGCTGCCTGTTTTTCACTTCAAGTGAAAGTGGGCGTGAGAAGAGAAAAATGTAACTGTTCAGGAGCTCCTCAGTTTGTGTTACAGTATGCACATGGGTACATCCACAAGGTTACAGGGGAGTACAAAGAGAAGCATCAAAGGATACAACACACTAAAAATATATGGTATAACTATAATGTTTTACTCTGGGAGGGAGCATGAGGATTGACGCAGGTGGGAAGACGGTTTTGTCTTGTCTGGTTAAATTTTCTACATTAGAGTACTATTGATTTTCCTAAGTATATAGGATACTGTATATACCCCATTCTGCTACCCTTACACAGGTTAATTCTTTTATCCATTTCAAATGCGGTCAATCAATAACAGTGATCAGGTAGGTTGTGAAATTGCCTGGAAAACACATCCACAAAGTAAACCCAATACATTGGCCTGTCTATGTGACTTAAAGCTTAGCACGGCATTGAAAATCACTAATGGAACACTGTGCAGTTTGTTCATGCTACGAGCAGTCAGGAATCATGCATAATGTAATAGTGCATCTGCTAACAGCAGCTCACACCAGCTAATTTAATCTTGTTTTACACTAGACACAAGGAATTAATCTTTAAAGCTGCTCCCGTGATTCTCTTTGGCCCTTAAAATATCGAGGGTCCTCTACCTCCTCATTTACAATACTGTAAAGGGATGCATTTCAGTTATCATCAAGTATTTACACTTCATCTACATTAGCTGGAAAATGGATGCAACTCTATAATTTATCAGTCTTAAAAAGCATATTGCTGGCCCAGTCCGGAAGCTGTGTTTTGTGTTGTCACATCTGAAACCAGTATTAAGTCCCAGACCCTACTGTGGAAGTTAGATCTCCTAAATAATTAATATTTGAAAATAAATAAATTACTTGTTTGTTTTTTCTTTATTTATTTCTCGATTTTCACAGAATCACAGAATCTGCTGAGTTGGAAGGGACCCACAAGGAACTTCAAGTCCAACTCCTGGCCCTGCACAGGACCGTCCCCAAGAGTCATACAATGTGCCTGATGTCTCCCAGGACACTCTTGGCCCTCCTGGCTGCCAGGGCACACCTTGGCCGCACTAATTACACAGACTTTCTCACAGCTTACCTTTAATAATATTATTGTTGTCTTAAGTACTTGTATTGCTACAGTGCTATTGTCTGTGCTACTGTGCAAACACTGAAAAAGGCAGTCTTCGCCCACAGTAACTTATCATGCCAGTATAAAAAAAGATACAGACAGATTGGAGAGTATTCAAAGAAAGAAAACAAAACCAATATTGATGAGAAAGACAAGAAATAAAATACTCATATATAATAAACTTGACTTTGGCAAGATTTCAGGCCGGAAGCTTGATCATCAATTTTTGGACCTAAAGCCAAAGAGAAATTTTAGCAGGGCTTTGTAAGACAACAATGAAATACTTTTGCAAATGTTTATGGCAAGCTCCTTGTAAGCATAAGGAAGGCTGACAGGAGAGAAATGCTCACAGGAAGAAGTAACAAGTGGGAGGTGGAAACTGGGCACTCATTACTCATCAAGATTAGTGAGGCATATGATATCTTGATATTGAGAGCAGGATGATAGATAACAGGAAAGGAAAGAGTGAACATGAAAACAAGTATTTTACTACAAGTGTGATGGAGCTAATGGAAGAAAAACAAGGGAAGAGGGAAAGAAATAGCCTGGGTAAACAGATTTTACAAAAGGTTTCTGATCGTGCGCAAGTGAAACACTAATCTATTTCAAGCAATAAATTAAAGGAGGATGATGAGAATCAGAAAAAGTTTATGCTGAAGTTGGGACAGGACAGACTCTCTTTCAGAAATGGTTTTCCAAAATAATCAACAGGACCAAGACATGGCCTAGACATCCAATATTGTGCTAGTGGATGGTGACAGCAAGTGACAGCATCAGGATGTTGGTCACCGCAAACAACAGATATGCTGAAAAGAAGGTTGTTGTAAACAGTTTTCAGCAAAAGTTAAAACTCTGCTTTAACTGTGATACATTGAAGATCCATAGAGAAACATTAGTGGTGACAGGCCAGCATACTATACTTCAGAGAGGGCCAAAATAAACATAGGAGGGATAATTGTTGAGTTTGTATTCGTGGACTGTATCTTAGAGATAACATACAGAAAGAAGAGCAAAGTGCAAGCAAAGGACACACCCGTGGAGATGAAGAGCTAGTGCAACCTCTCTGCTTGTTGCAGGAGCCTGGACTAGGGGAACTTTAAAAACCCCTTCCAACCCCAGCTATTCTGATTCTGTAAGGACAGACTCATTGGAATCAAATGGTGAAGTCTGATATTTATTTACAGAACATCATCAGAAGGTAATTCAACAGATATAGAGCAGAGACAGAGAAGAAAAGCAATAAGTAGAAGTTCTAGAAAATAGTCCAGAAAAAATTTTTGACAGACAAAGTTAAATTGTGTCTGTACGAAGAAGCTGTGATGTGTCTGTACTTAGAAATATATTGGAAAGATATGGTCCAAATAATGAAAAGTATTAGAGTCCAGAGGGCCACCAAGCTGATCAGAGGGATGGAGCACTTCTCCTACGAGGAAAGGCTGAGAGAATTGGGATTGTTCTGCCTGGAATAGAGAAAGCTTCAGGGTGACCTAATTGCAGCCTTCCAGTACCTGAAGTGAACTTACAGGAAAGATGAGGCAAAACTATTTTCAAGAGCATTTAGTGACAGGACAAGGAGGAATGTGTTCAAATTGAAAGAGAGTAGATTTAGGTTAGATATTGGGAAATAATTCTTTATTGTGAGGGTGCTGCAGCCCTGGCACAGGTTGCCCAGAGAAGCTGTGGCTGCCCCATCCCTGGAAGTTTTTGGGCCTGGTCTGGTGGAGGGTGTCCCTGCCCATGGCAGGGTGTTGGAACCAGATGATCTTCAAGGTTCCTTCCAACCTAAACCATTCTATGATTCTATGATAAGATGAGTGTAAAAAGGACACCAGACAGGGATGAAGTTGGAGGAAATGGACTGAAATGGAGAAACAAAACAATTCTCATGCAGTGCGTGCAAGGAGGAAAAAAAAATTTCAAGAAGGAGAGAGAAAGCAAGCAGGAAAGGCAAAGAGGTAGTTTCAATTTTTCTTGTAGAAACATGAACTCCAGCAGGATTTTGAGCAGTAATAACATAAAGGTGACCTGTACTGTTGGCATAGGCTCTGAAAAAAATCAGAACTAAAAAGAAATATGTTACGAAAGTCATGTGCTTCCATTTCTGGAAAAAATTGATATTGATCTGTAGATATAGGCAACAATTATGAAGTGCTTGATTACCCAGATCTAGAAGGGAGGAAAACACTGTGCTTTTGTGGCTTCTTAGACTGGTGGGAATAGTAGAGTTAGACCAATGCCAATCTTCCACAATTTTCAATTTCAATTTCAGATTCAAGACAGCCTTCCAAGTCCACTTGGAGCCCTCAGGTTTTATTCTGACTCCTAAGAAATACAAATATTCCCCAGATCTTCTGGAAAACTATAAATTGAAGTCCTTTGAAGCCTGTTTAAGACCACTTCAGAGGTTGGTGAAGTGTTGCAGTTGGAGCATTCACTAAGGACTGTTCATAAAATACCTCTCTCTGCTTAGGCTTTAAATTTAAACAGGCCTCATGAGATTCAAACCTAAGTATCTCCTGCTCTGATTTATAGTAAATGTTTAAGGGACAAATAAGAAAAACCAGAGAATCTGATAAAGACAATCCTTAAGCAGACAAACTAATAATCAGAGAAAGAGCCCATTCAGTCTACTTCTTGTTAGCATGCATTGATAGTATTTCTCCAAACAGTTTCTGAATATTTGGAAATGACTCTGACCTTAAAATGTACGATCCAATGATAGTCAAGTAGTCAGTAGTAGTGGAAAAAGAACAACAATAATAAAATTATACAATTTATACATGTCAACTTGATTCACAATAAGCACAGAAGATCTTTAAAAGGGACTTAAATGTCAACAGGGTGTTATGAATGAAAGAACAGAATAAACATCCATTATGTTATAGAGCATGTGAAAAACTGCATGGAAAATAGAAATCAAGTTTGATTTAGGATTATGAACCCATAAATTCACTTCTACTTCTTAAATGTTAAGCCTCTCTCATACAGTACTTATTATTATTTCTAAAGGAAAAAAAGTCCCTAACATCCTGTATAATCATTAGAATCTTGTGTTTCCAGAAAGTACTTTGTTGACTTCATTCTCATTTATAATTAATTTTAAGTTCTTTTCTGTTTGTTTTAAATATAACTTAGTAAATAATTTGAGCACTATTACCTCTGTCTCTACACACATGCATAGATAAATTATATACAATATACACATCCAAAATGCCTTTTCTCTCATTTACATATTTAATGTAATTTTAATAAAATATATTCAGATATAAACAAACACTTGAAAATAACATTTAGCAGAATTTCCTTTAAAATTAAACTTGAGACTAGGAAAGAGGCCTGAGCTGCAAAGCTTCTTCTTTTATGGCCATAAAAGGAAAGTTTAAGTAAACAATACACTGTTTTTATTTCAAAAAAAAAAAAAAAAAAGGGGAAAAAAAAAAAAAAAAAAACAAACTTATC
>VZTD01004398.1:683735-773735 GCA_013397725.1 Rhagologus leucostigma
AAAAAAAAAAAAAAAAAAGAGGGTAAAAAAGAGAAAGAAAAATCATCTTATGCCAAGCCCAGTCAAAATGCATTATTAGGGTGTCCAGGAAATTATAGCTTGTGTCCATTAGTCCTTTCAGGGTTAATATTGATGCAGATATTATTTCTATCCACGGTACCATTTATTTGAAATATTATGACTGGGAGTAGCTGCAGCAGTGAATCAAATCAATTGATAGAGCAGTTAGCCCCGCAGTCAAGGCTGCCTTTACACCGTGCAGTGAGCATGAAATATTACAGAGATTGTTCTTTAAAGTGATCACTTTATCATCATTTGTCTGCAGCCCAGGCTATTCCTTCCTGCCTGGCTTCCCTGTTGGGTTGGAGCTGTCATAACTCAATCAGCCGTATAATGCTGTTCATAGCACCTCCGGAGCAGGTATTGAACCTGTCAAGGGCCACTGAGGGAATTATACTTATCCATTTTGACAGCTAGCAACACCACTCTGATATTTATGTCAGTTTATATATGTATGATATGTATTTCTTAAATGTAATTAGAAGCCTGTTTGTGTGTGATATATCTGAATTGCCCAGAGCTGCCCATGATTAAGACATTGATTTCTAACCTTGTGCATTACTGGAGAAGGGAATATGACAAGCTCCATCACTCAGGGGGTGCAGATAACCTCTTCTGTCTATATACATCATATGAAATTGTCACTATTGTTTATCTGTTCCACAAAGTTGACTACAAAGCAACTGTTATTTTAGTTTGCTAAATAAACTAAAAGACTGTAAACCAAACCATCATCCCCATGCCTCCAGAGCACTCATGTTTTGCAGCTGAGTTACTTGGAAGGCAGAGCACACTGAAAGCTGAATGAAGATCACCATCATGTTTGCTATGTCACTTGTTCTCATAGGCAGCCGAAGCGCAACACTTGGATTTAAAATGACATTTTTGTATATATCCTACATGCCAGGCAATAGAAAATATACCATACTTCCATTAAAAAGGGAACAATCAATTATATGGACAAACAAAAAACCAAAGCTCCTTCATAATCTACCACCTCTTCATGCTTATTCATTTATTTTGTTATGGTTTCAGAATGGGATTGCTACACAAAATAGTTAGTGTATGTATGATCAGCCTCCTAACTTTCTGCCATTTTAATATCCCACTGGTTCGAGGGGATTATACTTTCTAAATCATTCTTCCTTTCCTTGTATAATTAATACTGAAGCAATTTTTGGTTTATCTTTGTTGGTTTTAAAGTTCCAAAAAGTATATGTAGGTATTTCTGAATTGCACTTTAGACAATTCACTTTCTCTGGTTCACAGAGCATAATCTGTGTTCATCTATTGAAAATTCCTACTTTCATGGTTTAAGAAAAAGTAAAATAGTTTTGTTTGAGGGTTTTTCAACTCTGTGCTCAGGTTTTATTTCCATTTCCCTCTAAAACATTATCTCTTTCTAGATATAGTTGGGGTCAAAAGTTTCAAATTTGTATAGACTTCAAAAAAGCATCTGCATTAGATTATCTTTTGAAAAATTCTTTCCATCGCTCCAGTTTTACAGGACAGGATTCTAAGGAAATTTCAATGCATTATTTTAGAGGATCAGAACTTTCCATGGCTCTTTTTAACAACAGACGTGGACACATTAAGCTATCATCCATCATCAATAGAAATCCTCATGTGAAGATGCCTTGAAGCCTGCTGAGATCAGAGATTAGGGTAAATTGTGATCCTATTCTGTTTTTTTAAACTAATAACAGATGAATTCAAGAAAAACAAGGAGCCTGCAAATGCTGCTTACAAATAGATGCTAATTTATTTAAGTAAAACTACCTTCTGGAAAACTTCCATTGCAACCTTAACATTACATTAACAGCACTTCATTTTGAGATTTGGGTGCTTAAATGAAATAGAACCTCAGTGAAACACAGAAACAACATTAAAAGAGTCCAAAGGATCAATCTGCAGCTCCAGACATATATCTGGGATAGATTCTTAGAAAGTAATCTAGAAAATACCTATTTCACCGATCGCCTGTGGAAAACCTGGTTCTTTTCTCACAGAAGCCAAAAGATACCAAAAGCTACAGTCTGGCATAGACAAAGCACAGGCATTCAAGCTAAATATCATTCAAATGTCATTGTTCTGACCTTCCCTTAATAGAATCCAAAGACCCCTGTAATCCAAAGATCTGTGATGAGAGATGGGTGGTTTAAATCATATGCTTCCAATGTAATTCTTCCAGATTGTTTAATTTATAATGACAATGGAAACATATAATTTTGTTTTCTGAGTTACAGCATGATGTGCCTGTAGCTGATAACTTTTATGTAACTAGAAAAAAAGGAAAAGGAAAAAAAACCAAGAGAAAACAATAATTTTCCTCACCTCTGTGAAATAAGAGGGTTGTGTAAAATGTATTTTATTTCTGATTTATCACACAGAACCATGATAGAGTAAAATAAAGTGCAGCCAGGAAAGCAAATAAAATTAGTGTCATCTAACAATAAATTAGTATTTGAATCTAAAGAGCTAAACTTTAATTGGAATAAATCAGGAAAGCTTGGTCACAACTTTTGTTGAGCTACATCAGCCATTGTGAGTCAGGATTGTGCCATTAGAAAATAGCTGTATCAGTCAAGGGCATAATCCCACCAGTTCTATCTGGCTGCATCAGCTCGAGAGACAAATATTTACACAGCCTCTAGTGCTAAATGATACTGACCTCAGTGACCAGATGGCACAGTCCATACAATTACTATCAGCTGCCCCCAAAATATCTCCAGCTAATTAAGATCTACTTTCCTGCACATGTCATTATGCCTGTTCCACTTTGCAATGAATTTTTACAATAAGTAGATGATCTCAGAAGCAGTTAGAAGGAAAACCACAAAACTCACTGAGAGCAAATTGCACATGGTCTTTCTTTCATCCTCGTAAGAAAAACCTTCACATATTTTTGTTTTAAAAAGGCTTTTCCAAAAATGATTCCAACTTCTGAGCAAGCAAACTGAGTATCCTGGTTCTACCATGTAAAGATAAGGACATATGTAACTTGAGAGTTATTACTAATTCTTTGGATGCTGCAAAATTTTCTTCTTCCTTCCAAAACTTTCCAAGATAATTGTAAATGCACCTTTTATACAGCTAATGGAATTAGGATCCTATTAGTTTTGAACATGGGAACTATTTAATGGTGTACAGAAACAATTCATAAGGGAAAAAGAGGCACCATTATCTAACACATATAACACAAAATTTAATTTTTAACATGTCTAAATCACACCTCATAATTTTTGATTTCTTTGATTTGACCAGCTACGCAATTAGCACTTCCATGGGGAAAATAGATGCATAGAAATAACAAACTGTCTCAGCTGGAAATGGCCTGAACACCAGTGTTAACTGAAAGCACCACCCCTTCTTTAATAACAGTGATCAAGAGTCTCCTTTCACATCTCCACAAAGGCAGCTCACTGCCAGCAGCAGAGCTTCCCTGTAACACCACTGGTTTGGAGCTGATGCAGAGCACAGAGTCCCCAGCAGTGAATCACCCTAGTTAATTCCATGCTTGCATGAAAAATCAGACAATTTCATACTGTTAAGTTATTCAACTGCCATAAATTATTGTGTTGCATATAATATTTATGAGGCATTTTGTATCTTTAAAGCACTGTACAAAGACTATAAATGAAAATACGGTAGGAATTCCTATTTCTGTTCATATGAGGAAAGAGATGCAACTGAGCCAAAGGCACAGCTAAGAGGAAAATTCTGATTCCCTGTCCTGAATTTTGCCGAATAGTGCTAATAAAGGCTTTTCTTGGGCCACACCTCTAGTCTACTTTCAGACAAGCTGAATTTTATTATGGTGCTTCAACAAAGATACCCACCCCAAAAGCACTTGAGGATCCATCGGCTCCCCAGTTCCTGCTACAAAAGAGCATAGTCTCGTGGCTTGCACATATATGGATTTCTCAGACAACACAGGACGTTTCAAGGGCTACAGACACCTACAGTTTGGCAACTGAATCAAACTTTCTGCACCAATATATTGTGTCACAGTAGTAAATTCCTGAATGTGTTGAATACAGTAGTATCAGTTTTAAGACAGGCCCAAGCCAATACTAATTAGCCAAACACTTTGAATCCTAATTATGTGCAAGAGCAGATATGAGAAATCTTATTCAAAATTCAGAAAAATCCAAACTGTGCCTTCTGTTCACAACTCATTACCCTGTATGGCTTGCAGCATTCATTCCAAAGAAAAAATGCACTTTGAGTGTTCTTTTTAACTGCAAAAATCTCATCCAAAATTTCTACATGAATTGTTGAAGGAAAACCTAATCTTAAAAAAAAATTTCTCTGCACAACTGTGAGAAGTTTTTTATGGTAGAATTTCACTCAAGATTTAGATCTGAACTCAAAACTTTGGATCTGTTATGAGCAAAAGTGAGTAGATTACAGATTTGAACACTGTGAATGGTAGATACCCAAACAAATATATGCCAACATATGCTTGAAGAGCAGCCTCTGTGCCGGGCAGATCAAGGCCCAGGAGCCATGAGACAAAGCTCTTGCTGTCTCAGAAAGAGAAGGATGGCTGCAGGGCTGAAACCTCCAGTTTCTGATCAGCACAGAAGGGATGGGACAAGGGGAATATCAAGCAGGGCTCAGAGCAGCACCTGGCAGGAGGCACGCATGGTTTCTGGGTGAAGGGAGCCAGGAAAGCACCTTCCAAGAGCTTCCATCCACTCATCCCCCAGTCTGTGTGACACAGCTCATGCAGCAGCCTCTGGCTCAGCAGTGGCAGGGTTACTCTGTCACTGCACACTTAACTGTCGCAGGGTTGTGAAGAACAAAACTTATGGCAAAAGAAGAAATTCTGCATTCTATTAATCCCATGCAAATTAGTTTTCCATAATGTCTGGCAACTTTTTTCGGATGCCATAGTCTGTCAATAAAACATGAACACCACAGACATTCCTGTAACATAAGATCTTAGGTATCCACTAATTAATATGTAAATATAAAGATACACCTATGGAAATATACTTAAGCTGTTACCAATACCACTTATGCAATATTAATGTTTTTTTAAGGGCATTTATAACCGTGTTCTACTACTCTCCTTCTCTTTTAGCATACCCGATTCCCACAGCTCTTTATGAATAAGTGGCTTACTCTAACGGCACTCCTTTTTTGCCGTTCCAGTGATATCTTAATTTAGAAAACAAATCAGTGAAATCCTTATATTGAGATGTTGATAACATAGGTGGGTGTTTTAAGATCTACCCAACTCAGCCCACACTGAAAAAGGAACCACATGCCAACTTCTGATCCACAGTCGGATTTTGGATTCCCAAAGCCTGACGTTCCTCAGCTCATAGTTTTCTCACTAATGCACAGAGCAAAGGATGATGACTCAGGTATTTCTGATTCTGCCACTGACCTGTTGGGTGAACTTGAGCAAGGCACTGCATCTGGACAGAATGGTAATGATACAAATAATCCCTGTGAAATATTCTCAAATCTTGCCGTGAAAAGAACAATAATACTATTGTGATCTGTAGTGTAAACTAGTGCATGTCATATAACAAGTGATCTTTCACTGCTTCCAATTTCTTTACTGAAATAAAGTGGCTTATCCGATTTGTCTCCAACAACCTGGTGTAGGCATGTGAGGAAGGACAGGGAGAGACAGGAGGAGAGGAGAGAGAATATGGACTGATACGTCAGGGCAACGGAAGCCCTCACTGGCTGTAAAAGCTGAGGGCCAGGCTTACTAGAGCTACTTTCAATAAACAGTCACGGTGGTGGCACCTCGGCTGGCACTGTGCATTACAATCAAAATTTAAAAATAAATTCAGCTGCTTGCTCTTGAGAGCTGTCAAAACAAGAGCTACTGACAGACATCCTGATCTTTAGCATGAACACGGACCTGCAGTACCTAACCATCAATGACACTGGAAACAAACACAGTTCTATTTGCTAAATTGCTGCAGCTTATCTCTGCCACCTTCTCCTTTCATGTTCTAAGGGGTGGAAAGTGTACACAGTTATTTAAAACCATTCTGACATGTCTGAGTTCATTCTTGCCATGCCATTTGTTTTACACAGCACAAACAATAATCAGTCAACAAAATGGAAAAAACCGAGATATGATTCACCATAACTGTCTCAAAAATCTGTTCTCACAATTTTCCTGCGCTACCCTGTACTGATTCTTAAGTACCTCTCAAATTCAAGTTGCAGACACTGGTCCTGCAGTCACATGGCATTCAGAACAGAGCAACTCTCCAACACTGGGGGCAGACCCAGGACTCTCTCATGACAATACAATGTGTGGCTTCCTCAGCTTAGTCAGAACTCCAACCCTACAGAAACAACTGCAGAAAGTAGCTATTTCTGCTATTACTAAACACATCAGACTTTTAAGTGCCAATCTAGCATTTCAAAAATGGCTGCTACAGGGAGAGAGAGCAAAAGAACAAATTCAGGGTTTTTTGCTGGGGCTCTGGGATTCATTTCTATAATGGTCTGTCTGCTGATCTCTGAGCTGCTCTGCCTCCCACTGTGTCTGGTATCAGGAGTGCCAGAGTGGCTGAGAGATCAATGGAGCAGCTGAGGGAGCCAGCTGGCAGGGGAAAGGAGCAAAGGATTGTGAGGGATAAAGAAATAAAGAAGGAAAAAAAAAAGATTTGTTGAATTAAACAGTAATGAGGAAAGGACAGAGGAACTCACTAGCCCTTTTAGAAGGGCCACGCTAAGTCCTTCACAAAACCCAGGACCCTCTGGAGCATTCTAATCAGTTTAATGATGCAGATCCCCCTTCCACTCCCTGAATAAGCTGAGCAGGTTTTTTGTCTCTTTATCAAAGGATGACTTTTCTAACAATGATATCATTCACAATGCATACATTTCTAGAGTTGAGACAGCACTATCTGCTGAGATGATCATGGTCATAAAACACTGCTCTGCTACAGAGCAGTCTGACACGATCCTCAATTTGGGAAAGAATCTCAGATGTCTTAGAGGCAAAGTCTGCAAGGAAGAGGAAAACATCTTAAAGACCAGTGCTGTGTTTGGGGAAAAGTGGATAATCTTTCTTTCAGGCATGTAAGAACATCATCTCACCTGAAGCAGCACAAGCAAACTTGGAGATAAATATAGACTGCAAACAATTCCTGTGATTTATCATAATTATGTTAATCTATTAGGCAATTTGACACAAAAGTCTTTTTTAGAATTTGCAGAGGGAAATGCCAACAAGGAAGAGACTGATAAAAGAATTGGGCTTTGTTTGACAGAGAGGAGAGAGGTATTTGATTATAATTCTGGAAGACTGAGGAATATGGAAAATACAGGTTATGCAGAAAATGTTGATGTGTCAGAACATAATGAGACACATTTCATATTCTAAATTCTGTACACTGAATATATGCCCATTATGTCTGTTGAGTAGTTGTTACATGAGATGAACGTTCACATGCCCATGTTTACATCCTGCATTATTACTATAGCTTTCTAGGAAGTATAAGGAATATGAAGGAACAACAAATGGAGGCAGAATTTAAATGAAGCAGTTGTAGATTTGGTATGAGATGTGAGGTGACAGGCATTCCTACCAATATGCATAACGTGGTTGAAAAACCACAGCAGGCTGCTTCAGGCTCCCTACTGCTGAGTAGAGTAATATGGTAAATACCCTTTATCTAAACACATATAACAAAAAGAAACACAAACCCCTAGTTGCATACAACACAAGAAGGAAGTGCCTATACTCATCTACCTTGTTTCACAGAATAGTGAAGGCAAACAAAACATCCAGAACCCTATGAAGCCTACATAATTGAAACTCAATATGCTCTTTTCTTCCTTATAAATTATAAGCAAATCTTATTAAAATGGTCACAAATCTGTCTATATTTAATCCATTTCCAAGCTGCTCACAAATGCAGCAAATCTGACTTTCTTCTTGTTTGAGTTGCACTGATGTTCATCTCCAGTGCTCTTGCATCTCAAGATGTGTTTAATATTCTGGCAGGGTACAATCTCAGGTTGTCTTAGGATAGATGTTAGTGGAAATCCACATGGATAACACAAAAGCAGAAGGATTCAGACTAGATGTAAACAGAAAGATGAAGATGAGTCCTTCCCTTTGGCCACAGGTTTGCAACATTTATATAGAACCAAAAAGGTATTTCACAGACCATATTTCTAAACAACACTTCTCCTGATTTTCAGTGCTTCTTCTCCAGCGGCTCATGAATGGTCTGTGGGCCACAGTTTGACCTGTTTCATTGATTTAGTTCAGCCCTGTGCTTTAGGCCCATTCCTGTATGTGGTGTTGGCAGGACACCACAGAGAGGGTAAGACAAAAGCAAACCTTACCCTGACTCCAGGCAAGGAAAGAAAGTATCCACTTAATGGACAAAGGATGGCAGGTCTAAAACGGCTTAAACAGACCTAGTTGATCTCTCCTCTAAGCTCACTGTGTTGAGTATTTCAGAATGTGGAGGACCCAGGCTAAGGGCAGCAAAGCCTAACTGGAGCAGAGCCTCCTTCCTTCAACAGAATTCCAAGCAACAGGAATTTAAGCACCATTGCCATGGTATTGCCACATTGCAAGAACATTTAAAAATACTCATAAAATACTTTCTAAGGGCTGATGTTATCTAGCCCGTGTGTCTTTTGATCTCTACATGAGACTCATAGAGACCAACATACAAATCTCATTGCTCTTCCCACACCTTTTTGATGGCCTTTATGATACAGAACCCTGGAAGCTTTACTTCAAGGACTCACAAGCTATTTGAAAGGATATTGCTACACATGACATCTGGATCCTTATCTCTCTTTTATCACTCAGCTAATTTACCTAATACTACAGTGAAAGAATTTCTTTGTTGAAGAAAATACCATATGAATATCATCCAGCTTTCTCCACAGATAAGACAGATATTGAGAGGGAAATTTTCTTCTGTCTGCCACCAGAACACCTTTAAATAGACATCTGTGCCTCAGCTTCCCTGTCTGTGAAGAGTGAAGGAGTATTTGGTTCTCAGAGTTTCTATTTGACAACAGGAAATATGTAGCAGATTCAGCTCAGTTTCACTTTACATTTTTGGCTTCATTTGATCTCAAAGCTCAAAAATATGCAAAGCCACATGATATTTAATTTGGAATATAGTGCATAAAAAGGAGACCTGTACAATACTGAACAGAAAAGTGACGCTAAGCAATTGTTAGTAATGACAAAACAATATTGGTACACCACAGCTTTGTTCACTTGGAAAACAGCCAAGAATGGCCATCATCTTGCAAAATGGTGCCACAAGAAAAGTCAGTCTAATTTGCTAGGTCAAAGAAGTGGGTGATTTTGAAGCTACTGTCTCCCTTGGTACCTTAGGAAAGAGATTAGAATGGGGAAAAAACTGTAAAACAATGGCTGAAATAGATGAGACCTCAGAACAGCACAAACTTCATTAATGAAAAAATCTGGATCTTCACTGTTCTCTTCTGGGAGAATTAATCAGATGTTGCAGTTTCAGATTTATAGATTGCTGTGAAAATGGGTAATCTGAGGGGAAAGCCTCATAAAAACTTAACAGCAACACAGAGATAATCTGTGGGCTCGCAGTGCCCATGTCAGGGCTAATTGAAATGTTTAAGGGCAGCACAGCTTCCAGGCTCCCTGTGATACATGCTGAAGACACGAATATAGACCATCTCTTTGTCTTGACTGGACATATTTTATCGCTCTGTATCATGAGACTGTCACCCCAGACTTCTAATTGCTCAAACCTCTAGACACAGGGCACCTAATAATTGCAGTACCATGGCCAGCCTAATAATAAAGATAATTTACAGTTCAAAAGCAAAGGGTAATTTGTAATATGAATGGCTTTTTGTGTCCCTAAGCTCATTTCAGGACCTGAGGATCCATGCAGCAATAGCTGCAGCCTTTTGCCCGACTGTGTGACTTACTGCGCTAGTTTATTTTGCCATTTTGTTCCAGAGGAACATAGAAGTCAGTGAATTTGGGGGAAATCAATAGGATGTTCTGCACCAAACATATTCAAAACTGTATCTTTATTCCTCTTGTACAAGGATATCTCCTGCACAAATGCAAAACATTTTAACTTTGTATAATATTCATTTCTGTAAGTGTTACTGAAGTGTACAATGCCAACTGGAAGCTTAAAACTCATTCATAATTAGAAAAGTATCAAAGTCATGGTGATTGTTGCATTAATTTATGCAGAAAACCAGGAGCTAGTGAAAGCAAAACCAGATCTCTCTTGGAAGGAGAGGATCAAGGATTTTTGTCTTTATCAACACCAGGAACAGACCAAAATGCCTGCAGAAACATTTTCTATTCATTCTTCCACATTCGGGTCCTTTCCATGCAGTGTCCCTGTGCTGCTCTGTTCCCTCCAGTGGAGCAGACCCACCAAGACCCTCGAGTCAGTGTCCTGCTCTTCCTCTGGAAGAATTTTCTCTTTCACAGCACCAGGCTCCTATTACACAACCACATATTTTCTTTGCCTTTTTATAGTTCTCTCAGTTTTAGAGTCAAAGCCCATGCCACAGCCTTAGACCACTCCTGGCTTTGCGTTGCCACCCACATTGCGAGCGTTACCAGAACAAAGCCTCTGTTACTGTAAAGCTTTAAGCCATGACAGCTTTAAAGAAAGTCACAGTACACTCTGTGTAGGAGAAGGGTCTCTTCACTCCTCAGTGAGACCAGGTACAAACAGTAGGATGCGCAAGCTTTTCTCACAGTGGCCCGGCTCTGGACCTGAAACCAAAGGCATAGGAAGACTGTCTCACCAACCATTTTAGACTCTCATAATTTTTTTGCCATTTGCTTGGCATGTCTGATTGCTCTGAATGTCTCAAATACACCCATTCATCTTGCAATAGTAAATGGGTCTTAAAAATCTTGTTGACAATCTTACCACCAACCCCATATGCAATTTAAAAAAATGAAAAACAAAAAAGAAAAAAAGGGACAGCACAAGAACGAAACAAAATGCTAACAGGGACCTTCAAAATGTGGTCACACTGACAGGATGGCACTGGAATCTGGGTTTGTTTTAAGCCTACATTGTTTAAAAGCAGCAGGGGACCAAAATGATGATGGCATCATACTGGCTGAAGGGAAGAACCTGGATTGAACTTTCAAGCCAAATCTAATCTTGGATTTTTGTTACTGTATTCTTCATTAAGAAGCTCCCATGGGCATTGATGGAACTGCAGCATGAAGACATTTCTGTGAGCAGTGCACGAGGATCAAAATCTACTCTATGGGCACCACACATGGAAACACTATCCACAGCTTTTCTCACCAGACGTTGAACATCTTGAGAGCACAAGTAAAGGAAAGCAACATTCATAAAATCAAAACCACAAATAATCAAATATTTAGTTTTCTAATCAAGTCAAGTTGTGTGTAAGCCCTTAAACAGCATTTACAAGCATTTGATTTGCTTTCTCCATTGACTATATAAGAGTGCTCATGGGCTCACAAATCAAGGCTTGTTTGATTTGTTTTAACGTGCTTGCCATGTCAGGTGGTTTTTCCATATTCCTTGCTGTTCCTTGAGAAACTTGTAAACCGGGTCAATTTATTGAAATGTCAGCTTTTATAAATATTCCTATCCAGCCCAGCCTCAAAGTTAACACATGCTATAATTACAGCGAAACCATTTATGGAAAGTAACTAAAAGTGGGATAACCCTTCTCTCTCACACTGAGAAATATCCTACTCCTTGAGTCAACATTTTTATTTCAGTTAATTTACTTTTGGAATTCACTCTGGAAAATATATTAGCAGCTGCAGAACCTGTCCCAAATCTTACTACTTTTCCAATTAAGTCTCAATTTTTAAAATAGGCATTAAATATCTCTGGGACTGAACATTAAATATCTCTGAGATTGAACATTTTCTGCAACTTCTCCTTTGCCAAAATGAGGGTGGCCAGCTATAAGGTCAGAGACAGAAGAAAATACAGACGTATTTTGTTAAATGAAAATAACATCAAAACTAAAAAGAAAAACGCAACAGAAGTGAGAGCACCTCTAGAAAAAGGTGATATCATCCTAACATCATAGGGAACTTTAAATTAATTTCATCATCATTATTTGGTGTTTTGCCAAAATGAAAAACAATTAATATTCTTTTATTTTGCAAGGATTGCAGACTCTTGGAAAAATGACATCTGAAAATAAAACAGCAAGCAAAACATCAATGCAAAAATGCAATCCCAGACGGCAGTCAGAAACAAGAAGCAGTAGCAGACATTAAAAGGGGAAAATAAAATTTAAAAAAATAAGAAAAGTGTATATATTAGCAAGTTTAAGCAACATTTGAGTCCTTTGTGCTCCAGCAGCACAGCTATCCGATAGGTGTAGCTTCAGTGTGGAACAGTTTGCCCAGCGTAGGAAAGTACTGAACTCTGTGCCTGTTCTGGAACAGGAGATTTGTTTCACAGATACCCCGGTTTAGCTGAGATATGAATCGCCCAGCATTTCATCTGAGTGAGCCCACAGCACAGCACTGCCTGCCCCTCCTGTACCAGACCATGGATCAGTCACTGCCTCCCCTGCCCACCCTTGCCTGTAAATCCTCGTGTTTGAAAGGACACATTGAGAGGGATCTGCCTGCACCAAGTTCCCAACTGCCTGTGGACAATAAGGTGGATTGGGAATACACTAAACTTATTCATATCATTGTTACTGAGAGTATCAGTACAAAATATAAATGGAAAGTGCTAGGCAAACAGAGGGTTTTTAGTTAAAATTAGGGGCTTGCTTAGACATGACTGAATTTAAAGGCAAATCAGGTTACTAAACTAAATATTTTTTGCTTCTTGCCAGCAGACTCCCACACATATCTGCATACAGAAACTGGTAATTGCCCCATATTTTGGCTTGTAATGGAAATCCAGACGATGCAAACCCTCCTCAATAACTGACATTTATTCTTTCTCTTTGTTTTGCAAATATGAATTTAATTTAAATCAAACAGGTTAAACTGAAGTCTCTTATTTTGTAGCAGTCACAAAAAAATAAAAAGAGAAAAAAATCAAAACAAAACCATAAAACCAACCAACAAAACTCTGAAAGCACCACAACAGAAAACCAAATCAACTTAAAAGGAGTGGGAAAAGAAGCCCTATGTGCAAAATCCATGTTACTCAGTATGTAAAAGATAAATAATAATTTTTCAAATACAGCAGTTGGAAGCACTGGCCCAAACATTAGCAATATTTTGTACTGTACTAAACTAAATGTTTTTGCAAAAATCTTCTTTTGCTTTTTCCCATTTCGAAAATGAACATGCTGGACATGAGAACAAGCAGCTGCAGAAGTGAAAGGATTGTGTCTCTTAAAGGACAAAGCACAGGAATCCTCTGCACTGCCTTGGGAAATACATTCTTTGTAGATAGATAGACTGAAATAAGTGTGCACCTTCTGCATCTTCAGTGGAGTTGGAAAAGAGCCTTTGCCCATGCTCTGGGGAAGCACGCACCAAATGCTTTTGAAAATCTTGATACCTCAGAGTACATAATTATTTTGTTAAGAGGCCAGTGGAACTTGAGAATAAAATCCAACGGATACTACAACTTAGCAAAGATCTAGATCTTCACATTCTTGCTGTAATTATTAGGATGTACTGCAGAAATTTTACCTAATCAGCAATTCATGTCACAAACAAGCGTAGAATATATTGCCTTTTGAAATCACAATCCTTTTTAAATACCCAGTCAGGTCCTACAGAACCTACAGGAGAACACACTTCTCCAACCAGAGATGTTCATTACCAAAATCTATGCAGTTTCCTTTCATGAAAGAGCAGAGGTCTGTTTCTAAAGCGCAGGTGCCCAACCTTGTGACAGCAGACACAAGATGATAAAAAGGACACCAAACAGGAGCATGAAGAAATCTTGGTGAAAGGGAAAGCCATCAAATATGGAGCCTTCACTTCTTCAAATTCAAATGCTAATAAAATTTCTGTTGCATAGGTTACTGTAGTGTGGTGCAGACGTGCAAAAATTGAGTGCAAATTAGGAATGTTTGAGATACTCCTAATGGCTGATTCTGCTGAATATTGAGCTATTGAGAAAGTTGTATTACTGCAGATCAACAGGTAGGCAGTGTGCAGAAGAGATATTCAAAGGTGTCTGACAAATGGTTCTACTGCTCTATCAAAGCCATTTTACTTTTTTTATTTTACAACCGAATTGTGAAATCTGTGAAATAATTTCAGAATTTATTTCAATATGAGGAAAATAAAGGAATAGTTGGAAATGTAGCATCAAATGACCCTTTTTGGATTAATTTTAGATCTATTCCCACATCAGTTTGCTTCTATACTTTTCTGGCTTCTCAGTTTTAAGAGGATGACTGGCAAACTTCTGAGACAGAGGAGTGGTTCTTTGAGCCCAAGCAACAGCTGGAAAGACAGATGTCATCTACATTACCATTTTGTTGCTGGGGAAAAATAAAACAAGCTGGTAATACCAACTGAATAAAAATTTTTAAGTTAATTCCAGCTGTGACCATGTGATCAGCATCTACTCTGTTTGGCCCTTCCTCCAAGCACATCTGGTAAAAATATTTCAGTAGTGTGGGGAGAAAGGAGGCAGTTTGTGTGGAGATTACATTTTATTTTACCATGTATAATACTTTGTTTTTCTCACGGAATTTTAAAAAAAAGATTTGTGGGCAGATGATAGATGGGAAGAACACTGAAAATGAGAATGAGCATAAGACAGGCATAAATAGGACTAAAATAATCACAGAAGTCAAATTATACAGGACTGATTTAAGATTATTATGAGCTTTAACTCAGAGTGTTATTATTACAATAAAAATAAACATATGGAAAGATTCCTTTGAAAATCCTTATGTTATACTGAGATAAAGCAACAGGAAGCCCACAAAAAATATTTACTATCTAGATAGAAATGCTGTCATAACATGTCACCTAAATAGGAAACACTACTTGCAAATTGAATATAGGTAAAAGTTACTGAGTATTACCCACACATCAGTGAAAGATGTAGGATCCACATGCCCTTTACTATCTAAAGCTGCCTAACTCATATATAATTGAATATTCGGCCTTACAACCTCACTAAGCAAATGCACTCCCCCTGACTGGCACCCACAGCTGTGCTGCCCTGTCCCCCTGTGCCACTCCGAGCACAGGGATCAGATACAACTGCGTGGGTCTCTTGTCCTGTAGCTGAGCTCTGACACAGCCGTGTTCTGGAGGAGCTCCCCCGACCTCTGCTGTGCTTGTGGGACTGGTGACTGCATGAGTGCGCACTGGTGCTTAACACCGGGCATTTGAGTCTAGCCCTGAAGTTATGCTGACCACAGAACAATTATTTTGAAGTCTAACTTACTTCTGCTGGGGGATAAGGGTTTCCGGAAAGACTTTTTTTTAGTGGGTGAGTACGTAAAGAACACACCTCTATTCATAAGCCAGAAGGCATGAAATTAAAGTGCATGAATCCAGAAAAACTGCTCTAGGTTGGTAAACACCTTCAGATGACCATCTGCCCTCGGATAATCAAAGATCTGAGGTGCTCCCGTGTGCGCGGGATTTGTACAATTCCCTCTTTGCAAGTTCTTATTCACTGTCTGTTATATAAAACTCTAACAAGAGATCTTTTAAAGACCTAAATCTATGACCCAAATCTGGGCTGTGACTCTTTCCTTTAGAAGTGATCAATGTCAAAGAAGCCATTGAGATGGGAGTCAGTAATCCACTGTATTAGAACAAGTTTTTTCAGTTTATTTGGCACAGCTAATTTTGACATCTGCCTATTATTGCAGAAGCACTCACAGTTCTCCTGCTGCTGATAGGCTGGCAGAGCACGGCAACGCTTAACTGCATTTTGAGCATTACAACTTAGTGCAATTATTTGAAAATAAACAAAGTGTTCTGACAATTAAACACTATTTGGGTTACATATTTGATACTTTTGATACATCAGCCAAACAGAGTTCGGGACATGTGAAAACTGACATTCTGTTGTTGCTGTATGTGCAACAAGTAGCAAACAAATGGATCACACAAACCAAGCCTGAAAGGGATTGAAACCTCTCTCCAGTCTAGAAGGTGCACAGCAATTACTGCTCACCTGGGTAACAGCATTCAGTGACAGTAGATAGTTATTGTTCCTTTCATTTTTTACAGGACCACGGAGAAGCACAATTTAAACCATTAGTTGCAGTGGTATCAGGGAACTTCATTTGAATTACATATGATTGTAGTCACTCAAACACACTTTATATTTGCTTTTATTTTCGTAAAATATCAAACAGCATTATGGTGTTAAGAGTGATTTTGAATATTAAAAAACTGTTCCTACTGACAATCACATCCGACTCTTCTGTCTGCAACTATGTGAGTCACTGATTTTCCCATTAGATGCTGGTCAACAAGAACTGAAACACTAATTTTTCTTGGCAAAGTAAAATACCTTCTAGAAAAATTTGGTATATGAAATGATTAAATCATTTTTTTTATATATACAGCAAAGAAATCTTAATTTAAAAATTAAATTTTACCTCTTTTGCTTGTTCGGGTTTTTTGGTGGTTTTTTTTTTTTTTGGTAACTCTTGTTTTCAAATGAAAATGTGATGTTCATTATTTCAGACACTGAAAAAGTTACAAAACCATTCAGTTGCACTTCTGGATTTTTTTTTCTGGCTCAGCCTTCTAAAGCTTTGCATGACATCTCAATACTGAAGTCAAGGTGAATTTTCACATATTTAGTCCACCAAAACCAGTTATGGTGAATGAAGTGTTGCTCTGAACTAGTCCTACCCATGACACACAGCATATCCAGAACTTCTATGCTGAGACTTTCTACTCTTAGATCATATTTCAGAGATCAATTCCAATTTTGCAAATTGCTACTCTTACTTGTCCAAAGTGCTGTTTAGGAGCCAGGCTATACATGCCATTTTGTCAGTCTAGACACATTGTTTGTCTCAAAGGGAATAGCATCTGCTATTTTAATTCATGTCTTCTAGGGCCTGCGACTGTGCCCTATGCAAGTGCAGGAAATACTTCATGAAACTACCCCCTCTTCCAACCAAAGGGGACGGCGAGACCAGAAAACCACTGTAGTAAATGGAATGATCAAGATGACAATTGAGTACTTTTTATATGGAACTTGTAGTAACGGCAGCAGCACTTGCCTCAGAATCTTGTGAGACAGGATTTCAGTCAGGAGTACGACTTTAACTGACTATATACAGGAGTACCAGTGGCAAATGATACTTTCAGAATTCAAACAAAAACTCTGCTCTAAAATAATATATTTCAGAGATGGGGTGTTTTTATTAAAGAGAAGTGAGACAAGTAGAAGTAAAGAGGTTCATACTAAAAAATGCCCTGAAGGGCAAAGAACATGCATGCAAAACTTGCATGTTCAGAAAACTAGCATTCAAACACAGACTGTCAATCTATAAATAATGCTATTATCTTACATGTAGAGCAGAAGTTGTATTTGTATGTACATTTAGAGAACAAATAAAGTTTATACTTTCTTGTAACCTGCAGTTCCAGTGCAGGTCAGCACTCAGTAACATCAGAGGTGGAACAGAACAGCCTTGTTCGATGTAATCTAACAAGGACACACCAGATATACCAGTGCACTCCAAAACCCACACGTCCAGGAGCAGCACTCTCTCAGGGGCCACACCACCACCTGGCACGTCTTTGCTGCAGTGCTTTTGTACAGATGTTCCCATGGCTGGAATGCTTGGGGTTTCTCCCCGTTTGTTCTGCCCTCCAGAGCTTTGCATGGCATCTCAATACTGTGTGTCAAATTTTGCTCTCGTTTTTTATTCATTCCAGATTGCACTGAGAGACAGGACGGAAATGCAATCAGGAGATTCCGTTCTTTGATTTGAACAGGAAAACTTTGGAAAGTTTTACATATTAAGATAGCCTATGAGAAAGAAATGAAGCATTTGGGTACCCCTCTGCAGTGCAAGGTTTGGGATGGAAACTTGTAGAATTTTTATGGAACTGAGTCGATTATACAAATGTATAGAGATATATACTGCAAAGCCAGGTTTTAACTACCTCTCCCAACTCATGTCTGACCCTCAGTCTCGTGGTACAATCCTGTTTGCAAATAATTACTTTCATTTAGAGAGGGGTGGGCTGCCTAAAAATTACATAGATGCTATGTTTTCAGCAAATGCCCCTCACTCATTCTAAAGGAGGATGCTGTCAGCGCACCCTACTTCTAGAGCAAAGGCAAGAATCTCGTTGCAGATACTCGAAGAATGACTTTTTAAAATATAGTTGTGTCTTCAACGAGTTCTAACGTCTGATGGAGCACAGGCCTTTAAGCTATCAACAGGCAAACACTTTTAGTGATGCTGTCAAAGCAGTCCCCACACTATTTGGTGCACCTAAGCACACGAGCCCTGTTGTCACAGCACCAGCTCAGCTTCACCTCAGTTAGTAGCATTCTTAGGTTAAACTAAGTAATAATAGCTTTCCCACCTATAAAAGTCAATATAAATTGATAGAAATAGATTACTTTCAATCTAGTTTCTTTGTTTCTTCCTCTGTTATTTAACATTAATTGTCACTGACGAAGGTGGTACCTACATCCAAGGGGATGTAATGCCAGAACTTAGGCTCTCAGTTAAGAAGAACTTAAATACTCACATCAGTGACATGTCTGTGATAGTGCACTGTTGCTGGTGATGCTCTTGCAGCACTTCTATATTCAGCACAACATCCTTGCTTCACACAAGCAATATTAATCATTTAAAGCCAATTTCCAGTCTGCCTCTGGTATGCCTTGTATCTATTACACAGAAGAGTGGTAGAACTTGTATTTTCAAACATGGAGAGAGCCAAAGGGAATCTGAGGCCTTGATTCTCCTTAGCAGTAGCCAGCAAAAGCTGCTCTTGGCTGTTTTGAAGAGTACTAGACTGCTTTAAACATGCACTGACACACAGGGAACTGGGATGGAATTTTAATTTCAACGATTACCAGCCAATTACCCCATAGCAACCTGTATGCTTACAGCCAAATTATGGTGACAATAGGACAGGTAAGGTTCTACTTGTGCCACCCTCTGTATCAACACCGCCTTGCTGAAAACAGGGTAAGAAGTAGATGCAAGAAAATGGAACTGTTACCACCAACAGGAAATTGCATAAACATCACAATCAGGATCTTTCTGAAAAGACAGCAGAGATACAGCCATGGAATGTGGTTGCAAGTTATCAGGATGGTGGCAAAAAATCAGAATCATTATGCATCTCTCAATCACTTTTCCCTTTTTCCCTCTGTCATTGAGTAGCATATAACTGTTAGGATATTGCTTTACAGTTAAGGAATTTAAACTCAGGAAACGCTCCCAAAGTCAGCTCATTTCAATATCTCCAGCAATGCTGCTGCAACGAGATCATTGCTTACATGTGTGGGAAAGGGGCACAATCACCCTGTTAGCTAATGCCTCCAGAACCAATTGTAGAAGTAACACTTACAATCCACTCATCCATGCGTATCTGTGCGAAGAGTTACAGAATAGTCTTCCTTGTAAAATGTTGCCATGAAAAATAAATCTTTCTAGACACTAACACACCAACTTCTGCATCAGCTCATTGCTATTAGTATTTAGGGAATACATCAGGACGTCATAGAAACTGAGTGTACAGATGGAAATGATATAAAGAGAAATACCTTCCTGAATTTAAGATTACCGCTAATTAACATACTCGAAAAATTCACGAAACAAATAATTATTTTCCATGAAAAACATGCATGACTGCACAACTGCTTGGATAAGCTGTTTAAAAAAAAAAAGTTTTTATTAATTCCAAAGAGGATTCCTCTCTGGGTAGTTCATAGCCAGACTTCCATTTTTGTGCCTGGACTTCTCTGTAAGCTCACTGCTGTCTCAACGTTTAAGCGTCTCCTACAACTTATCCTGGTTGAGAGCATAGGAAAGTCCTTCCCTTCCCCACACTTTCATACCATGTCATAACTTAGAGGGATAACCTGGCATGTTCTGTGGCAGGTGTTAACCTCTGTAACACACAGCCTTCCATGAAAGTGACCTCAGTCCAGATCCTTGGATAAACAGCTCAACACCACCTGCACAAGCTGGCCATCTTGCGGAGTGAGCAAAACTAACTCTCCCCATACTCCTTCTCGTTTCTGACAGTAGCTCTCGTATCAGCTCTGCTATGAGCAAATGTCAAGGGGATGGTGCCAGTGACAGGACAAGGAGTAATGGCCATGAACTAAACACAACAAATTCCACCTCAACATGAGGAAGAACTTCTTTACACTGAGGGTGGCAGAGCACTGGAACAGCTGCCTGGGCGGGGCAGGTAGTCTCCCTCTCTGGAGACATCCCAAACCCAGCTGGACACGTTCTGTAACCTGCTCCAGGTGACCCTGCCATAGCAGGGGTTGGATTGGGTGATCTCCAGAGGTCCCTCCCAACCTTAGTGACTCTAGGAAATGATCTGCCGAGTAGCAGCAGGACAAAAAAACTAATCAGGCTCCAGAAAAAATTTAATCCAAGAACAGTTCAGGTAAAGGAAAGAAATAATTGGGCTTTTTTGCCATAAGGAAAATAAAATTAAAGACCAATTTGGTATTAAAATCATAGAATTGTTCGGGTTGGAAGGGTCCTTTAAAGCTCATCTAATCCAACCCCTCTGCAATGATCAGGTACATTTTCAACAAGATCAGTTTGCCCAAAGTCCCATCCAACCTCACCTTGAATGTTTCCTGGGATGGAGCATCTCAGGGCAACCTGTGTTTCATCACTCTCATTGCAAAAAATACGTCTTCTTTATATCCAATTTAATCTTCCTTTGGTTTAAAACCATTACCCCCTTTCCTACCACAACAGGACCTGCTAGAAATTTGCCTCCAGCCTTCTTATATGCCCCCTTCAAGTCCTGAAAGGCCACAGTGGTTTTTCTTGAAACTGCATTACAAAAGCTGGCTGTGGTACATACCTTACCTCATGCCTTGCTCTGATCAGAAGAGCACAAAGATGCTATGCTATTTCTGACACTGTCCAGTTACCCCATTAGGCTACTCCAGAGAGATCACAAAGCAGTTCATCATGCCTTGTAAGAGAAGGTCCATACAAGCACAGGAAAAAACACATGGAAACAATAAAATAGAAAATATTAAAAGAAAAAAATTGAAAACCCAAAAAGAAAAAAAAAACCCAAACATTGAGCACAAAATGACTCCACTAACTGTACTGAGCTTTTGAACCACACCAAACACTGGCATTGTGCCTCACTGAGGAGGCAGTTTGCCAGGATATTGCCATGGGCAGCTAATAACCATTCACACACAATGGGCAACAGAGATTAAACCCAAATATTTGAAGGTTTGCTTTAAAAATATTTTTACCATATTTAAGAAATAAAGCAGTATTTTATTCTTTCATATTGAAACTATTAAGCCAATTTCTTCAACACTAAAGCATTTCTTATTTCCACAAGCCACTGCTATATCTGTTTTCCTTCCTGAGTGTCCTGCTATAGTGCATGTGCACCCTTGTGCAAGGCTACAAAGTCTAGGGAATTCCTTTAAGTCACTCAAGTCCTATGCCAGGTGTTTGTAAGGATTAACATTTCAAGGACTTAAACAGATTGTGGGTTTCTATAAATCGCTTTCAAATCCGGTTCTTAGACTGCATGATAACTGATATTACTGGACAGAGTTAAAGAAAAGCCTCTCACATTTTCATTTTTGACTATTTCAGCACTATTGTTTCCTGTTTCATGCTGGAGCCATGGGGTTAAGAGATATGACAGATTTTATGATGCAGAAAGACTTCTTTTCTTAAGGAAAGAAGGCGAGGCTGTGTTTTCCTAACATCACTATGAATGATTTTGGTGATTTGCTCTTTGCTATCAGTAACTGATATGGTCATGGAAAATGTGACACAAGACAGAGATTTGGAAAATTTTGTTTTATGCTGTGGCTGAAAAGTCTTCTGTCTAACAGTTCACGTTCCCTCTGGATTAAGTAACCTTTGCAAGTTTTCCACAAACTGATTCTGCCGAATAGAAATTGATTAATGAGCTCAGACACTGAAATTGTCACTAGAAAATAGCCATTGAGATTCCAGTCAGCAATCACCAGCCCTGGGGTCAAGGAAGACCACGGACCGACTTAGCTGAAAAGAGAGCAGCCTTCATTTGTCTTCTCTCTAACTTCATTTTAACTGTGCCTGATGGCACCGGGTGCAGCCAGGAGTCTGCCACCACTTTTTTGATAAACCCATGTACTGAGGGCTTCTCAGCTGAGCTATAAAAATTCCTTCAAGGCTATAACTTCATTGGCCTGAACCTCCACTGCCTCTAAGCTTGTGAAGTTATTTATACCTGTGCAAAATTCCAAAAAGTTGGACTCAAACACAGTGTCATTCCAGGCATTAAAAGCATCATCTATGATGTTACTTCTAAAGTTTCCTGATACCATTATTGCCAGCTTCTTTTGAAAATACACACAGCAGTAGCATCCACCTTACTTAGGAGGGTTCACTTCACTTTCACTCCATTCTGCCTCATACCACAACAGCTGACATAATGAGCCATGTTTAAAAATAAACATTCAAAAATTCATAAGTGTAAGACTCCAAAGAGCCTTCTGTGGACAATGTTCAACACTCCTCCCACTCCCCAAACCTCAGAAGTTTGTATCTGCTGGCCTCAGAGACCGACTTTGCAGTGCTAGCTACAGATACCGGAAATTATGTAAAAGTTGTATCACATAGAATCATATTTTATAATATAAGCCAGATTTCTAGAAAGATAGAAATCTGTGAATTAGTACTGAAACAGTTTATGTTTTATCAAGCAACTTTAAATGCTAGTTTCCTGGTAGCTATTCCATCAGTAAGGAGAGATGTTTTATGTATGGTGTTCGACAACTTTTTTCTGTGAGATCTTAATACATTGATTCAGAATCAATTCTTTTGCTACTCTTAAAAACAATACATTTTTTGATTATACAACAGTCCTACAGTCAAAAAGATCAGCCTTGTGGGTTTTTTATTCAGACTTTCTATCCTCACTCTCCACCTCCTTGATGATTTCCTTCTTCCCATTACGTACTTCTTGGGAAGATGCAGTCTCTGGGGACTTCTTTAGGCAGAAGTAATACAGCTTGAAAGTTATTTCACATCGTGAACATTTTTCAATACCTGAGCTGTATTTCATTCATTGAGGTAGGGAGATGATGCTCTTATATTTTAAAGTTAAAAGGTTCCCAGCAGTCACACGTCTCTAATGTAAATTGCAGAAAGATATTTAAACTCACCAGGTTTCTCTTTCCCACCTACAAGATGGATGTCAGGAATTTCTTAGGAATATTGTGATGAAACACTATAGCTTGTGCATGGATTATGGTGCAGAATTCCTGTAGACTGATTGGTGAGATCAGTACCAGTTCTGAAAACCCTGTACCTATGGGAAGCACAGTATCTGAGCTACTAACTTCTATATTTCTATACAAATCCTTATATTTCTAAGTCTGTTCTGCATTTTAGAAAACATTGCACTGCACATCAAGGTACCTTTACAAAATAGCAATAAATTACACCAAAAAGATCACGTGAAATTAATTGTATTCAGCACATGCTAGCAAATTTTTTTGTTTTATCCTAGCCAGCCAATAAAATAAAAGCAGCTATTTAATGAAAATTAATTTTTACATACAAAGCATTTCAGACACTAAATTGCAAAGTATTAACAAAGTATATGCACAAATTTAGAATTTATTTCAATGCACACCCCTCATTTTTTTCTCTGATGCCCTTATTGCAACAATAATTGAGCTCTAATGAATTTTAAGAGTATCTTGTACCTGAGAGAAGCAGCACTGACAGACACACAGGTTTTGCCGCCTAGAAATAGAGTATTTCTAGTTATAATGATAGCCAGACAAAAAGCATACAGGCCTGAGTGGCTGCTCTAGCATTATTTTCATCAGATGTCATAAGGTCCCTGGGTACTCGTACAATCAGTAACACTTCACAGAGCCCTCACTTCTAACAAATAATTAGCTAAAATTGAACCAGAGATTTCTTACATGCATGTCATAGGTTTGATATGAATAACGAGGGAAGAGGTTAACAGCAGGTCATAGACAGTTCCCTATCTTCCAGCTTATTTATTCAGTGAAATGAGAAATTGATCACATTATTTTGTATAGAAGAGCCTGATTCATTACAATCAGCTCTGAATTGGCAGTTTTTGCTTTAGGCAATTCCAGAACATTCCTTATGCTTAAAGAGTTACTGGTAAGGTCATTTTACAACTTGTAATCACCTTTCTGACCCCTTCATGACCAGAGCTGCAAAAGCTTAAGCATATGTGAAAATTGAAAAAGGCATGCAAATGAACAGAAAACTAATGGTTAAACAAGAGGAGCTGAACAAACAAACCCATCCAGCCAAAGCAGGGATACCCCATTCGGGTGTACTAGAAGATATCAGGAACACATCATTTCTTGTACATGAGAAATGCACATTGAACCTTCCCTAATTTGGCAAGACAGCTATTGGAGGGAGAATTAATCTGATAAGTGCTGCATTACCCAGTGGAGTGTAAGAAAAAAGAAAGGCAAAGGAGACAACTACAGGTAAGGATCTGGAGTTGAAGGTGACACTACGGGGGTGGCAGGGACAGAAAAGGCTGGTTAGTTCTTACACCTAAGAGCAGCAGTGGTCACTACTCCATCTTCTATTGACCCAAACTCCCTTAGCACCATGACCCGAGGTTTTCTTATTCTAAAGAAGGTTTATAACAACTTTCCATAACTGCACACACAACAGGATAAGCTCTCTTAGGTGCTCCCTGTCTCCAAGAACGCTTTTACCTCTTCCTACACCAGTACCACTCTAACCAGGTTGTCTTTTCCAGACAGAATGAGGAACTGCAACCGCTGCAGGGCCAGAATCAATTCCTTCCCAATTACAGAGACACATGGGATAAAGGTAGGCTCCCTGTTTCAGAGCCATTGTCACTCAGATCCTGCAGAGTGCTGCTGCTGGGCTCTGGGTTAGGTGGCAGATACTCACTGAAAGTACAAGCTCCTCTTTAAATAACAGAAGTCATTTTATTTAATTATTTTTGAAAAATCTAGCTCCTGAATCAGGTTATGCACCCCACTGTGTGTTATAAGGAAAACAGAGGGGAAACTGTAATAAGTGTTTGAGAATGGGGGTGGAAAAGAAGCAGGACAGAACTTCAGCCGATTTATGACTAAGGGTGTAAATTGGTACAGAATTAACTGCTTAGCATATGCCATTCATTAAAACAGCCATCAAAGAGAACAAGCACAAAACAAAGAAACATTGCATGTATGTTACAGTTGGAATAACTTCTTAATTATGCCTGTTAGCTCCATTATCGCCACTTCAAAGCATAAGAAAGTGTGCTTTAAAAATCATTCTGGTGGGTAACTGAACTAGGATATGTTCAAGGATATACGATATGTAATTTGCAGATGATACTTTTTAAGCATGTAAGTTCCATATACTTGGGAAGCTTATGTTCAAATCTGCAAAAGAACTTCAGTATCTAAAATGAGATTAAGAAGACTTCTTTGGGCTTCTACAGCCAGTAAAGTAATTCTTCAAACTCCTCCCTGACCCCACAGTTGCTAGAAGTCTATAATTGGTTACAAGTCCCTTAATAATGTTTACTGAGTGCTTAACAGTCTGTTTTACACTTGATGAAACAGCCTTCTCACCAGCAGAAGCAAGTAGTTTGAGACTGTCTAGCGGCTAAAAATGACACGATCAACAAGAAGGAAGTTGTCTTATGTTCCCTAAGAACCAAGGCTTCTAAAGCATGTCAGTCTGGTAGGGGTGATCAGAACTTGTCCAATGCATATTGGAGGAGAAAGGTGTGATCAAAGAGGGAGACAACTCAATTTTTATACAATAGGTTAGTGAGCACATGCTCAAAACTTTCCTTAATCTGAGAGAATCCAAAAAAAGTTTCTCGTCTTCCAACTCTTAGTCATGAAAAAGCTACTGGAACCATAGTTGTGGAGATGCAGTTTCCTTCTAAAACTGCCCTAAAAGTGGCAGTTAAGAGTGGTTTAAAACATCCCTGTAACAATCATGTAAGTCAATACTGGTAGTGGGACAGGTGAATGTTGTTTTATGCCTACTAGAAACTGGATGATACCTGCAGCTTTCTTATCTTCAGGAAGCCTAATTTACTGGGATTTGTTCAACATTCATAAGGAAAATGGTTGAAAAGAAAATAGGAAATATCCAGTTTAACAAAAAAAAAAAAAAACAGCTAAGAAAATTAGGGAAATCTCTGTATTTCACTAGTAAACACTATTTCAAATATTTTTGTGAACATATTTTATCCAGCTTTCTTGGTACATGATTAGCCTTTCTGGTCAGTGTATATGAAATATGTAATTAAAAGGTTAATAGAAGCAAAACTAAGTATCAGCTACATATTTCATGTACTCCATTTCAACATATCTAATGCTTTCCCTTTTTCTCACATGCATTTCATTTTGTACCAAGTAGCAAAGGAAGAACTTTCCACGTCTTTCCAGTCTCTAAAATTTCACCCTTAAGCAATCTCATTTAAGACAAAGTTTCTTCCCTTTGTTTAGGCCTTGTTTTATTTCCAGGCTGCTGCTTACATTGCTTTACACACCACCCACACAGATTTAAACCTTCTTTTGTATGAGTGTGCAGCAGCTTTGGATCTGGTCAAAGCTTTCCTTGCAACAGACTCTCCCTCTCCACAGGCAGGGTGGGGAAGTCCAGCTGCCATAGGCACACGAGAGCAAAGCAGGTCTCTTTTAACCCCACCCCTTTTCCAGAGCTTCGACAGTGTCAGCATGCTGGATTTACTGTTTATATCTGCTTAGGACATACAGCATTTGAAACAACCAGGCATTTTGCAACAATTCTAAAAGCCAGCCACCTTTTTTTACTATGGCTAGCACAAAAAATACGTCTGTCTAAACAAAACAGTGCATATATACACAATCCCTTCCCAGCCTCAGAATCCCATGGGTGCTCTTGCTCCCGTGCCACCAGCTGTATTGGAAGGCTAAAGAGGGAAGACACTCCTGCTGGGAAAACTCTTTACACCTCTGTAAGGTCTTTCAGTCCTGCTCCTATTAGACTCAATAATTTCAAGCAGTTGGCAAACCATTAGGACCTGAGCTCTATTTTTTTTTCCCTGTTGGAAATTTTATGTTTGGACAAGTCAAGCTTCCCATTGTGAAGTCAAGGAGAAAAATTGTTCTGAGATGCTCCTACAAGAACAAGAGCTACCAAAATTCAGCAATGATAGTTTTTGTTCAGCGTAGGAACAGCCCTGAAGAATGTCATTGACATAAAGAGTACATCACACATCCAGATGGTAAAAGCCAAGGAACACCGAAGGAGACAATATGAAGACCATGAACTAGCCTTGTGAAAACAAAACTAATTTTTCCCCTTTGGAACTATCATCTCTAACCAGTAGTGGTCCTGGGCCCAAAAGTGAATAAAAAATTAATTATAGCAAAACATGAATGCCAACAAGTCAACAGCTAAAGTACCATTTCTCTGAATAAAGAAAGAACTAGAATCTCCTTGCATCTTCATCCAAATACGTCTTTGCAAAAGTTGCAAGATTTTGTGGAGTCAAGAGTTGCACATTCCATTTATGGCTTCCAGGATAGATTCATCAGGGAGATAAAATTATGAAAAAGAAAAGTGAGAATTCTATCTACTAAAATCCAAAATTAAGCGATGCTACATAAACCTATTTTGTGAAAGTATCTGAAAGGATTTCTGCTCGAACTCAGGGTGATGACCCATTTTCAAGGTTTGAAGATTACAAAATGGTGATTTTTTCAGGCTAACTGTAGGCAGACCTATCCCATGATAAATTGTATATTCAGCTACAAACCTCGGAGCCCTAAAAAAATAGTTAACATCCTATTTCTGCAACAACAGTGTTATAGTCTTTCTTCAAACTTTCCTAAATCCCTATAATAAATGGAAGATATTTCATTTTAGACACTCGCAGATTCCATAATGAGTTAAGCCTCTTTACAGTTTATTTTAATAAAGCACAGCTTTCTAAATATACAGAGGCTATAAAACTTGCAGGTTGGAGCAATAATATGTTTAGTAGCCTTGCTTTATAAAGTGGAAATGTTTGCATGTCTCAAATTACGAGCAATTTAAAGTAGGAAGTAAGCAAACTAGCTCTTGTGTTATGAAGCTTGACATTGTTAAGCCTTAAGAGAACACATACTTCAAAGTCACACAGACTGAAATATGCCCTGTAAGCTTGGCAAGAGGACCAATGCCATAACGATGTACTGCACAAAAATCACCGCAAATTTCCATTTCTGTGTGAAGTCACCTTGCTTTAAATTTTAAAATTTTACTTATGGTCCTATTTTTAAAATTGATTCATTATTCCTTCTCTTATAAAAAGATCAGGTCATACGAAAAAGACAAGAAAGCCTTCCTCTGGATAACAACTAAGAAAAGTAGCAGGTGTAAATTATAAACAGTAAAAAAATATACCAGTGTTTAAATGAAGAGAATCAGAAATATCACTTGATAACAAGTATTTCAAAGGTAAATTACTAATATTTTCTCCTGCACTAACATAAGTGCGGAGACCCTTCTTCTCCACGAATTTGGTATTAATTTTGCATTGACACCTGTGTCTTTTCTGCTCATAAACAGCAGAATTAAAGTCAATGACACTATTTACAAACCTAAATGTAATAATTCCGAGTTCTTCATGTAATTGTAGTTAGAAATCAATTAATATTAAATTATTGTTTATATGAAATACAACAAAATATTAATAAGCACCTAGAAGCATAACAGAAATTAAAAAATCTAAACCTAAGCAGTTTCTGCTTGGTCTGTCAAATCAGCCTGGAATACTGTGATTTTTCAAATCTATATCTACTTTATTTCAGAATATAACTGCTTTGGAGATGCACCCACCCGGACCTGAAAAGAATTATTCTCAAAGAAGGCTATATCACGACATATGTACACGAGTCCACAACTAGAGTGCTCCATGCATAAATATTTAGAAAAAGAAACATCATTAGTCAGTTAATTTAATAATCTGGATGCAAATAAGATGCCTACAGGGAAATCAACAATGTAAAACTGTATCTAAAGTTTTTCAGAAAACAGGTTAACTCCTACTAAGAATCATTGCTTGTTTTGTGTTCATTATAATGCAAAAGTAACTCTCAGTTTTTATAATGGTTCTAAAAATATTCACTTTAGAAGTTGTTCCAATTTGTAGATATAAATATTGTGACGCAATATATGCAAAACTATGAACCTCACTGCAAATTCCCCCAATTTTATAAATGTCAGTCTGCTCAGTTTTGAATGTGAGCTGCATTTAATGAACCTTCTTATTTTTCCTTTGTTCCTTTAGTACTCATTTAGATGAAAGTCACTGGCTGACGTTAGACATTTTTATCACACACCACGCTGAATCTTATACATAAAACGTTTCTGGGGCCTTATAAAAATAGAGATTCTTGATGAATTGGCACCATAGAATTGAGTTACTATTTCTATCCGTTCTGTTGGCACTAAACTACAGTTAAAAAAAACCCTCAACTATTCTGGAAAGGAGTATCTTCTCCAAAGCCCTTTTATTTTGATATATGCAGGGTAGGTCTGTGAGCACAGAGGTGCTCCTTTTGGAAATATTTAGTAAACAGAGAGAGATGGCAGATCTTGCATGGCATATATCTATTTCTGAGAGTTCCTTAAACATCATACAGGAGATCATTAGGAATAGACAAGGATGACACACTAAGCTAACTAAATGAGATATTCCAAATTGACTAAATCCTAAACCACAGTGGTACTTTTGAAAATCCCTGTCTGTGTGCCTGAACACGACAAATGCAAGAGCATTTTAACAGCCCTGACATGTAATCAGCGTTGCTTATATAATTCAACTTCAGACTTGAAAGACTGCTAGCACAATATTATTGTCAGGAAGAGAAATTAATGCATATTAAAAGTAGTTGAAGTTTTTAGATCATCTTCTGACAAACTCAGGCCCTTTGATGAAGGACTAAAGCTGCTGAGCGCAGGCAGTCACAGAGATGCCCTTCCCTGGTTCAGAGGAGTTTGCTGAGCAGACGAGGGAGCATGGGCCAGAGCGTGCACTGCTCTGGGCTGCTACAGCTGACAGCTGCTAAGGGACTACCACATTTCGATACTACATCATGATTCACAATGTAGGTTTTCTCACTGATGTACAGAAGCTGATGGCAGCCCTCACTAATGAAATTTTATTAGCTGAGTTTAGAACATGAAGGAACAAGAACTTGCAAAGTGAGTTCAAATAAGCTGGTGTGGAAGCAGACACGTAGCACAGGCCTTTGAGTTCCCACACCTTTGCTTATACGCCAGGAAACTGAACCTTCCCTTTCAAACAATTAGAAAGTGATAGCAGCAGCAAATCAGTCTTTGTTCAGCCAAAGCTACAGAACTCTTCTCTGTGCAAAATTAGATCTCTCCGGACACTATCTCTCCAAGCATACACGATGTATGCAGTTTGCCTTTTTTCTAAAAAACAAGAAACATTAGTCAATTCAGCAGAAAGAGGGCTTGTGGATTTCTGTGGGCTCATATCATCACAAAAGGAATTGACTAGTTTGATCCAGACCATATGCAGGTGATGATAGGTCTGTCCTGCTGATTCTGATATAATAAGCAGCTTCAACTGGCTATAAAATAAAAACTGCATCTTTATGGGTCTGGGTTTTAACTTATTTGTTTTGGGGTTTTTTTGTTTGTTGGGGGGTTTTTTTTGTTTGTTTTATTTGCTTTTTTGGTTTTTGTGGTTTGGGGTTTTTTTTTTGTAAGTCATGTGCATTGAGCATCAGAATGCTTTGTCAGATAATGCTTTCAGTTGATGCTTTCGGAGACTTGAATGCATGTAGCTCCTGACAATGATTATATGCACGTGTCCCATATAATTCCAAAAGCACACCCATTATGAAAGATTAGTACAGTTGTGCTTATGATGTATTTAGGTCGTCTGTTACTGAATATTTCTACTGTCAGTACAACAAAAGTGTGATGATCACAGTTAAAGCTTAACAAAGAAAATGCTGTCAGGCAATTAGTAAGCTGAAGTCAGCAGTACTAAAGTGAAATATATCATGTTTGGAATAGCACAGTGGTTTGCTTGTGATAAATGTTGAAACAGGTCCTCATACGCAGAACATATCCTAGTTTTGGAAAAGAGTTTAGCATCTGAAAAAAAAAAACCAAACAAAAAACAGATCCACAAAAAAAATCCCAGAACTTTAACTTGTTATATATTTCTTACTTTTCTTTACAAAATAGCCTCAGCCACTGGCACCTAGAGAGGTATTTGCTCGTTATAGGACTTTTGCCATTTATGAAAATGCAACAGCAAGCTCAGGAGTAGACTGCAGTACAAACATGTGTATCTACTTAAGAGAGACTTCATCAAATGAATAATCTCATAAACTGCAGAAATTGTAAAAAAATCAAGCGAATTTTATTCTTGAAAGACAATTATGTAAAAAAAAAGAAATAATTTGGCAAAACCTGGAATACTAGGCTCTCCGTTCCATTAGAGGAAATAGGAAGGTAGAAACAGAGTCAATTCAAGATCAGCAAGGTGTCTTTTCAAAGTCTCTAAGCCTTCCCCGTTGCAAAATAAACAATTAAGAAAGCTATAACATACATTTTAGAAAGGAATAACAGCTAAATTCAAGTACAGCCTGATCAAGCATGATTTCAGCACAATTTATTCTATACTCGCTGACTTATATCAGGTCTCAGTTTGTTCTAAAAGGTTTTACTGGCCCCATTTTTTGTCAGACTTCAGTCTTGCTTAGCCTAGTTATCATACCTATGAAAACAACTGCTACTATATCATGTTATAAGAAGAGAGGCCAGATCATTCCTGACAAAAAATGATGTGTTTTAAAAACCAGTGAAATACAGTTCAGAGAGAGAATGTGCAAAATGAGATAAGCTAAAGCAAAAATAATGCAGGCCTGGAACAGAGAGAAAAAAAATTCTTATTGTACTCTAGAACTAACTCAATTATCGAAATATTCTCAATATCAAAGCCAACATAATCCTGGGCAATATACAAAACAAAGTTAATACTGTGCCTTGAGCTACAGAGAACTAAATTCTGAGCCTGTTAACCCTTGAATGCTGGAATACTAATGCACAATACAAAAATGAAAGAAATCCAGCAAAGAAAAGGTTTTGGCAGGATTGTTAAAAGCAGCAATACCAAATGCTTGGCAAGTTAACAACTATGGAAGGTACAACTGTTTTCATTTACATGAATAGTACAGACCAAAAAAAAGTAGTAAAAATCGCTTGGCAAATCAAACTTTCTCTCAATAATATTTGTCACTACAAGTCTTAGACTACTGGAAAGACTGAGAATTGGGAAGAGTGAGCAAAGGAAGTGATAAGTTCTGAAGCTCTTCGTGTAGGAGAGCCTCCTTCTCTCTGCCTGTATGGATCAGATCCTTCCCCCAGGCTCGTTGTGAGCAGTCGGCGACGGTGACCAAGAAGGAGCAATAAGGAAGCCACACCCTATAAACCCTAAATCACACAACCACTCTATAACTGTTACAATAAGCTGGCAAGTGTTCTCTGATAGTCTTTGGTATTGTTTTGTGGAGTTCGTGCCTGTAATGGAATCCATAAGGTAAAAACTCCCTGGCACTTGGCATACACTGTAGAGAGTTCAGCACTGACAAACCCACACACAGTTGTGCATATCTGGCCCAAAGCTTTTGAAGGCTGTATTTTCAGGCAGGCAGACATCAGGCAGAAGCTTTGGGGAAGTCCACCACTGTTATTCCATAGAAAGGGAAGAAGCCGTCCTCTGGCAGCTCTCTTGCAAAAAAATTCTACATCCACACTGATTGTGATCTCTTTCACAGAGGCACTGACTGTCTGTGGCACACTCATTTAATGTCTTATCACTGACTTTCCACATTCATGACTTTCATGTATTATGCAGACAGGTAGAACCAAACTGCTCAGATATTCATGGCTCCATTCATATCTACAGAAAATCATCTTAGAATCTTTCTAGTGGCAGGTGAACTAGTATGAGACAACGTCTGTGAACACTTGACACTGAATTATAATTCACTGTTTATTTTTAATGACGTACTGGCCCTTCACTATGATGGTAAACAGTGTTTCAAAAAAATTCTGAAAATTATTTTTTTTTCTGAAGGAATAATCATTCAATTTTCTGTGAAGTTCTGGTTTTTGTTTCACTAATTCTACAATTCCACTTAGTTCTGATAGAAAAACTCTGGCAGCTGGATAGATCTCTGCTGCCTTTGCTTGCAGCCTTGAACTGACCTTCTCTTCCACTACAAAAAGTGCCAAGACAACAGCCAGAGCACACTGTGTTCCACCTGTACTGCACATACAGTGCCCTTGCACAGCAAAAACTCTGTTCTTAAACTAAAACTTAAAAAGTAGAGAAATCGCTTCCTAAACCAGTCAATAACCTGTCAACTATCAGAGGAGAGGTAACCACGGTATCTGTGAAAAGGAAAGAAAAGCAATCCAATGCTCAAACTATTCCACGAAGCAGAAACTGTGTAACATCACTGTCTGAGGGCAGAACTCGGAAGGTATTTGTGAAGTTCCAGATGCACAGACTTCACTTCACTTCCGTATTTTATATATTTAAATTCCTCAGTTTCTGATCCAGGTTACACCTTATTAATATGTTTTCTCCCCACTCCTCAGTGAAGCTCTCTCTTACATTTTGCCCTCTTCCAGGCACAGCTGCATGAGCTCCCTCCCTGACTATCTCCTTACACAGGGAAAGGACCTTATATTTCTGTTTAATACATATTAATTGCTTTAAATGGTATTTAGCAGTGGAAAAAAAAGAAAAAAGTATTCATCAACTCCCAAATATCTAATAATTGTAAGTGTTGTGCAAAGCACATCTCAGTAATTCTGCAGAGTCAGAGCCATGATAGGATTGAGAGTATAGACAGTCACCTGACCAGCTGCCTGCTTCAGTTCATTCTACTTATTTTCCTTATGGGGTGTCTGCTTCATTTTTTAATTATGTGCTATGGGATATGAGGAGGGATCAAACATTCTTTGACAGTCTGAATTGTTTTCTCAGGACACCAGCCAACACTGACAACTTGCTGTTTCTCAGGATGAATTATTTTGATAGGCAGAACTATAATACATCAGGAAAACAGTAGCCCCAAGATTAGTAATGACTAATTAGCATTTTCCTCTCACTCAGACTTGTATAGTAGCCTGAAGAACTTCCATTCACTGGTAAGAAAGACACTGGAAGCACATAGTTCAATCCAAGTAGGTTATTGTTTTCCTGTTGTTTGGGTGTTTTTTCCTTATTCTTCATTTTGTGATCTTTCATTTCGGATGTGTTGAATTACCAGGAAAGGACAACTGCACTTACACCAAACCAGCATAATGGGTGAAATCAGAATGACAGAAAAGTACATGCAGCGTCAGGACAAGAATGCTAAGGATACAAATAGGTGCTGGAGTTTTGTTAGTCTGAAGATCCCAAAATTATCTTTACATTCTTTTAAATCATTTCCAGAGAGATTTTATAATGCTTTGCTACCACAAACACAAAGAAAAATCCTAACTCCATGAATAGCATTTGGGCACAGGCAACACCAGATCAGGGCGCTGCCAAAGCAGCAAACACACATGGTGCAGTGCAATGACCTTTGTCTATGCCTGACCCCTACAAAACTAGGCTTGGCACTGATACTGCTACAGGAGGAATCAGGGTCTGAGAGGAGGCTGCAGCCATCTGTGGGAGCCCTATTCTGCAACAGATTTCAAATCTGCTGTCATCAGGCTCAGATGTGCCCCTTTCTTCACTTTCTCTTTTTCCTTTACAGGAATGACTCAATCCCCTTTCTCAAGGACAGCAAATCTCAAATTTGTTTTTACTACTTTATGTAGCTTCTTCTTGATGTCCCAGGGACTACAGAGAAGGCAGTTACGTCTGTGCTCTTTATCCGAGCTATGTGTGCCTTTGAAATCAATGTCAGCAGCAGGAGCAGAAGGTGAGATTTTAGGACCTAATTTCACTATCATATACAAATATACAGGTTCATCTGACAACCTCAGAGGGATTTTTGACTTTCTGCCCTGATAATACCCTGCATACCATGACAGGAGAAAGTGAGGTATTTAACATCCACAGCAGACAGAAAACCTAACCCCTGAGTTTCCACTCCTTCATTTCTGCTACTGCTGTTATTATTATTATCATCCCACTTATCCAGTAAGCTATTCCCTTACCAGGTTTATGATGATGTAACCACATTGTCTTCAACTGAGTTATTGATTTATACTAGCATAACAGAAAAGTCTGGCCTAATAAACATCGATAAAATGAGAATAAAGACCAATTAGTGTTTGCACAGAAACCGTTTGCACTAAAATTAATTCTGTCTGCAGTAAATCTAAACAGCAGACAGAAATTTCAGCAGGAAACCAAGGATATTCTATTTTGTTTTTCTCTTCGTACTTACTTTATTTAAAAGATAAATGTTTTTTCAATCAATGCTATTTGTTAAAGTTGTCATTAAAAGTAAATGGATTAAGCCAAATTCTGCCAGACAATGTGTGCCATTCAAGAGCCCTATAGTACGAAAGCATCTTTCCTGAGTCTACAGATTTCTGCACAGCAAGGGTTCTTGCATGGTTTCTCAGCATTTATACATATCATCTCACATCACAGGCTGAGCTGGTACAAAGAGACCCTGGTACCTTCCACACAAAGGTCACAGGCCACTGTTATTGACATATGCCTTTAATCCTTTGGATGCTTCAAAAGATGAAGATTAGCAGCAATCTTCAGAACTCGCACCCAAGAGATAGTTATTTGTCAAAAAGTTGATGTTATTGATGCTTACAAAAGAAGGAGAGTATGTAATTTATCTAATAAAAGTCAGGTCTTGTTTGCCTAGGCTCCAGAGTTTTGACAGTTCCCTCGCTGAAGTGTTTGATGTTGAGTTTCATATAATAAATGCAAATTTTTCATCAGCTATGCATCTTCTTAGGAGCAACTTGTATTATTGTGTGGATTTTCTTCCTCGGTTTTCTCCAGAGTTTTTCCTCTTAAAGTCTTTGTTTCCTTTAGAATTCATTATAAATGACATAATTATATGTCTTTTTCTCCCTTGATTGAGAGCATTTCTTACAGATGATGATTTACCATTTGGAAATTACAAATAGCATGAATAGATACAATTATTATATTGCAGAATTTCCTTTAAAATCCAGAAATGTGGTTTAGCTGAACTGTTTGCAAATGATAAGTAGGCAGGTCACATTATTTCCTCTAATCCTCATATGACCCTTGATGCAAATTGAAGTGTTTCCTCAAACTGGATTAGAAGGTGTCCTCTGGAATGTTGAATAGATATAAGATTGGGATGAGTAGAAATGGACATGGAATACAAGTAAAAGAATTAATAAAAATAATTACTTTTTTGAGGATTCTTTCAGGAAATCACCCTGTTTCAGTAAGGTGGTGTTCCAGCTGAGACAGTCAGACCAAAGCACATTTATTGAAAACCTTCCCATCAGTTTTGACTAGACCTTTGCCCAAGTTTACGTAAAAGTTCCATTAACCACTTCTTCATTTTTGAGTCCTATTTTTCATAGAGAGAAAGAACAGAATACAATGTTTAAAAGTGTAAACCATGGTTGTATGGGGCTAGAAGTCTTTTTATAAGGTCACCTGTCATCACAGGATTTATTTCTAGAATGCTTGGATGTGTCTTGTAGGTGATAGTCTACAGCTTACAAAGATGAACCAAAAATAACAGTTTTATTTGTTATACATAAATGCTATGAGTATTTCTTGTTTTGTTTCTGTTCCTATGGAACTGCTAGAATGCAAATGTTTTCTGCTTTAGAAACACATTTAAAAATAAAACTGTAAATAATTTGACACTGGTGTTGATTAATTAATGAAACAAAAGCCCAGGGACACTTTCATACATATGATTGCATGTGTCCATTAGTGTGTTAGTTACTGCTGGTACCCATCCTCAAAAAGAGCTGCGGCAAAGACCGTTACATAAAGTATGGCCTGAAGCCCACTGAAATCAATCTGAAAATGCAATGACTTCAAGAGAGTCCTGTGTGCAACAGATGGCTGTTAACAGCCAGTTCTGAGTATTTGAAACAGGCTCATCCTGCCTTGGAAAACGAGGGCCAGAGCATCCATTAACAGAGTGAGGAGAGGAGGTGAGAGGGCCAAGGGAATTAAAGATCAAAGAGCTGCAATTAGGCAATATTAATGAGGAATAATCTCAAAAGGTTTCCACTTTTGTAAAAAGCCTTCAGTTTGTTTTATAAACAGAACTCTGTGTAATGTAGAGCCATCTATCCATGATCCAGACTGTTTTCAGGCTCCAGTCTCTGTTAGGGCTGCTAACATGTTAAGCATACTCTGAGTGAAATCCAAGCCAAAGCTCATATTCATTTTAGTCTCTGCAGGGCTAGGCCAGGGCTTAGGACTTCTTCATATCCTATTCAAAATGTCTAACATGAAGGCCCATTTCTTTCATCAAACATTTGCAACTAAAAACAAAGACACCCCAAAATATCCACATCATGATATTTTTCTGAGCTGTGTAAAAAACTTTGCCATTCCTTTGATTGTCTTCAATCTTCAAATAAAATAATAAATAAATAAATAAGCACCAAACTCTACAACTCAATTAATTCTGATGCCACAGCTTGCTACTCCAGGAAGTAATGCACAACAAACTTGACTCACATAGAACTGCCTGCAGTTTATCTAAAAAAATACTGCAGAAGTCCCAGTCACTCCTTCCTCATCCCATTTCCTGGTCATACCTTGCTATCCCTTTGCGTCTTCCAGCACTGGCATTTATCTGATCAAGCTGATCAACTCACAGAAAAGAAACCCCATCAAAAGCAACAAATCTATTTGAACATGATACAGACACAGTTCAAATGCTAAATGTGTTACGAGAAGGGCTCACTCTGTGGAGATGTGTTGCTCCATATAAAGAAACAAAACCCCTGAGAGCCAAAGTCTGATGACAATAAGAATGAAAACATTTTAGCTTCTACAGCAACCCCAGCCAAATAATACTAAAAAGTTTAAGAACCAGAGTAACACGGAGTTGAGCTAATTTCTCTGCTACTTCTGAGGGCAAGTCCTGTCCCTCCATGTGCCGTCCCTTATTGTCACTCATCTGACTTCTCTATGTCAGTACAACTTGAGAGACCTCAGGAAACTATAACCTTCTCTGGGTGGGCAATTACTTTTGCCAGGTTGATGAATCAAATTATTTCAAGTGAGTAGCAGGAAGACGTGGCAGAAGTCCCAAGAGAGGGACAGATAAGGACCACCTTTCTTCTGCTGTGATGAATTTGTAGACACCTGTTCATTAGGTCTAGTGAAATTTAGCCAGAATGAAGATAATACTTGCCAGTTAGCTAGAACACGTAAGAAGATCTGTTGTCAATAGATTTGTCCCACTGGCCTAAGTGAGTGAGTCACTGTAAGGAACACAGTGTCCCAGCAAAGCTGAGAATTATGTCCAAATATTTGATGACAACCAAACTGTTCCCTCCTGACGTGTCCCTGGTGCCAGCAGTGAACAGACTCCTGGCAAAGGAAATGTACTAAGTGTAAACGGTGATCCACATTGCAGAACCACATCACCAGCAGCACAGACCAGTGGCAAAGATCACCTGATTGGGTAACATCATCACAGCTGAGGCACAGCATTTACTGACAGAGATAATAAATACCAGAAATGAAAAAAAAATCAGAAAAAATTTTCTCAGAAAGGTTGGAAAATCACATCTGTTCCAAGTGTGAAACTTCTAATGGTCATGTATTTTTTGTTTGTAATAGACTGCCCTTAATACATGGCTTATATTTTAACTGAAAAACAAAAGCGAGATATGCTGCTTTCTAAAGGAATGAGAAAAGTAATGATCTCTGCATGTAAGAGAAACAATTTTTCATCTGGATGACCAATACTGGTCACATTATTTTCTGGTGTTCCTCTATAAGTCTGCTTTCTGAGTCCTATATCCAGGCTAGGAGGAATTTTTATGTTTAAACCATCAGGGGTCTGCTGGTGCCTTTGACTTCTACATGTTACATCAATACTAACGGCTGTTGGGCCCTCTTATAGAAGAAATCCCTCATGACTTCTGAAGATCAAACACAAAATTAAAACAACGCTTTTATCTGAAGTTCTGGCCATTATTTTCCCTTTCAAATTTTTTTTCTAAAATTAGATGCTAGCAACATATCTTGTTTTTAATAACAATATCCTGCGGAGCTCAAAATAATTTTAAAATTATAATATTTTTAGTTTACTGAAACATGTTTTTTGGGAAAAAAATCTTTTAAAATTCAAAATTATCTACAATTCTGAACAGAATAGTTTAAAATCTGGGGGAGAAATAAATATTCTATTATGAACCTGCAAAATGGAGACAATTATGAAAGTTTAAAATGTTTCACAAAATAATTTTTGTGTTTTTCAACCAGCTCTAGTTGCACACTTATTACAGTAAAGCAGCTTTTAAAAAGCAGCTGTGTTTTCCGCCAAGGGGTGACAGCATTTCATTGTGGGGATAATGTGTGTAAATGATCCCTTCATTATATAGGGTCTGATCTTGCATTCCTTGTGCATCCTAAGTTCACACTGAAACTAACTGTGTGTTAACAATAGTATTCCAGACAAATTCTGATGGGATAATTGTGTCATTATCACTACCTAAATTTCCCTTGTTTCATTTGGATTCAGTGTTTTCCTTTCTGCTATTGAGCCAAAGTCTTCAGAAGGAGTTTTGTCATATAAAGTTGCACAATTTTGGTTTGACTTGCTACAATTTTATGCACCTTGGTGCATTTTCCTGCTGAGGCAAGTGCTCTTCAGCAGCAGAGGAACTTTCTTCCTTCCATAATGCAGGATCCGGCAACTGTTCAAAAGCAAACTAACACTGTCCAAGATAGATCAGAAAATAAACATATCTGCTGAAACGGAAACACAAGAAGCCATTCAGGTTCTGGACTACTGTCACCCAACCTGGAATTTAGCTGGAATACTCGATCAACATAATTGCTCTCACAGAGACTACCTTAATGGTCAGTGGATATTTTGCACGGATACAGAAGCATAAACTCCAGTGTACAAGTTTATATAAAGCAAATTAATTGCTGCAATCATATCATCAAAAGTTTCCAAAAAAATTATTTTCCTATCTCGATGGTAATCTTAAAACCTTTAAGCCAAAGATAAAACATCAGCACATTAGTAGTGCCTGCATACTCACAGTTTGAGGATGTCTTACAATGAAAACATGAAATTATTTCAAATTAACAAAAAAATAAGGGATTTGTGAGGGAAGGCAGATAAAACGTAAATTTTAAAGACCAGAATAACCATAATTTTTCCTGAAGAGTAAGTTAAACACATGAGAAAAAATTAAGAAAAAAAAAAATGAAATGCCCAAATTATTTCTTACAGAATCAATAATATAAAACATATCTCCATTATGCCCTGGTTTAATTGAAACTACATTTCTCCAATCCTTGCCAGAAAAACAGGAGAATATGGCTACAGAATTCATGCGCCCACTTTTTATCTGCATGACCTGCTTCAAGAGCTAAGCCAAGTTTCATTAAAAATTATTGGTCTCATAACTTTTTTTTTCTCTGCCAAAAGACTCCCATATGGCACCAATATCAAGATAAAATTGTGGCCGTGCAAAGTTTTTCCCACTCTTAATTTTTAAAAAAAACTATAAAGTGATTTTATGGCAAAGTTAAAAACTGTCAAGTATGGTAAGATCTCACTTGATAAAGTTCTCATGGGCAGTTGTGCCGGTTTTGAAATGGGGTATTTTCATCTGAAAGATGACACACAAGATGTTCTCATGTCTTATGCACAGTACTGAACTATAGCAGCTCAGTGGAATATTATCCACTCCTTGCTGGGTGCTCTGCTAACACATATTGTGGTATCAAGGAATTCTTTTGTGTTACTGTGGCATCTGCTAAAAATGTCAGATGTGATCACAGGCCTTGCAAAACAAGTATTTTAACAACCAAAACCTTATGATAGGTTATATTTCAGTGACTTGGAAACAACACTGCATTATCTGAGAAAACAGCACAGATGTTGCTTAATAAACTGCTCAGTTTATGCATTGTATTAACCTCATGAAACATTTATGCAAATCTTGCATTAACAAAAGGTAAAAGAATCATTACAGGTTATGAAGAAAACAATGTGACAACCTTTGTTTTTACCTCCATGTTTTATGGGGGCATTTTAACTCTTAGAGGTTTCTGTTTAGGAAGACACAAGGGCATTATAGATTTTCATCTATTTTGTTTTCAGTTCTGCTATCATTCCTTCCAGCTGATTTCACATTTTATAATGCTAATAGTGGGTGTATGGTTTTGAGTTTCTCTACTGTCAGCTGGTCAGTAGGTCTGGGGGATATATTTAATGGAATCTGACAGCTGATGGAACTGATCTCATTGAAAGGGGATTTGATATGTGGGATGAATGTGGTGACCCTCAATTCGACATATTAATGACCATTATTATTCAAACTCTTGCAGCCAATATAACTCTTTTTCTTGGACACAGCAGTACATGTGTATAAAAGAAATGACTTATGGATGAGTTAGTCCATATACTGGTTTGAGTGTCATTTAGATACCATGTCAAAACAGATTAGCTATTTTACCCTGAGATAAAATTAAAGGAAAAGCTTTTGTACTCTGTACACTTGTAAACAAAGCAATGATAAAAATGGGTAGTTTCACTGGACTGAGTCAGAAATCCAGCAAATACACACACCTCCAACTGTGGGGAAAAAGCGTTCGGCAATCTGGGCAATAGAAAATAAAACTCAGCAGTCGGATACTGCAGCTGCAACCAACAGGTCCTCCTCTGCTATAGGTCACCCAAAGAAGTTATATGCACCCTTTGCGCACTAATAGCTTTTAGAAAAAGAGAAATGTATCAGCCTTACTTTATGCAAATCATAATTTAGGTAATTAAACTAGCAGAACTTCACATTCTGCATTGACTCATGACAAAATATTCATTGTTTCATTTACTCTCTGCTGGTAGGAGAAATTTGGCCCAATCAATGCTGTGCATGACGGGACAAATAATGCTATATTCAAAAAAATCCTGAGATTCCTGCCATCTTTTGGCAGAAGGGAAGGTGATCACAGATGCTTTAACAGATGTGTAAAGGACACAAAAGAAAATCTTAATATGTGAGCAAGAATCACAAGGAACCATTTGATTTTAAATTATGAGCTATTGCTACTTTTTCAGGTCACAAATACAAAATCTATTATTGATCTTGAGCATTGCCTCCTAATTTGAATGTCTTTTAAAGCCAAGAGCACTCTAACACCATTTAATCAATAACTGCTTTCACATTTTTGAAGCAAATATGCAATTTGTTTACAGATTTTAAAGGCTACTGATGTACACTGCCTGTTCTTTTCTACCACGTCTGAGGAGAGGTGATGTTCTACAATATTTAGCCAGGGTGCGTGCTGAGCTGGGCAGGACATTCAAAACTGTTGCAGCCTGTTTTATGGCCCTGGTGGTGCATGAATAATAAAAGCACATTGCATTTCTCTCCTTTCCTGCTTTAACAAGCTCTGCAAAGGGGGAGAAAGCTCAGAAAGGAACCAGATAAAATGAAGCCACCACCAAAATAATGCACTGAGACACTTGACCTACACATGTAAGTATTGCAGCATATGAGGAATGCTTCAATAACCTTAAAGTTATTAAGGAAACCATCTGAGAAGGAGGATGTAATTAGATCATAGCAGTGAGGTTCACATTTGGTTTCCATATTTTTGAGGATTCAGTCAACATTTAGGATATCTCAATTAATGTATGGTTTGAAAGGCTTAACCATATGATGACACTCAATTACTCATTCATCTAGCCAAATATGTTAAAAGTACTTGAAAAGTCAGTTCTTTAATCTTTTATGAATTGCCTTTATCTGAACATTGTCACCACATGGGCAAGGGCATCATGTATCGTGACCAGCTTATGTTTACTTTCTTGCTCATCATCTATTGATGGAAATTCTAGCTAGGATTGTTTCTCAAACTTAGTATCTACGCTTTCAGGACAAAATGGAAGTTGAAGTAAAGATACACTTAAAAACTCACAAGGAACATGAACACAAACACAATCAAAGTACTGTTAATAACAGAAAGTGTATGTGAATTTTGTTTGAAAATTTAGACCCTTAATCCTCTAATGCACACTCAGATTTCAGATCCTTCCTGCAGAGTCGTCTGACTGTCCACAAGCTGAGCTGGTTTTTATAATTATGTTTTACTTTGGAAAGAGCATCTCACTTCAAGATAAAAGCATCGGCAATAGGTTCTCTGCAGAAAAGAAAAAAAAAAGGTTGATTCCCTATCTTTGAATCCTCAAACTTGTTTATAGCCCTGTTTCAAATATTGATTATTAGTTCTGGCTGATAATAACCACTCTCCTAGTGCCAGTACTTCGTTTCTGATCTTTCATTTAATTTCTTTTCTTTCTGATTGCTCCTACACAAGAACAATTTCATCTGACCATTGGAAGTCACTTATAACTGCATATACTTACATAAGAGCATCCCTACATTACATACACAAAACCAGCACAACAAAAAAAAGGATAAAACACATTAATTTCCTTCTTATAATTTTAACAGGATCAAGGCTTTCCGCACATCTACTGTCACACAGAGAAATTTGGACCAGAAATCAACAATCATCCCACTTTATTTTAAGGGAAACTAATATAAAAAAAACCCAGAGGAAATAGAAAGAACCATTGTTTAGCTGTTTTTGTTCTACTTCATGTAAAATGAATATAACACTCTGCAGACTTTAGGACCCTGAGTGCTACATAATCCCACATATTGGCTTGCTGAACCTGAGCCACAGCTGTTCTGATAACAGACCCTTTGAAACTGCTACAACTTTGAATAAAAGCAATGTTTGCAGTATGTTACATGGATGGTAGATTAATCATTGCTACACATATTTCTCAAGGTCTTTTTGTGTTGCTGTTAAATGAGTGCTTAGGTCTCTGAACACCTGAAACTTCACTCCTTTGCACATTTTCAGAATAGTCAAATGAAATGAGGGAATCCCATCACCTGTTAAAAAGGCGGGACTTTACATGCCTTAAACATGGTAATATTTATTATCAAATCCTGTGAGAAAAGCTGGATCCAAGTCCCTTGTTCCACCATTACATGAAGAAGAAAAACTCTTGGCTTGTAAGCCAAGATTGTAACTAACAAAACAGAACAGCATTCACAAAATACAATTTATTAATTGGATATGATCATAAGCTATTAAAAATGAAAAATTTCTGAATATACATAAATCCAGCTGTATGACTTTTGTAAGAAATTTAGGCATCCTGAAAGAGAAAATTCAGGTAAAATAAAAATAAGTACTCTTTTAATCCAAACCACATTCTTTTAATAAAAAAACCGAAAAATATTAGAGCTCACTTATATGCAGCTTGAGATCAAATTTATTTATACTACAAATGAATTTTTTTCATTGCTCTACTTAGTGACCTCAGTATGAATTTTATAGTGTAATACCAAGTCATTCCATCTTTCAATGACATCCATTGGTCTAACCTAACACTACTTTCACAAGAGAAAGGAAAATCATGGTGCCTGCCTCTTTTTCAAATAGTGAAACATGTTTGCTCAGTTCCTGGCTGGGGACTGGCTGCATTTTTATGTGAGAAGGTAACAAAGCAGTTGGATTTTCCCCGCACCTCTGGAATGGCCAGGCTTAATGAGCACAACAATGCTGCTGCACTAATTTTCCTCTGCATCATTCTTAAAGCAGTTAATTGTTCCTTCTTCAGTGTTCAGGCTACAATTTCTGCAGAGAAATTTCCAGAGCAACCTTGAAGTTCAAATAAACTCACTGAAACTGGGAGGCTCAGCCAGAGACAAACAAAATTCCACCTACTTTGTGTCAAGTGCTTCCTATTGTTTAATTCTAGGCCTTCAAAGGCACCAAGCCAATGAAATATTAACACTAGACACACCATGGCTTAGATTTAGACCGTCTGAACACCCCTCAAAATATCTGCTATAATTTATTCATATTTTGTAGCTTATTAGTTAATTTCTGTCCCTTGAGCAAGCACTTAGAAATAAAATAAAAATAAGAACAGTATTAGTGGCTTCTGCCTGTTACAGAATTGCCAAGGCAAAACTACCCAGGACTGAAATAATTTATTCTTATTCCTGTTGATGCATTATATACAGTGATCAAATTCTAAGCTATGAGGAAAATTTTATTCTTATTTAAATCAACACTGCAGGGCTGTATCCAGTAGCAGCAGACACTAAACAAGACATTGCTGAAACTGCCTGGTTAAGTCAAGATTTTTATTATGTGACAGTATTGACTGGAGAAAACAGCAAACCAACTCTGGTGTAAATCAATGAGCTTTTGCTAGGCTTTCACAAAATAAAAGACCTGCTGGATTCAAAACTAAAATAATCAATTTTCTTCTGCTGAACAGGTCGAACATTGCAAGGAACAACTCCACAACCATCTACAGCAATAATAATTTAAAGGTACTTAAAAAGAGCCAGGTTTTATTATCAGAGCTGAAATATTTAGGTTTTGAAAATATAAACACTGATGAGATGCAAAAAATGGGAGGTCCTGATAAATGATCTACCTCAGCACCAGACAAAGCTCTTCTGGAAGAAAATTTCAACAGAAAAATCACTCTGTGAAGAGCCCATAAGAGTAAGCACAAGTAAATGGTTGAGATTATATATATAGTACTTTTGATAATTTGTGGATTTTTGATGGGCAAATATGTTTTGTTTATAAAAGGGGAAAAAAAATAACTGGGGAAAAAAAGTCCTGGTAGATACTGGAGGAAACAGATACTGATTCTGACCACATAATGAAGATACGTGGCCTTTTTGCCATCTGATTGAGATGACTAAATAAAGTTAAATCTTTTACTAAAATTTATAACAGATTTCCTTCTCTCTCTCTGTCATGGTTAATTTGTTATAGACATTTCATCTACAAAAGTGTAATTTTAAAGACTTACTTTCTCTTAAAGTTTGGTTTGGGGATTAGAGAGAACACACTTTCGATTATACAAACAGTTGTAATCTTCAGGAACTCTTTGCAGCACAATACTGGTAGTGCTCTCAGGAATATCAGCTACAAATAATTTTACTTCCTGTTATTAAAACATCTGGAATTATATCTGTGGTCCTGGCAGAGGACTACATATGTGGTGTCAAGGAAATTTAAGGATTCATGGATCCAGAAATGAGCTGGATAAACTTATGAGAAAGAGGATTGACCAAATTAATATATAAAAAATATATAAATATTTTATACATAAAATATATTAAAAACATCACAACTAGTTTTTACTAGGTATTACCTTCAGACACTGCTAAAAATGAGGTTTATTTCAGTTAAATGAGGCTTAGCAAGGCTGTAAAATGCATTTTACCCTATCAAAACTAACCAGAACCTCTTCTCTTGACAAATAGCTTCTGAAAGGCACCAAACTTCACATAATTATAGGCTAAAAAAACCACTAAAAATATACTCTGTACCACACACATGCAGCATAACAGCTTGATTTCATCATAACACTTAAATGCAATATTTTCCTGCACAGTATTATATTAATATGATAAAGTGCAGCCAGCCAAAAAATAGCTGAAGAGCTGCAAAGTGATTTCAGAAATTGAAAAGCAATTTCAAATGTTTGGTAAGCATTAACTTGCTCACTGCACCCTATCAAAACCAGCTGCTAGACCATAATTCTAACCTTTTCCCTTTCAAAAATGCAGGGCCTTGAAATACTCTATTAATGAGAAATGAATATGGTAATTGAAAGAGTAAATATAATTTTAAAAGAAAGCTCCCACCATCAAAATCTTCCTCCTTTTACACTGGCCTGTTTTACTAAAGGAATAATATGAAAAAGTGTTCCTATGTCAGACACTTACTCATCTGTGCTGGCGACCAATAGATTTAATGAAATTTTAAAGCATTCCTCTGCACCACATGGTCAGTGGTCTCACTGAACATTTACTTGATACAGCTCTGGCAGATGGATGCAGGGATGCTAAGAGATATAGGCATGTTCAGAAAATACAATGCCTGAAATGGGTTTTACAACCGGCAAGTTAAATGATCCCATGTCTCTCCTATAGTCCTGCATTAGGCCTTAATGTGAAAATGGGATTCGTTTTCAGCAGCTCTCCCTCATCTCAAGTAGTTCCCTTGGGTTCAGACAGGTGGGTCAGAGCAGCAAAGAGCCACTCCCCATTTACACACACAGCCTCCAGCACCCAGAGTGGCAGAGTGCACTGCGGGCTCCAGCCCGAGGCATTGTAAGAGTGCTTTTCACCTCTCTAGCAAGTACTTCTATAACCAGCTGCAGTACTGGAGTAGAACAGGATACTGTTGGAGGTACATCCCTACAAAGAAAAGATTCCACAACTCTCGGAATATACTTCAGCATCTGTTTCACAAACAGAGTTCCTGATGAAGAGCTCCTCTCCAGTTTCTCTGTACCCCCCTTCAGACACTGTGCCAGGGACCATGCACTGCAACAGGTTTTCCAGAGAGGGTGTGGAGCGTCCCTCACTGGAGAGATTCCAGAACTCTGGAACTCCATCCTGCGCCATGTGCTCTGGGATGATCCTGCTTGAGTGGGGAGGTGGGATCACATGACTGTGGTCCCTTGTAGCCCGACCCATCCTGTGATTCTGTGATTTCTCTCTTTTATCTTTCAGATCTCTAACTAGCGTTCCCTGCAGTGGCAGGACAGAGCTGGAAGCAGAGGTAGCCACTTAGCCTGTACAAACTCACTTCGGCACTAGCACATAATTACAGGCTCTCTAAAGCACTTCAACATGTCTGTCTACTAGAAATGCACTGTAAGAAAATGAAGCTGACATTGCTTGTAAATTTGTAAACTTCACTACCAAAGATCTCAGCAGTTAACAGCTCCATGCACTGCAATCTTAAAAAATAATTGATTCCATAGATAAATAGACGAGAAAATTTTAAAATTATGAAGGTTGGAAGTAAAAAATGAGAAATTTTGTATTATGCAAAGTTAGCATTGTGTTAAAGAACCACTACTCTTACACTATCCTAGGTGGGACTTCCCCCACTGTCATTTTGAGAAAACAGAAAACTTTCTTTGTAACAGTCATAAAAACTAAATAAAAATCAAGTAATAAAGATCAAGAGGATCATATTAATCATCTTGTATAACTTCCTATGTAAGATGCTGTAACTTGGCTCAAGAGTGTGCTTCTGAGGAGAATCATCCTCATTTACCACTTTTGAAGCAATCACAGGACAGGCTTAGAGATGAAAAATGGGATAAAACTAAACACAGACATGCTCCAGCAATGCACCCAATGGGCTCCAGCCACTACTGGGTGTTCATTCCAAGCAATCAAGGAGACCCAGGATGAAGTAACCCCAGGTTACAGGGATAACATCAGTGCCAACCACTTGGTTTTGTTCCACAGATCCATTTCTCTCTGGTCACATCCTTTATGCATACAGACAAAGCATGGCAACAGCACACAATAATTCTTTTTCCAAATACCTTTGTCAAGATATCTGCCACCATAAGTTTTTTTTAGAAGTTGTTCCAAGCATGGGCAAAGAAAGGCATAAAGAACTGATATTTAATTTCATCAAGGTAATATTTTAATTGTTGAAAAGTTTTGCTTAAAATTATTAAGGTGTATAAATCTATATGACAAGTTAATACCCTACAATTGTTTCCCATAGGTGAGAACAAAAGAAAATTTATTATTGCGTTTAATTTATCAAAACTTTAATAAGAATGTCATTACTTAATCCTCCCTGCCTTCTAACTATAAACAATACCCTACTTCCTTGAACTTCATTCATGTTGTAATAACACCAAAACCAAAGGCATAACTTCAAGAAAAAGTCTAATTCTTTTCCAGAATTGCCTAATGGAGCGTGAAAAACCTCTTGAAAGTCTACAAAGGCTAGAAACATGAGCAATAGCTACATGAACAAGTTTTGAGCAAGAATGCATGGGATGTTTCAGGTTTTCTTGGGACACATTCACATCTCTACTTTAAGTCACACAGCTACTCAAAAGCAGTATTTCCAAGCAGGGTACCCTCAAAATTCAGTAACACAAAACAAAACAGCTTCTTGGACATGTAGCTGCTTCAAAAGTGACAATACAAGCATCTGGAATGGAGGAAAGGAAAACACCTTCAGCTGTGATCTCTTTTTATCCAAAAACTTTTACAAAGAAGTGGGGAGGGGGATTTTGCTGGGTGTAATTGATCACTAATTCTGAGACAAAGAATACATGCATCATTTTCTCCAAGAAACCGTGAAAAACTTTCTTAAATTAACAATATACCCACACCTGCTTTATGGCTTTCATATGACTTTAGGTTAAATGTATTTCACACTTACTGGTCTATTTTTTGCAAACATATTGCAACCTCATTTCTGAAACACCTCAGTTTTACTTTAGAAACACACGCACACACGGCAGTCAGACTAGCACAGGTGAGGCAGCACAAAAGCAAAACAGAGACTCTGTGTCTGTGTGCATGTATGTATTTTTATATATACATGTATATATATATAAAAAAACCACCATGCTGGTACAAAAGCTTTGGACTCCAGTTTTGTGATTCGATTCCCCACCAAATCAGTGAAAGAATTAAGATGAGTTCCATTTCTCTTGGTGATTGTACACAAATCTCTGAAATATTCAGATGTTAAACATGCATAGAAATACATAGCACAGCTTTACTATTATAATAAAAAGCAGAGATAGATAAGACTGTTTTTTAAGAGGAAGTTATAAAAACTAAACACATTTTTGTTCCAGGTCGTAGCTCTGTCTTCACATATCCCATCACAGTGCTCGCTGTGGAACTCAGGGAAAACTGTTCCCTGTGTCTAAACCAACTTCTCCAGCTTCCCTCACAGGGATTCCCAGCCAAAACCCCAGATTTAGGGCCAATTTACATGTATGGTTTTTCGAGTATAACTGCTGATATCTAGACCTATCAGTCTAACAGAAATAATTCATAAAGTTTTCTAACTTGGCAAAGAAAGATCTCATAACATCCTCTAACAGCCACAAAGGAACTGAAGCAGAACAACAGCAGGCATTTGTGCTGTTTAACAATAGCAAGTCTAGCAATTGCTGAACTCTCCTCATTTATTTTAAATTCAGTGAGTATCAATCAGTATCTTGGAGCATTAATCAGTATTAATTAAAACAGACTTCAGATCACCTTTAAATTTGTAAGAATCAACCTGCAATTGATCAAAAATAATTTTTTAACAGAGTACCTACTGTGACATTCTTACTGTCTTCTACAAGAGAAAGGAAACTGAAGTGAAAGCTTTCTAAATTCTTATATTTTACAGAGCCACATTTAAGAAAAACCTACAAACAGGAAACATGTCCATGGTAGCAAATATGCGAAATTTGCATTGAATGAACTAAGAGACGAAAGAATTCATTTTTATCCCTCAGTAATAGAGTTAGCACTGATAAAAACAGAGGAAATTCCAGGAACTCCCTATTACTGTCACTGAGACAAAGCTTTCAATTTCCCTTTTATTTCCATGTTGGTGGTTAAATCATTTTGAGTTTTCTCAGCTCATGTCCCAAGCCTTTTCTCTAGTTAAGTACAGACCAAATAGCATCTTGCAAATACTTTCTTTTGTGGCCAGGCCTAAACCACGCCCTGCTGTACTAATCTGCTCTTGCTGAAACTGCTGGGAATGCAGAGTTTCTGACATATGGATTCCCGCCCTCAGCTCAGCCTGGCACAAGGTATGGTCAAAGAGGTAATAAGAAAGGAACACTCACTAGAACCTCAAAATTGGGAATTGTAATATCTGCCATGGCAGGTGATTTCTTTACCTAAGAAGTAAAGAGTCTTATATTTTTTAAGATTTTAGTGAAAGAAAAAAATAATTTAATAGAGATTAAGGATAAAGAACATAGTGCTAAAAATGTCCTATATGAAAAAGTTGGTTTACACAAGACCTTTCTTGTTAGAAACTAAAGCCTGTGATATACAACAGCCATTTGTTTTAAAAACCCTTCTCATCAATTCTGTTTCCTAAATTATTATCCATTAAATTTAGTCCCTGAGTAACAAATGTTTTGAACCTTGAAGAGTTCCTTGGCCCAAGAAATTTAAATAAGTGTGTGTGGCAAATATCCATACTGCCAGAAGCAGCAGGAGGAAGCCATTACCGTTACTTACACGATCTATTCTCACTGAGAATGTTGCCCAATATAATTTACAAAATTTCTGTTGGAAATGCATTAACAGCTGAAGAGCAAGCAGCTTCTAAGGGATAAACAGAAAAAATAAATTAAAAAGCTTGCTTCCAAGCTTCAAATGTTACTGAATGCCAGCTGCAATCCCTGCAGTCAGCAGTCTACAACCTTGTAAAGGCCAAAGAACACTTTAATTTTAACGTGCAGATTTCATCTGATTTTGGTTTAAGAAACTTTTTATGGATTCCGTTCAAATAAAGTGACAACTGGTTCAAATGTAAAAGTATCTTTCCGCAAGAACTAAGAACACAAAGTGCACGAACTTTTCACACAAATGTATGAGTTCTCGCATACATCTATGTACACACCAGCATAAAGTGCCATTTCCAGGCTGCATTTTATTTGGTAGTGAAACAGTTTCGCTGCTCGTTGCACAGCGCTCTCAAATGCTTAGTTAAACTTTTTCATTGTTTCAAAATCTTTAATAGCCATTTGTGTTCTTTACATTTTAAAACAATGAAAAGGATAGAATGCATTTTCTCAGTATAAACACAATGTGTCCCCAACTCTTTTGTAAGTGGATCTCTCTTCTCTTTTAATTCCTGTTTTAATTTTTATTGCAAATTCTTTTGGCACAAAAGGTCTGTACTCTGAGAGAATAAATGCCTCAGTCTGCCTTCTCACAAAAAACCTTCAAGAGGGCACTAGAATCAAGAAACATTTCAAGGTCGATCTCATAAGGTTTTCTACTGATCTCACCTTTTCTCAGCCCTAATCTCATCCTGCTAAAACGAGTTAGTGGCTGCTGCTTGCCAACTCACCTTTCTAGGAAAGTCAAGGGGCTGCACATTTTCTCAGCCCCAACAAGTCCATCAGTCTTTTTCTTTAACCAGAAGGATGCTAGCACACAGCAACCTGCTCTAACATGAGAATATGTCATGCAAGGTAAGTGTCCTTGTTATGCGTTATCCTTACAGGCTCTGTGCCGTTGGATCCCCTTGGTGTAAGCTCAGGGAAGAAAGGGAATGCACTGTTTTATAAACCTGCAAAATATGTAAACCAGTGGGCAGCCCTGGTCTGCCAGGCCAGTATCCTGCCAGCTGGTGACACTGTATTTCACTGCATGGTACATAGGATTCTGTATATAACAGCAGAATGAGACAGTCATTACCGACACCACACTAATACCATGAGAGATGTATGGATCATACAGGTCAGGGTTAAGAGTCCACCCAACTGTCACAGCAGAACAAGTTTCCCCACATCAGCCTGGCTATTTGCTGCTGTCTTTTCAACTTGTCGTACCTGTTCAACTCTGTGCCAGCTGACAAGTGCCCCACTAGCTGTGGCTCACACTAAGAAATTGTTTTCACATTCTATAAAACAGAAGAGCAACTCCCGTAATGTGGAACAGCTGCTACTGTTAAGTGTGCCTGTCTGGCATCTGAGTCAGAAATACAGAGGCTACAGAGGATGTAAAGATTCTGCATTTTATCTCTCAATTGAGTTTGTTGCACCAGCACTACACATTGTGCATTACATAATCAAAATCACAGTATCACCTATAGCATACATATAAAATACAAGACCTTTAATGAAGACCTGCTATTATACTAGAGCAGTCAATGCTTTATTGGAGATAATGTTATTTTGTTCTTTCAGCTGTTTTAATTTATGCTGCTCCTTCTTTTGCAGCTCCTCTTCACTCCTTCTTTTTAACTCTCCTCTGTGAAAAGAGCTCCTTCCTTACTTCACACCTATTTGTTTAACGTACTGGCTGATAATCTTCACAATGCCGTGATTGCCTCCTCTTGGTGATACACACAACAATCTATTCTTTTCCTGACAGGTTAAAGCAGTCATACATGGGGATGCAACAAATGAACAGATCTGGAGATGAGAGAAATTGTACTGTAAGCTGGCCTAAGAGATTTACCTACATCAGCTGAGTAGAGTCTTTGGGTTTGCAGGATAGAATCTTCATGCTGATTGTACCTATTAAACGTCCTGCTGTCTTTTGGGGGTTTTTTTCAAAACCTTTTAGACATTTACTTGGAATTCTGTTTGGAAAAATTCTAATAGGTTAACAGCACACACTTCTGACTTTTCCCCCTTTCAACTTAGTGATGTCTCTTGGTAGCTTTTCACCCTATTTAGGGCACAATACTGTCAATGACTGCAGTACAAACAGCACATGCGGGTTCAAATTCACCTCATGTGCTGAAAGCCTGACAGCTGACACTTGTGGGCTAAAAGAGAGGCAAAGTCAGCACTCCCATAGTAACACAGTAGCATCTAACAGCCTTCCCCATGTACTTTCCAACCCTCCCTGTTCTATTCCATAACAACATCCACTCCTCTCTGTGCTAGTTGCACTTTCTTCACCAGGGAAGATGCAGGATTGTCCACAACTCCAGGGATTCCAGCTGACCTTCAGACAGCACAAAAGAAGGATCAAAACAAGGCATCTTTAGAATTTTCAGGGGCACACACTACTTGGATTGCCCCATCCCCCATGCAGCTTAAGTCCTGTGCAGTCTTCAACGATCACTGTGAATTTTTATAAAATAGCATCTATTTTTAGAGTAGGATTCCCTGGTACCAGATTTTTACATGAAAAGACCCACAGATTATCTGTACGCACATATTCCACCAAATGTTCTTTAGACACCACTTGGAAGAAATGATTTAGGTAGAGAATACACAAAACACAATAGGATAGATCGTAGTACAATGGCTGGCAGATAGAAAACAAGATAGGGCATAGATAATGGGAATTTGTTACCAGAAACAAGTGAAAACTTCTGCAGGAGTAAAGCAGGCTAGCTCAACAGTGGAGAGGAGAAAGATCCTGTCTCCTTCCACAACTGCAACAGAACAGAGCTTTGCTGCACACTTCACTGGGAACCCCCTTCTTGTAAAAGCTCCTAACTGAGGTTTGAAAACCAATCCTTTGGCCCCTACCAGCCATCACTGTAACTCTGCATTGCTCAGAAGGGTCTGGCTTAAGCAGCTCTATAGAAACAAGAACCCAATTCAGTGAGGGAGAACCCCTCAGCTCTCACTGATTCAAGGAGAGGTGAGGGAATTGCTGCTGTGGAAGAGGCATTCAGAGTGCCTGAACCTTGTGCTGACTGCACCCAGAACTGCAGCTCTGGTTTCAACAGGTAATAATTAACCAGTGTTGCTGATCTCATTTGTGTGAACCAAGGTCTCAGAACCTGGCCTTACACTTGGCAGAAATCATCTACCAGGTATTTCATGCATGAGAGATAATCAGAAGGCCTGACTTACAGCACTATACTCAGTTACTCCTGTAAACACCGTAAGCACATGCAGATTCTACAGCTAAAGTGTTTAAGGTGAACCCTTGGTAAACCTGGGAGAACACCAAGAATACGAGCTGTTCAGACAATGTTTTTAGAAGTCACTGGCAAGGACTGGATTTGTTTGTGTAGCTTTGCACTTTTAACAAGAGCAGAAGCCAATGTCAGCAGAAAAGGTGTTCCTAGGAACACGTAGGAAGTCTTATAACTAAACTTTTCTAAAGCTCTTGAGCTTTCAACAGTAAAATACAATCAAGAGTGCAGAAAAAACAAGAACGTAGCATTAATTTAGATGCTCGAATCAAATCCTTTAAGTTGTTCCCAATATTTCAGTCAATTTATTAGGATCATAACCATTTTGTGAATCCCTGTTTCACAGCCTAAGGATCAAAACCAACCATTTGCCTCTTTCGAACAAATGACTTACCACCTGTACAACTAAATGCACACATAAATAAAGCAAAGAATTTATGCAGTAAGGTGTGTCAGACCCTATACATAGAAGATTATTCATTTAATGGATTGGAAAACAGAGCAGAAAATAGGCTATTCTATATTAATAGTCAGAACTGTATGCAATAAATACATTGTTCGTTTACCTAAATGACTGCAGCTAACTGGAGTGTAAAGACCAGAAGAGACTCAGTTCTCAACTCAGTGATCTCACTGCCAAAATACAAGCCTTTGATTACTACATTTACCATTTTATACCTCCTAGATCTGTTTTCTGCAAAATAAATCCTAGCCAACTTCGCTGACCCAAATCCCATTTGCAACTAACCATCTTTAGTAATATCATGGTATGTTCACATTTTACTGCAGTAAAAAACAAACAAACAAACAAACAAACGCCCATATGAATCCTTTAGGGGACTGCTCACCAATTTAAAAGTAGCATATTAAACTTCTTAAAACCTTTGCAATCTGCAGTATAAAAGCACATTTTATGTTAGTAGATAATTTAGCATCCATAATCTAATTAAACGAAGTGAGTGACAACTGTATTCCCCACATAAATGATATATCAGTAACAGATAATGTACGTGCTTAAGAGACTGGAACCCCATCAAAAAAGTTGTTACAAACATTTGCCCTTATCATAAATCCAACTAACATTATGGGCTAAATTCTGCTTTCCTACTGACATCACACCAACAGGGAACTATCCTGCAGGGGAAGAATTACTCATACGAGTAAAGTTTTGTGAGACTAAACTGCTGGATTATGTTTGCTTAGGTGACAAATAAGCAAATATATTTTTGGTGTTACATAGAGAACTATGTCTACACAAAAAACTTCCATTAATCTTCAACTACACAGTGGAAGTAATTTCAAAAATACAGAGCAGTTGCAAAAGTACTTCATGCTGGTTGCAGATGCCCTCACAGAAAAAAGATTGGCGGACTGTAAAAAAATTCAAAAAACTGTCTCCATCACTTAGAATCAATTCAAAACATCATCATTTTAAACACTTATCTAGGACTTATCACAATGGGAAAAAAGAAAAAAGCTAAGTAAAAAGATCACCTTCTCTGCATTTAATATCATAGTCACTCTATTAAAAGTACAACCAGTTTTGGAAAATGGAAAAATAAAAAAAAAAAGAACGAGAAGGAAAATATTCCATATTAATTTTGAATGTTTCCATAATGCATGGGAATGCAACAGGTGAGAAGTTAGCACAGCACTCTGCCCTTGAAGGACACTCCGCAGGTTTGCACTCAGAGCAACTGCTCTGCTGGTCCTTGGGAGTCCTTCCCTCTTTTAAAGTGTTCCTTTGAAAGCACTCTCCCCTGCCCACCCTCTTTCAGCGCTGCAAGTGCAGAGGGAGAGGCAGTCGTGCTGACAGCACTGCTGGCACCGTCTCTGCAGTCACAGCTTGTGATTGTGGCACCTTGCTGAAGCGTGGAGCAACTGTGCACACTGAACTCTTCTGGTGCCCCACTGCTGCTTCTTTTCAGTCATATCACTGATGAGAAAACAGCTTAGAAAAATCGATGCCTTTAAGTCATAACTTTATGTATTGCATATACAAAATCACTGCCAACTCAGGAATACTTTTTCACTGACAAAAAAATCAATCTTTCTGATTCTTCTGCTCCTTTAGTATTTGCAAGAAAAAAAAAAGAAAAAAAAGAAAAAAATTAACTCTTTTCCCCAGCCCCCAGCTGCATCTGGTTGCTTTGTTCAGGCTTTCTTCAGGTTTCCTTCTCAAGAGACTAGTTTTATCTAAAAGGTCAATTCATTCAGCAGGGCACCAAGCAGAATTGAATATAATTATCCCAATCTTTACTGTGTAGAATTCATGCTTGAATTCATTCAAAAAATAGCAAGCAGTATAATTAACTCAGAGCCCAACCAAATCTATTGAGAATGCCTCAGGTATCATACAGTCCCACTTACAATAGAACATTTTCATTTAAGGACATTGTACATATTAACCCTAGTCAGCATCCAATTACTCGGAATAAGTGAATTCTCTGTTTCAGGAATGTAATTTGAAAATGTTGTCATGCAATCTGAGGTAAAAGGTCTTTTTTCATTAATCTAGCTCTCATTAAAGTGGAAGCCTGTAGGTTATTTCAAATCCATTAGATTTAAACACAGGTGATTACAATTCTATTGCACATAAAACAACAGAAAAGTCTTCTATGAAATATTGTGTAGTTGATGAGTTAGTGAATTGCCTCATAGTTTTAAAAAAAATTATCTGACCAGACAATCCATGGCTACTGTTAATCTGACAATTACATCTATGGCCAAATTAAATTAATTTTTATATGCAAATGACTATAAGATAGCAGGAACACTTCAGATAATTCAGAGCTCAAGATAAGCATCCCAATATTTTCATGCAAACGCTTCACCTCCTTTAAATGTACAAAGTTGTGATATGAGTTTTTTAGGATTTTGTACAAGATCACAATCAGAAACATGATAACAATTTTTTATTTAGTGGTCTAGCAAATCAAGCACTTGGTTTAGTTTAACATGAGAAATCTGAACTCTGAAGGATTGCATGAGAGGTCCCTTATAAATATAAGTTTCATAAGAGATGATCTTTTCAGCTCAAAACACACCACACTGTATCACCTTAGATAGCAAGCTGCATATTTTCCCCAAAGTCCCAGTCACTCAGCTCTTGACTTACTTTGTTCCATTCTTTTTCTTTGTTCTCTGTTTGTATCCTATTAATATGAAAAGATCTTTAAAAGAATATTTAGCAAATTCCCTTTTTCTAGAAAGGCCCTGCTGCTCAGTTGTGTTCGTGTCTCCCCTTGTGCATTTGCATGTGCAGCCTCCTACAGGTGTGGAGTCACAGCTCTCCCAGCAGCTCTGGCTCAAAACCAGAAACATTTCTCTGAATTCTCCCAGCAGTTTTCGGCTTGTACCACTATTCCAGATCTCCAATACAAAAGCAATCCGCCCCCTAGACTATTCTCCTCCTTGGGTTCACTTCTCCTCTGCATGTTTAGTTTGCAGACCTACAGCCTACCTTGCATAAAACAGTGACATAACCCTTCTCTCCTGAATGCACGCACAACCATTCTTACAGTGTCTGTTCTCACAATCTATCGTGAAGAATCTATAAATCACAATGGCTGTCACCTTCTGGTGTGGCACTACAACTTTTTTTGTCACATGGACCATCAGAAATAAGTCTGAAACGTGGAGCCAGACTAAACTACACAGACAGCGAGGGAGCAGTATTTTAGAGAAGCATGTATTATATTTTTTAAAAGTAAGAAGACAGATGTGTCCCCACTGTGATCCACACATGCCCTGTAAAGGTCTCAGTTATGTTTTGTTTTGCATGAGCCTGTTCATGAGGGGGATTTATGGGTGCTGGAGAGCCCTCTTACTGCACGCGACCATCAATCAGATGTGCACACACGCACAAACACACGTGCATACAGATATTCCATGTGCATACAACTGACTCGAGCCACAGCGACAATGGCTTTCAACACTGAATCTGTGTTATCCCACCGTCTGCCCAACATGCATAAGCAATTATACACTGACACATTCAGAGTAGATCTTTCTTACTAATTCTAACAAAAGGTGAAAGAAAAAATTTGCAATATTTCAAAAGATGCTCAGGAAACTTGCAAAGTAACATATGAGATGTTTGTTATTAAAAGGCATTTTAAATCACAAATTGGAAAGTACCTAAAAGAAAATAAACGCAGTGAGTCAGAAGTGTGATTCAGCAACAGGAACTTAAAAAAAAAGAAAATGAAAAGTAAGTCTGGTGTACCTAAAAAAAAAAAAAACAAAAAACAAAAGAAAAGAGAGAGAGAGAGAGACAAAAAGGATGTCAATAGATGCAGACAAATAAATCAAGTGAAGTCTGGGCCTAAATGAAGCCAAGATTTTACTCAGAGCTGTGCTAAAGAGGGAAAGAAATTAAGACTACAGCCAGCTGGCTATTTCAGATGGTATTGTAGAAGTTCCAGCAGAACTAGGGACAGAGGGAGACAAAAACCTACCAGATGCTCTCTGGTCATCCCATGTTTGAGCCTCTCTCAAGAACCTATGCTGCTTCTTTAAGAGTTGTGTTGATCGTGATATGTTCAGTCCTCAGCATCACCATGGATTTCCACACTGCGACAAACTGCCCAAGGAACAGAATCTATAATCAAGTTTCAGAGGGCTGCCCCAGAGTTTTCCATAAGTGATAGTAGTGGGACAGACAGATGGACAGAACTAACTTGTGTGAACTGTCTTTCTTCTGCAACAGAAAAACTCTACAGACCAGAAGCTTGGAAAATATACAGTAAGGGACGAGAAAGAGCAGGAACAAAGCAGGGTTGCAGAACTCTACCCCAAACTTTCTCTGGGACCTCACCTGAACTAAATATATAATTGGTGCTCAAGCATATTCAGTACTTCAGATAGATTTTCTTAATTATCTTCTTTGTGTTTTGACATTCTTTTGCTCTTTTTTTCCCTAGTGTTCCAAACATGCACTTGAAAGTGAAATACTTTTTCTATCCAAATACAAATGTAGATTGTTTTTATCATAGAATGGTAGGGCTTGGAAGGCACCGTCTTATTCAACCCCCAGATGCTCAGAGACCCAATCAGACTCCTTTTTAGGTCTAGTCATCACATTATACCAGGACATAGAAAACATTCCAGCACTGACTGGGCTTTTTGTGCTGCATGTGTTAAAAAGACTTTGTCCCTGAATGCCAGGAGAAAGAGTTGATTTTATTCTTTAAATCAGAGGAAACACGAAATAGTTTTTGTACTACTCCTTGCAGTGTACTGACTGGAGGAATCCCCCATGCTGTCTCGCTCAAAAGTTCTGAACTCTGTAAGACAACATTATAATGAACACTGAGTTTTAATAATTTAGGACTAGATAATAAACACAGTTTAGCATTATTTATTATTCTGATCAGTAAACATTAAAATTAAAATTCTCTAACTCCCTGTTACCTCAAAGTCTGGTTGATTTAATCTAATAAGGACAGATAAGAGCTGATATTGTGTCTGTTTCAGAAAGCACTCACACAGCTGGCTCTGCCAACTTCCTACTTTTTAAAGTCACTTATCTTTGAGAATTAGATTTACAAATAATCCTCATTACATAGCACAAGAATTAAAAAATCAAAATTCAACTATTTGAAAATATCTCATATATCTACAAAAATACTTATATTTTGATCACTAAGTTGATGATGCAAAAAATATGAACCATAGTACCTGTGTGACTCTCTATAGATCAAACATTTATACTTCATGCATCTTTCTTTGCTTACAAATGCAAGCATCTTGTCATTTCTTGACAAATGAATAATTACCTCTGCATTAAAAGTTACTACTCAACTGAAATCACAACCTTTCCAAAGTACCACAGGCTTAGCAGCTCCTCCTGGCTTGAAGGAGAATATCAGTCAGCCAGAAGCAAATGGGCAAAACCAGATCCTGGCATGTTAGTCAAACATGCTGCCCCACCAAAACCTTGCTCCTACCACTGGCAATGCAAGAGAACCACCTCTGTGGTTCACCTAAAGGTAGGTGAGATGTGAGAATAAGACCCTCCAGAATTTGGTATCTCCTTGGAATCACTGGATCTGCAGGTGACACACGGGTGTGTGCAGTCAGTTCCACAGCGAACGTCCACGGGAAGAGTTAAATGTACAGGAGGAGGATAGGAAAACCTGCTTTAATTGCATCAGGCACTATTCAGCTGATCATTTAGCATTCTGCGCACACGTAGCCCCATTCTGCCTCCCTCTCACAAGTATGAGATAACATCGGGCAATCCGCACAGACCTGACCTGCTTCCATACCACTTTGTGCGCCGACTCAAGTTACTTTTTTGCTAAATTGTTGCTTTTTACAACTGCTCACCTGTGTGAACTAACAGCTCGGTATTCCAGGCAGATACTCCAAGCAGGGCTCCTCCACTGAGCTCAAGGATTTTCTCTCACACGTGCATTGCCCACTGGAACATTCATTCATTTTAACAGATCCCCATGATGCGTTTCATAATGCACACAAGTTTTGGATGTCAGGAGTTCAAAGACTGAGGATGACCAAAGTGAAGGTCTTCAGAGGGGACAAAAGACATTCAGAAAAATGTGCATTAAGGTTTTATACCTACTGCAAGGCACTTCCTGCAGGGAGAGAGAAGCAGGTAACAGTAAACTGTTTAAAAGACACTTCTGCAAAGAAAGAACTGCTTTCTAGTTTTGGAAAGATGTGTGCAAGGTAACTCTTTACACAAAGAGGATTCAGAGAACATACTAAAAATTATTAAAAGAAAGGATGATTATAAATTAACCTTGAGGAGTCATGGAACAGTGATAAGACATGAATTTAGAAGACTAGAGGTTGGGTGATACGTGAGGTGAATACCTCACATCAAAGTTGTGTGTATTTTTATCAGTTTATGCATGCTCACACTTGCAAAGTTTTGGACAACACCAACAACAAAAAGGTAAAATACACCGTAGGCAAAAATAGCAGCAATGGAGGGAACAGTTTTAATATTAGGGAGAACAGAAAGCATGCCTGAAAAATGCCAAGAATAATCAAAGATAGTCAAGGAAGCATTATTCTTTCACCTTGCACTTAGCAAGTATGTGTGAGTACTGAAAATGCACATCCCATAGATGTTTCATTTTATTTGCATCAAAAAACATATGATTCAACAACAATCCAAATTTCTTCAGAAGAATAAGAGGACCATGAGTCAAGCCTAAAATCCCTGGAAGCAGGGTACCATAGGAGTGGATCAAAGACGTTTTGTAAGTGAAGCTGACACTATGCATGAGCTCACCAGTACGTCATCCCAAAAAGAAGCACTCCTGGTTACTGCTGCCTTTCAGACAGAGCAATGACATCCACTCTAGATGATCTTGGAGCAGCAGAGACTCAGCTTACCAGCTGATTGCCACCAAAGCTGTGCGAGGGAGGTCAGCATGTGGAAGACACACATGCTGTGAAGCTCTTCTTCTTCTATGGAATACTACTTACATGTAGAAAAAAGGCACTGTTTTCCAAAGAGGTACCAATTTCCAGATGAGTTCTGAAAGTTTCCCATAATGTTGATTTTATTTTGCACAGGGGGGAAAACAAAAAATCAGATGTACAGCTTGAGATTTTCTAGGCTGAGACAAGCTTCAGAGGTCAGATGATTAATGCCTATTTTGTTTGCTCAAGGCGAGGTCACAAAACTACTCAGCGTTCCTTAAACTGGTGAAAACAGACTACTTTGGCTTAGTTCTTAGGTGTCTACCTGAAGTCTCCAAGATAGTTTTTACACATGCACACAATTCCAATGGAATCCCTCTTGTTCAGAAAGAAAGCTTTGATTGCAATTCACCACAATTCTAGTAGACAACAGGCAACTTAAATTATATTTCTATAAATTACTTTTCAGTCTCACAGACTCCCTACAGTGATGGATAGCTACTATTTGAATGCCTATACTCAGTGACGATTTTGAAAAGTTTGTTAAAAACATTTATTGCACTTGTACTCAAAAATAAATGCTATATGGTGAATGTGGCTATTCTGCAAATAAAGTGCACAAGAAGAGAAATCAAACTAATAAAATTCGTAGTCAACATTATTCTTCTTTTGCAATTGATGTGAAAAGAGGCTTTGGTGGTCCAGAAAGAATAGCTCTATAATTAAGAATTTGCAAACCTTGGTGAAAAAAAGAAGACTGTCAACGTGAGCTGCTCTGTATAGTGTGTTTTAGAGCAACTTCTCCCCACACCAAAAGAACAATTTCTTTTAAGGAAAGAGGATCAATTTTTCAGGTGTGGGTAACTTTTAAAGAAAACAAAGAAAAGTTTTGTTTTCTTTATATTACAAAAGACCTCTAGAGACCAAAATATACAAACTCAAACATATCTAATCCAGACAGTGAAAGCCTGAGGTCTGATTACGGTGTATTACTCTCACACAGGTTTAAATTAACTAAAGAGGACAAACAAGGAAGAAGAGTTCTTACCACTGATGGAATGAAGGGTCTTTTCTTTAACAAAGTAACAGGAGATATCACCTTTCCCTGAGAAGGAGTCATTCATTATAAGCACAATGTGTTATTATTGTGATTTTTAATTGAAATGTAAATTCTGGGAACACTCTGACCTAATTTACTCCCAGAAAAAGAGGGCAAAATTCTCATTTTCAAAGCACTATGTAGTCACCTCACTGTTATCAACGAGTCTTGCTCAATGGTCTGGGCTTCTACCACTCTGCAAAGCCGACAGTATTTCACAGCGTTCAGCCATGGCATCTTTAACACAGCACTGCTGATTGCTACAGCAAGTAACCCTGATTTATTTCTTTGACAAAACATTGTTAAGAAATAATTTTAAAAGAGTTCTGAAATGACAAGGCTCTGTGGGCAGGATGCTGAATGCACTGACAGCAGCATCAGACTGCAGCAAAGCCTCCCTGGGAGTGGGATCTCTCCTGCAAACCTCCTCATTCGCAAAAGCTTAAATCAAATCAGAGCTGCTGTTGTGTGCACTCAGAATTAGTAAATCAGAGTAATATGGTAGGATCTGGATTGCTGAAAAATTAAACATGAGCCTAAGACAGCCAACAACCACCACATGAAAGACACTTTTACAAAGTCATCATCTTGTTCTCAACATCCAGGTATTACATGAAATCCAACTTTCCAGCTGATATAAACGGTAGAGAAAAAGCTGAGGTGAAAAGGCAATTTTAAAAAAAGGAATAAAACAATTCTGGCCAGAGGAAGATCATTTAGAAGGGTAATAATAATAACAAACAAACAACAAAAAGGATCACTGATCTTGGAAATCCATAGGGCAGGAATTAAACACTGTAATCAAATTGTTTGTGCAACCATTTAGAATCTCATTTTCTTGCTGTGCAAGCTGGAGAACCACTTGAGACAGGCCATCTTGGAGAGTAACAAAGTGCACCAATAACTAACGTGGGATGAAAAGAATATTGATAGGTTGTGACAAATGGCTTCCTGAGAAATGTTTCTTAGTCAAATAGCAGCAATCATTAAATATATGAGGGTCAGACAATTTAATCTACTCTTTTTATATGGATTAGTTTGGCAAAGTAACAGAAGAGACAATTAATGCCTCCATAGCTTTTCATGCCATGACATTAGCCCATCATTTTTAAAACAAATACTTGAAAGATGATTTCCTACACTACTGAATATGGCCACATTCATTTTAGCAACTATTAACAGCACTGATAAGGACTGACTTTATTATGAGGCACAGTTGCACATTCCAGAAAATCATTACAGTAAAAGCATAGACTGTCTTTTAAACAAACAGCTAACTAAATATTTTACATAAAGATTTAAACTCCTATACTTTCCAAACTGAAACCATTATCCTGGAAAGGCGCTCCACCTCTCTGTGTCACTACAGATTTTATCATACAATCAGATTTATGTCTAGGGACAGAACACTGGTATCAGTGAAACACATACAATACTTGAATGAAACATGGTTACTGTTCAAGCGAAGAAAAGACACAAAAATTCAGGGCAGGAGGCAAAGAAAAATAATCATTACAGTCTATGGAAAACTCCTGTAGAGTGGTAAAAACTAAATGTAACCTGCTTGGAAAAAAAAGTATCTCATTCTATAACTTAGTAAAGAACTACACACAACTAATGGAGAGCCAGCTCAAATCTTCTCTTTAGAAAGTCAGAGCACTGGTTCACAAAGTTATTCAGGTTGGCACCAGCTGACGTGGTGCTATTGTTCTGGAAGCTTTCTTTTGCTGGCTATACATTGCCCCAAAGACATTGGTCAACTAAACAGCAAAGCTAAAAGCACGGGTCCTCTAACTTCAGTTTTGTTGGTGAAACAAAGCAGAAACAATAAAAAACCACCTCCACCCCCAAAACCTACCACCACCAGGAAGTCTTGCCAGTGTTACTGGGTTTTCCAGGATCTCCTCAAGTAGCTGTTCATACAGGACACAGCACTTGCACACACATCTATGCTTTTCTCAGGTGTTTCCCTCTTGGCCCTTTCTGACAGTTGTTTGACAGATGATACAAATTGCCTGACACAGATTTTAAAGTCAGATATTTAAGAAAACGAATTACAGCTGATGTCTTTGGCATAATGCTTTGTGACACAGATAGTTAGGGAGAGTGACACAGTTGGAAAATAATGTAAGTTGAAAGCGCTTGGAACAGCTCAGGATTCAAGGTGACTTTGTGCTGTAAATCACTACTTTTATAATTGTTTTGAGATACACTTTCTGGATGAGATAGAAAGCCCAGGAGAGTGAACAGGTCTGTTTCCAACTGAATTCTCTGTCGTTTTTATCAAGCCTAGTGAAACTGCAATTCCAAGTCAAAGCATGCTCATCAAAGGTTGTGTAGAATCAGATTTCACAATTAGTCTTTCAAACGTCACCCTTTAGCATTGGTTGCTGAGTGTAGATTTCCACCTCTCTTGTCTTTAAGATGAAAAAAATTTTATTTGAGCAAGAGAAGAATAGACATCACAAACATTTCCGCTCCTTTGCGTACTCACATAAGGAACTCCTAGCATGCTGAGCCAAATAAAATTCCTGATACTTTTTCCCCTAGTTCATTCAGTAGCGCAGTAGGACAAGAGAGGAAAACAAGTGTTTGCCCTTGATGTTATTCAGGTTGGCAGCAACTGATGTGGTGCTATTGTTCTGGAAGCTTTCTTTTGCTGGCTATACATTGCCCCAAAGACATTGGTCAACTAAACAGCAAAGCTAAAAGCACGGGTCCTCTAACTTCAGTTTTGTTGGTGAAACAAAGCAGAAACAACAAAATACCACCTCCACCCCCAAAACCTACCACCACCACCAGCCCCCCCTTCAAAACAACCCCCAAAAACAAATCAATCTGAAGGTTGAGTGCAATACAAAGGAAAATGAGGCCAAAAGAGCATTAAAGAAATAATTTCGTGGTAATAGCAGTTTAAACTTTATCAACATTTTCAGCTAGCAGTTAGAAGAGAGGCATAGAACATAGCACCAGACTGGTTCTATAATACTGGGGCAACACATTGATGCACAGACACTGCTGACACCCAGGGCATATCTTTCACTCAGTTCAAGTTACTTCTAAAAGATGAATCTTGGAGGAGTACACAACTCAGTCCTGCAGAAACTCGTTTAGACAACTGATACATTGTGTGTTTCACATAGAGAAGGGGGCTGGGGTACAAAACACGGATCCTGGCAGTCATGTGAAGGTTTTTAACTTCAGAATTAGTATTTAAATTTACTTTTCCAATCCTAGAACATCATTAGCTTAAAATAAGAATAGAATGCCTTCACATACAGGAAGGAGTAACAAAATCTGGTCCTGTGGTGCTGTGCAACAACTCAGTAAATCTGTCCCTACTTAAGTTTCAGTGGCCACCAACAGTGTGAAGTATTGCTCAGTGGGAAAAAACAAGGCAAATCCAGACCAGAGTAACCCACCCACTTTAATTAAAATACAAGAATGGAATTAAAGGTTGCTCTAGGCAATAATGGTAAAGTTGAATTAACATCAGTATGGGAAATCTTCCATTTATCATCCTGGAACAATCACATTTGAGCATATTTATTATTTCTAAACATTTCTAAATTCAACAGTCTTAAATAAACACGAAGAGCAGAAAGTTTAATGTTGGATGACTAAAATGGCCAGCTTCAGCTCAGTTGCACGACATGCTATTCATTGACTTGGGGCACAGAGACTTCACCCAGGAGCTCAGACTGCCTCAAACACCATCCAGTGGTTCGTGGAGTTATTACAGGGCAGCCCCCGCTCCTTCTGCAATACTCTCCCTGTACAGAAAAAGTAGCTACAAGTATTTCAGAAAACTGGACACACAGGAAGGCAACTCCACCTCAGCCAAAGGGGAAAACAGCTAAAATAGAAACCTAGATAAAATAGAAAGGATATTGGGATGTAAAAACAGATATGAGTAAAAACAAACCCCAGAAACTACAGCTGCCATTTTATAGCAGACTTGCAATAAATGACCTTCAACAACCTGAGCTAATGAATCAGTTTCTACAATGAGACAATAAAAGTGGCTTCTGTGGCACAACTATGATCACTGCACTGACTGGAGCATGAAATTTATATTCTAAAATTACGTACCATGTAATTCACACGCTCATTGCATTTTAGCCCTGCTATGTCCCTCAGGGAGCAATGTTCAGCACCACCCCATCTGCCTTTGCAAACGCCCAGCTCTTCTCCATGAATCCCAACCAGGCTCACACATCCTACACACACTGAAAGACAAGATTAAGCAGCCCTAACTAAAAGGAAGGAAGGCAACATAGCAGCTCTGTTAAGAAACAGACAAGTTGTTGACTTCTTTCTAGACAATCACTTTTTTGCATCATTTGGAGAAAAGCTTCCTAGGAATTACAATGTCATTGACTGTCCTATTGTAATGTAGTCACACAAGAGACACTGTTCTTTCCCTCCCTTCTCTGCCATCTCAAAGAGCCTTGTTTTGCTATCACACTTTCATGAGACACTTTACAAACATACTACTTGACTACAGTGCTGTATTTTACAGAAAACTGAAAAGGAAAACAAACTGGTTTGTAAGACAGCACCCTAAAACCTCCCTTTTTCTTGACTTCACCCTAATTTCCAAAGCATTCATGTAATTGTCCTTTATATGTTTAACATTGCTTCTACCCCTACACTTCAAAACATAGAAAGACTTCACTCAGAAGGGCCCTCCGTAGATCAGGTGCAAACACCTGCTCCACTCAAGGCATACAAAGCATCCTATACAGATACATATTTTGGCTCAGGTTCTCAGTTATGTCTGACTTCAGTGATGACGTCCTAGTTTGCATTTTACTGCATGCTTTGTCCTTTGCACAAGTCACTATCATTCCCATGGCAGGAAGTTATGGCCATTACTTAAACACATGGAAAACAGAGGCAGAGAATTTGAATGCATCTCTGTTTATCCATCTGGTAATCACCATTAAGATCTCAAGCACTTAGGTGGGATGTTCTCATCAAAGTATACATCACTACACCATTATTCCTAACTCATATATTAGGCAGGGTACTAGCGGAGGAAATAAATACACTTAATTTAATATCGAAGAAAAAATGAATCAGAAAATGTTATTTCAGAGTTTGAGACATGCATTTCCAAAGACAAAACTCAGGTGTTTTTTAACTGTATTTGTATTTCACTATCTTGGTCCTGGAATACTCTCACTGCTGCAAAATAATTAATCTAAATAATTATTAAAAGGAAGAGCAGCATATCATTTTAAGTCCCTAGAATTGTTGCTAAAGAAGAGAAACCAGAAATATAAGAACCCAAGAAACAAACAAGCTTTATAAAAAGAATTCATTCCTGTAAGGCTTTTATTTGCCAGGAGCTCACACATTCATCCCAGCTGCCTACACACAGGAAGCATGCCAGTGACCCTAATGGGAATGCTTATCTTAACAAGCTGACCTCGCACCCAGCAGAGGCTTAGAAACAGCCAACACAGCTCACGAGATCCAAGCAACCTGACAGAATAACCTTCCACTTATGCAAGTAACAAAACAGGGTTATGTCAACACAATTGTCTTGAATTTAATGCACCATAATTCACATACTGGGAAGTTTTCATGGGATAAATCATATTTTTAAGGGTAGTTATTCTTTTGTTTACATATGTGCACCCATAGAGAAAAAAGGGTGTGAATCCAAGAACTAAGAAGTGTTCTCCAGTGAATAGTCGTGTTGCTAACAGGAACCTGAGAGGGTTTCTCTGTGCAGGGCTATGAGGAGAGACACGCAGAGGAGGGGATCCTCACACCCACACCCTGATGGTTGGCACACTGCAGGGCAGGCACATGGCAGAGGGAATGGTTGGGTACCTCTGGCACAGTACCAGAGGTATCCTCAGATCCCATCTGCCCCAGCCACACTGGGCTCTGCCCAGCCACAAGGCCGTGGCACAGGAGGGGGTGCCAGAGCTGCCCAAAAGGTAACACCAGGAAATATGTTTTGTTTCAAACCCAGGTGACAGCATAACCTTTGCAAGAGAAGAGAGAAAAAGAAGCACAAGTGACTAATTCAATAAACAGAGAGTTACATCCTTCACTTTTACAACAGCTGTACTTGACAGCAGACACCTTCGTCATTCCCCAAGCCTCAGAATGGGTAAGAGTAGTCGATAAGAACATATAGGTTATTCACATCTCAAATTGCAACAAAGTAATCAGTTACACCATCAACAACAATAAACTAGTCAGCTATATTGAAGTTAAATATTCCACTGGAGCAAATACATACATCTAACAGCTGGTAAGCCATACTGCTAGCAGCTTCAAGAAGAAATCATTGCATTGTTTGTTTACATTTTAGCCGATTTCTAAGCCTTCAGCAATCTGATTTTTTTAAATGGGAAGATAAGAGATTATACAAAGGTTACTTGGTTTCAAATTACTATTATCCTACATGAATGTGATGCTACAGTCTAGTTTCCTCTGCTGCTATAAGTTATCTATAAGCACTTAGGCAGTATTCTACTTTATTCACCCACTTCCAGGCTTCCAGAATCTACTGGGCATGCTTTCAGGTTAGGAGTATGAAAATCCTACTCAGTGTGGTTGAAAACAGGAGTGTAAATGGGTGATTCTACATTGGTACAAATACTTTATTTAATTCAGTAGGGCTGTTCCGTGTGTTTCACAGCTTGGTAATATTTTCTTCACACAGACAACAATATAAATGCTTTGGTGTTTAGTTTGGTAGCCTAAACAATCCCTTCCTACACTGGGAAATCTTGCAACAACTCATTAAAAAAGCTGAAATAAACATAAGATACTGGGAAATACTGGTGGCTAATGACATTCATACTTCATCGAATGCACTGGCTTTTGATAGTGCAAGAACAGATCATATGAAACATATTTAAATAGTGCAACAGTGCCTGCAGGAGATGAGCAAACGTTTGTCAAAGCTCTCAACAGTCCAAATGAGTACAGCTCATTGGTGGTACAGTATAAACACTTCTATATTCCAGGTTTCACACCAGCATTTATGTACTAGTGACCTACACTGCAAAACAGCACAGCAACGGCAAGGGATCCCACCAGGACATCTGTATTCCACTGAGCTCCAGAAGGGAGTCTGATTACTTTCATAATTATATCGAGGAATCAGGTGTTGCAGCCACTGAGACATGGCTCTTCTCTTGCTTACATCTGATTTAAACCAGTACAAATAAGAGGGGAATCAGGGCCCTAGATTCCGTTCTTATTCCTGTGACCGAGTCACTGCTGAATTTGAGCAAACTGCTTAACTTAAAGTTAAAAGTCCCTTTCTTTGCTAAGGAGATAAAATGATATCTATCTACTTTAAAGGAACTTAGCTTAACAAAAGAAGTCCAATACTTGCATTTATAGAATATTTTGAGAGTCCTAAATAAATGGTGCTATTGAAATAAAAAGCAATATCACCCCCTTTTGTCTTGAGCAGCAAGCCAATGTGTAGAGAACTCTCTTTCCATTAGGAGAAATTGATGATAAAGTCAGCTCCTTCTCTGGCACAAACAAAATGCTGTTTCCCTGACCATAAGAGGAATTAGACAGCTGGAGATGGTTTCCTTTCTCTTAATTCTAAGCTTTCTTTTCTCAACATTTAACTTAAAAAGCTTTGACACTTTTCTCAAGTAAAGCCTACTAGTGTTCATGTGGTTCTGACTGATGTTTTTTTACTGCTTTTCCTTTCTCCTTACAAGCTGTTTTTCCTGCATCATTCCATCAAACACTTGTGCTAAAGTAATACTCTACAAAGCCTCTCTGTCTGCACAGCCAGGGAGGCCTCACGTGTGTCTTTGTTGTGGGCAGTGTCACGTGTAGGTGGCTTGCTGAAGGCCCCCGGTGTTTCAGGTACCTGGTTCAATAAAGGGGCTTAATGACTTCTCGCTTTCTGAAACGGGGGGACACTGCCAAAGGCCCCAGTTTCAACCTACAGCAGCATTATCAGCAACACAGTCAATCACTAATAATAGCTACACAAAGGCAAACATTTCCTGGATATTCTTAAGTGAGTCTTTAGTTCCTTTTTTCCCTCTTTTACAGACACTTCATGTGTTCTGAATACTACACTGATATTCCCAGTAGTTCTCATCCTGAGTTACACCCAGTATGGTAAAGCCAGCTGGAAAAACTCTTTTGAACATGTTCAACTAGTGCAGTATTCTGGGCATGGTTATAGGTAATCTGCTTTTTAACACAACAGCTTTGACAACAGTATCTCCTGCTACAATTATAATAGTGTAAATGTACTTTGACCAGGATGGCTTTACCCTCCACAGGGATACCTTTCTACTGGCAAAGTACTTCATTGATTACCTGCCTACGTGCAGTTAAATAAATGAAAGTTTGATATACTGGTAGCAGCAGCAGCTCAGGTATTTCTAAAGATACATTCTGTTTTACTTTTACTGAACCAAATTATCTTTTTTTTTTCCCTTCCCACCCAGGACAATCAATATATATTAAAAAAAAAAAGCAGACTTCTGCTTTTGCAGCTCATATGAAACATATTTAAACAGTACCTGCAAGAGATTAGCAAACATTTGTCAAAGTTCTCTACACTCACAGTGAGCACAGCTTATTAGTGCTACCTTTAAAAACAGTTGTTTTATTTTATTTCACGATGAAACCTATTACAAATCCTTTTCAGAGGAAAGAAAAAAAACATCAAAGTAACTTGTTTTGTCTTCTGAGTGAATTTTGTTCCTCTGCAAGAACAATCAGCACAATTAGATTCCTAATAAGACTGTGATATTATGTGGCATTGCTGTTGGACAGGTTTTCTAGTGACTCGTACATGAGATTTTTATTAAGTAAGAAAATAGGCAAATGTGAAAACATCCTTAAGTTTTAGATCCCAAAGACACAAGAAATACTTCCTTTAAGCAGGTGTGCCTTCCTGGGCAGCTGTCTAAGATTAGTAAATTACAAGCTCAGGATTTTATTCTTAAATATGGCTAAAGAATAAACTCTTTAGTCTGGCAAGTTGGAGTCAAACTGCCACAATGAGCACCTGTTGAGAAAGCCCATTATTTGAAGCTAGGGGTTCTGGGTGAAAAGATCACTGTGAATTAATTTTGATTGCTTCACAAAACTCTCCATAACAAATGGTCTCTGACAAGGGTATCAGGGGACTTCCATTTGAAGGGGAGAAAAAAAGATTTTGTTTCTAGGAAGGTAACATAATCTCTGCAGTGACATTAAAACACACCAGTGGCTGCACTGGCTTGAATCTCTCTTCTGAAACAGATTGTATTTGCTTAGGTTACCAGGTACTAGGTTTTGGGAAGGGAAAGAGAAACAAATGATATCAAAATCTTATCTAAAAAGTTAGCTAAAAAGAATATGGCCAGAGATCCATGAATCCTGAATTGTTAAGGCAGTTATTTGTATGCAAGTTTAATCACAGACACAATTCTGGGTGTTCCGGATTGCTATATGCATTGCCAAAAAGAAGGAGGAGGAGGAGGAGGAGGAGGAGAAAAGAATAAATCAAAACAAAGGTTTTGCAGTTGACTTAATAAATCAGCAGCTTTCTTGTATGTGTTAAATAAGTTAAAGTAAGGATAATAAGCGTATCTGGCAAATGCTTCTCTTGCTTGGTACACAGGCTATTGAATGAAACACTCTCTGTCTCTCTGATAAGAAGTTCCATCCAAAATATACAACAGCACTACCTGTCTGTCACCCCCTGATTAAATCTAAGGCCAAGCTTACCATCTGTTTGTCCAAACAAAAAGTGTAATATTCCACCAACTACTCTGCATGAACACTTTACTTAAGGGTTTCCTGCAAAATGATTTTCAGTTCGTCCAGGGCTTATTTTTAGAACAAAAAAAAATCACCAGAAAGCACTATGCTTTTAGCTAATAATCATGATCCAGTTGGCTTTATGCTTGAATTGTCAACTCTTAGCCATTAATTTTACATGAATTACAACTTCTGATTCCTTCAAAACTGACTGTAAAAACTATATCCATATGAAGATAATAAAATGCTCATAATGACTTCCTTTTTTATGTGTGTTCTGTTTTTAAGGCAACCTGAATTATATCACCATCAGGATATTAATTGCATCTACAGAAAAATTTGGATGCATCTGGATTCATATGGGTACCAGAGGCTTGTGTCTATGGTTGGCAAAATCACTGCAGCCATAATAAAGTCAGAATACGGCCACATAGTCTGATAAATAAAAGTAAGAGGAGAATTCTAAGTAAATCAGACCCTGCACTTAGTTAATTCATGGTAGAGGTAGGAATCAGTCTGGTATTAGACCACCAGCCATATAATCTTTCCAACTTTTGCAGTATCTCTGTTATACTCCAGGGCACATGATGGCCACCTGAAGAAACAAATACTGATGCTCTTCTATTTCTTTCTACAACCCAGACTGAAATATTGTCATAATCCCAGAACAGAAATATTAGAAGAAGTCTTCAAGCAGTGGTGCATTGCTGTTGTAAATAAAACTGATAATCTGACCTGTTCAGAGTTGAAAGTAAACTCTGCATTGAAAAAATGTATGTCAGCTCCATTTACCTGCACCTGCCTTTGACAACAGCACAGTCCTGCAGCCCCCATGTCCAGCTCCTGCCCTCCCAGAACATTCCCAAATGCCTAGTGTAAAATACTTCTATTTGAACAATTTGAGGGTTTTTTCCATCCAAGTTTTTTTTTCTACTCAACCCCAGCTATCCTATACATAACTCTTAAAATTATCATATATATCTCTTCTACCAATAGATTTATTCTCTTGTTAATTCCATTATTCATCTAGCATAAGACATGAAGCAATGGGTAAAAGTGAAAAAAAATCCCACAGATTTTGTTTTATCTTAAAAAGACAGAGGAGAAGATGAAATCTTTCCAATAATGCCCCTGTGATTCTATTATAGCACATTAAAAACACAAGGCACATCAGAAAAGTAAGAGCAGTGGGAAATATGTAATATATCACTTTCTTTCTTCCTTCATGTCTCCAAAATAAACTACAACTTTCTCATGTTGAAAAGTTTTTCCTTAAGTTAATAAAATCTGTCACTTTCCATAACGGTTGATTTGAAGAAAGTCCACAGGTGCAGTATTCTGTTGTTCACAGCTTGGGAAGTCAAGGCTTATAATAAAAAGCCCTCTGTGTTATGGTCTTCCTTCCCCATCAATTCACATCAAGTATTATTAGAATCATCTGCCACCTCAGTGGTGCTTCCTCTGTGCTCAAACTGCAGAAGCAACAATGACATTTTACTGCTCTGCAGGTGCTGCTGTGTGTGGTCATGGACACAGAAGTGTGGCCTGCTATTGTTCTGCAGCAGCACTTTGATCTCAAACACAAAAAGCCACAGAGCTGCGTGCCCTATTCATTCTTATGCTGGGCTGATACCAAGCCCAGAGAGAAAGAAGAGGTGACAAGAGCTGGGCAATCCATAATATTTATTTCAACAAATGCTTCAAATCTTTTTAAACATCATAAGAACATGGCTCATTAAACTACAACAGCCTTGAAATTGTGTTATAAAACCACAAAACAAAAATCAATACCTCTGCTGAAAAGGAGGTAATGAAATATATCGAGTTGGTTGAAAAGTGGTTTGTATGAATCATAATATTATTATGTGCACATCGCTTCTGCTCCCAATACTTAAAGTTAACAAACTAGGGAGTGTTTTCTATCCCATCACTTAAACAGGTGCTACAGGGTGGTATTTATCAGTTATTTTCCAGACTTGATCCTTCTGCCATAAATAATGCTGGGATACAGGAGGCTTAGTAAAAAAAGATCAATCCAGTGCATATTTGCTACCTGAGCTTCAGCTGTTGTATTATTTCACAGTCTGATCAATACTGTGCTCCACAATAGAAGGGAAAAAGCCACAACATCACCTTGACGAGTCACTGTAGGTTTATTGCTGAACCAGAAGGAGGTAACATTTCTGATTTTATAAAGACTAAATTTGGTTAGCAGCATTTGACCACTATTAAATAGTTTAACTCTCCATTTCAAGTCTTTTGCAGTGACTTGTCCAGATTTTCAGCAGTTACATAAACTCTTCTGGAATCAACACTCCCTCTGCTGAAACAAAATCCTGTGAAGTATTATTTAGAACTCTCTCATTTATTTTAAACTGGGGTTATTGGTCTGCAAGTGAATTCAGGGAAATCTGGTACTTTGACACTGACAAACAGTAATGGCATCGATATTTTTCTCAAGAAAAATCAACTATAAATACATAGAAACAATGAAGAACAGAAGGAAGAAGAGAGTGAATAGTAACTAAATGAGACTAGCCAAAGGCTCAGCAACTACTAGTAGCCACTGTACTCTCACCCTCCTCAGAAATAAACCCCCAAATCTGCCAAACTGTTTGTAACGTAATCAGAAGAGAGCAACAGCTTCCCATACTGAAATTAGTTCATTTAAAACAACAGTGCTATATCCACACCAGTCTTTCAAGATGAAATAAAGAAGCAAACTACATATCGAAAATCAGTTGATGGAGGATGGAGGGAACTAAAACCAGTTTTTAAGACTTATGTAGAGTGCTTAGATTAACTATTTCCACCAAAAGAGAAAATGAATAATATTAAATAGAGTCCAACCTGGGCTCCGGGAAGAGAGGAATAAAACAAAGCATAACCTGAAACTTCCGTACATCTGATTTGCTGAAGAGAAACAAGGTCGTTGATTTGGAAAAACTCATCCAAAACACTTCCATAGTTGCCACTGCTGTAGCCAAAACCTTTTTTGCACATCACTTCTTATGCTATGAACATTAACAGGGCAACTGCGCCATTTTACTGCACCTCAGTCATTTCAAAGTCTCCTGTACCAGAGATCTGTCCTAATAAATGCATCTCCAACACATCATTTTCGACAGTTATGGTGGCACTGAGAAGACTCTAGATGTCCACTCACCATGAGAGAACAAAAGCTTAGTTTTATACTCCAGCAGAAAAATCTCATTTCGTACAGCCTGTGAGCTTCTAATCCCAGCTGGGGGATGGTTCTGCAGAAGCTGAGGAAATGCCATCCTGTAAATGAACATCTCAACTTCCTTTTGGCATGCAGAATGAACTGGCTTCTCCAATTCCAGCAGGGAGCCTTTCCAAATTATGCTTTGATTTTACTACTTAGCAGGAGGAGGAGAAAAGGTGCTACAGCTGGTAGCTACTGATATTTAATCTTACATTTATTTTTACTTTATTGTTTTCTATAAATAGTCTTGTCTTTCACCAGCTCTACTGCTGTTAGAACCTTTTCCAGTAACTGTCAACATTACACAGAGCCTTAACCCCTGAGAGAGAAAGAAAGAAATGAGGGGGTGGAAGACAAGAGACAACTACTAATCCTGAAGGGAGACATATCATCACAGGACTCCCTGCTACTTCAGAGCCTCCTACAGTAACCAGCTGTATAATAATTTCATTTGCTTAAGGTCAAGTCTTCCCAAAATGTTATCTGGAAATGCAGCAGCCTGGATTTGACCCTCTACAAAGAGCTAAGAGTGTACTGCATACATCCCCCCACAGCCACATCCCACGTCAGCTACGGGTACCCAACAACATCCTGGCTCCACCAGCACACTGGCCCTGCCACTTGTACACATCAAAACTAACCACACAACAGACTAATCGCTCTCCTTTGATAACATTAAAAAATAATAATAACATCATTACTTTTTGTGCAGAAACTGTCGTCCAGAAGGGCAGGAGGCATTAGAATGATCTCAGTGTGTTTGTCTAGCATGTCAGCTGGTAACTGTCCACTGTCATGGGAATTAGGCTATGATTTTAAGTTACTTTGTGTCAACATATTTTAACAGCTTGATTATTAGACAGGGTAGCACTTTCCAAAAACCATGATTCTTTGGGATGGCTTAAACTGAGCATTATATAAACTGGAATAGCAAAATAAACCATTGAACAAGCTTCAAATTTAGGGCAAATTGCAAAAGAGGTGGGAGGCTAGGGAGTTGGAAATTGCTGGCCATATTTTTCTCGTTGTTAGTGTTGTCAGTATCTAATTTTCAACTAAAAAGTAAGTCATTGAAGATGAGTAGTAGAGCATCAGAAAATATGAGAGACTTGCACCGAAACCAGCAGCTTCAGAGGACTCCAATTTGCACAGTTTATTTCAGTGCACTCTCCACTACACCACACCAGCCACGAGCCCTTTCACATCATCCTGCCTCACACACTACCCTCAAACAAACCAGAAGGTCACTAAGGCAACAATCCTGGCCCTAAACTGTCACACTGTATATTATCCAGCATTTTTCTTTTGATTAAATATGACCTTTATAATTCCACATACTTTTTCTTACCTTTTTTTTCATACATGAGAAACATACAAAGAGAACTGATTACCTGGATCTGTTATCTGTGATAAACATCACAGAACTGGAAACCAGCTCTGGGTACCTGTTTGCAAGGCAGCAGTGCAACCGCTATTGCCTTGTACTGTTCCCAAGAAAGGGACACCTTGTCTACATGGAAAATTTTAAAAGATCGTGGCTACAACCAAAAGTTCAGCAAAAATACAGTATCTCTTGAGACCTTCTGCAAAATCTGATGATTTGATCATACAAACAGAGTGAAAATGTAAGCGTATATAATACAGGATTAACTTCTGATCTTCATCTAATAAGTGGCAAATAATGTACTGAGGTACCAGCAGAGTACTTCCAGATGTTCCAGTAGATGCTGAAATGCAAAATAGCTGTGTGTTGGCTATTTTATAACCATTTATGTTCCCAGAGAGTAGCCACGTATGATACACACACATTGTAAAAGACCAGTGAGAACAGTTTCCTATCTAAATACCCAAAATAAGCAAAAATTGAACATAAGGGACTGTTGTTAGCATCATTTTACAAAACACATCAAGAGATTGGAGCAACTCACTGAGGTCACATGTGCCCAGAACCAGAGATGAAACTTCCATTTCCTAAATTATCCCCTGGCATTTTAACCACAAGCATAACATCCTGATAAGCCTCTAAGGTTCCAAATCGCTCATAATTAAAATGTAATAAATTCCATTCAACAGCACTAACAAAAAAGGAATGTGGGTGCATCAAACTAGTGCACCCTTAGAGAGTGAAAACAACAAAACCATAGGTTCATACAGCACTGATGTAGGAATTAAATTCCAGTATTGTTGTTAACTTTTCATTTTCACTAATGGCTTTTAAGAAAGCCAGACATTTTTCCTCAGTCCATTTTACCTTTTCCCTCCATTTGACAAATATTGATTTTCATTTCCTCCAAGTTTAAGTGCACTGAATGCTACTGTGACTGGTTTGTTTGCCTTTTTGTTTGTGTCCCAGCTTTATTGAGGATGCCAGCATGAATGCATACAGCTTTCAAGAGAAGGAATTGGTTTAATAACTTCTTAAGATCCAGAAGAGAACACAGGGGCTCAGTCTACTTTTTGTATAGGTCATGCAAGAAAAGTGACTCTGGGTGCCTATGTGATGTCAGTAAGGAGACTGCTGAAGTAAGAGCCTGAGTGTTTCAAGCTGTTACTGCTGTGCTCTGTCACAACAGGACAAATTATGGAGTGTTCTCCCCCCACTTCAGTGCAAATTTAGACATACTTCAGTGGCATTTTAAGCTAAGCCTATTTTGTAGGCAGTTGTCCCTTTAGGAGGCTTGGTTTGGTAGGTAACACCTCATGAAATTCTGGCTCAAACAAGCCGTAGCTTTATGAATTCTTTTCTGCCTGACTCACAGATACATAAGCTCAACCTCCTTTTGTAAAATGATCTCCTTAAGCTCTGCAAACCTGCCCAGTACATTTTGGACTCTTTCCTGTCTTAAATAAGGAACCAAAAAAGAACTCGCTCAAGTCTTTGCAGTGATGTGAATAGCGAGTGCTTATGAGATCTATTCCACCCATTCAAATATGGAAGGGGGAGAAATCTCAGTGGACAGGAATAAACACCTGGACTGAAAGGGAAAGAAAGTAACACCTTAAACAGCCACATCCAGCACTACAGAAATTGTCCGTGCAGCACTCAGGCATTCTTCAATGCTAGAAGGCAAAGTAAGTTCAGCTGACTTAGGCAGGGGGTTAAGTTGGTTTACGTGTATTAGCACAGAGGTCTGTGCTGGTGTTAAGGGTTCCCCACAGCTGAGCTGACTGGTGATTTAACTGTCAGAGACAGCCCCATTCTCAGCAGCAGCTCTGACACAGGTTGCTGAGAGGACTCAGTATTCAGCCTAGATGAGTAAATAGACACATAAACCTCTGAAATCTCTTCTCTCTGTACATAATTTGCTATTCTATGAATCCTCTAACCAGCAGAAAGACAGGGGTTCACATGAATGCACATTTAGTACTGAACATGATTATCCAGTTAGTTATTGTACATACGAAACAAATGTTAGCTTCACTATGTATTAACTGACATTTTAAAATCCTGATGAAAGTAAAGCAATTTAGAATTATTTACTGCTAAAACAGTCAGTGCTTTGAAAAAATTCTTAACGTCATTCATCCGATTAGTCTCACTGCCTTCATTTTGGAATTATTTTTAATAAAAAAGATGAGGAAAAAGAAAGTAAGTAGTGATGAGTGGGGTTAAATCCATTATAGTGTGCCAGACCACTCCATTTTTTTGCTTTCCATATTCAATTCTAAACAGTTCTCGCGTTGCACCACCTGATGCCAGCTGCTTCAGGGCTTTTGCTACACCCACCTGACATTGTGATGCTGCATTTTTAAGACCTTTAAATAATGAAAATAGACCTTTGCACTTCAGCACTGTGCTGGTCAAGAGAGCTGTCTGTACAGATGATGTGAATGTCTGCTAACATGGAGAGACTTCTTACTTTTGAAATGAAATGACACCAGAAGTTTCAGGGCTGATCTTTCCAGTGAGAACCTTCCTTCTTAGCACAGGTGACCAAGTATAACATGGGCATGGACATGTTTTTGGTGCCCATTTAACCTGGTTTTAAAGTTCTTTCCACAAGTGACAGTATCTTCTGAAAGTTAAGAGCTAGCAGTTCGGGTTAACTAACTGCCATAAAAAGAAAGACGGCATCATTTTCTTACTTTGCAGCTCTCCAGTGGGTGTTCTCACAGGTGCACTGTATGTTCTGAGTATACAAGACACTGGCCTCACTCGCCGTGCAGAGCATTGCAGAGAATGACTTCAGCCCTCACGGGCACGTTCCTCACCAGCTCCTGCAGTGCTAGACAGACTTGAGCACTAAAGAAAATTCCTCTTTCCTGATAGCCTGTTTTCACTCTACTGCTTCCCTTCCCATATCATTGAGAAATTTTGCCTCTTAAGAAATTTAGCCTGTGGATTCAAAAATAACGTCTAAATTAAAACAGAAGATAAAACGTAAACCAAACTTGTGGTAGGAAAAAGCAATGATATAATTTGAGCCAGAAACATCATTTTAATCTTTATCATTCCTACACCTCATTACCTGTAAAATATTTCAGCCACCACATGTGGTTCAGGGCATCCTGGTATCCCATGTCCCTGGAACAAGATCTTCCCAGGAAGGAATCACATGCACTCAACCATCTTCCAGGCGTCAGGGTAAACATTCCAATATTAAGTGTAACCTGGATGTAAAACCCAGAAATATCAAATCAGAAAATCATAAACACAGCTGTCGGTAACTCTGTTCTCAGCTAAAGTTCCATACTTTCCAACTAATCCTGTTCTTTCCTACTAAGATTAGTATGTTCAAGCCTCTACTCCTCAATGCTTTGTCTGGAGATACGTATTTATATAACAGACTGTGTTGCAGGTGAAATCTTTAAGTCATTATATTTTGACTCAGCAGTTAACAGACATATTGCTTCCGGCTTGTATAAATAACTGTACCTACTTATTTGAAAAACATTATTTTAACTTGTGAAGTTCATGAGAGAAGGAAACCAAATTAAAAACTGTTATTTTGATTGGGAAAAAAAACCCAACCAAACAAACCCCAAACAGGAACTACTGAACACTGACAGGGAAACAAACCTGCAGAGCTAAGGAACGCTGGCAAGGAGACAGCAAAAAAGAACGGTCATGCTACAAAGTCACACCTTCTCCTGCCAAGTAAAACTGGCCCCCTGCAAAGACACAACCAGGTAGCTTGTGACTTCAGGACTCTCAAAAGCAGGAAGCATGCCCCAAAGAAAAGGTCAAAACAAGCAGCAACCCTTGCATTTTTATGGTCAGCAAACATTTTTCACAAAGCAGGAACAGAGGTATTTGTTGCCTGCTGCAACTGGAAGGGCTTGCAACCTGTCCCTAAAGTCCCAAACTACAGCCCAGCCTATGAAGAAACACCGAAATTCAACAGACTTTTCCCTGAGAAAAGAGTTTAGGATTTGGTCGCCATCAGCACACGAAATAAGCCGAGCAATTTGCTGCTTCCTCCTCACGCCCGCCTGGCCAATACGGAAACCTCATTCCTGCCCATCCCATGTGCTGCCCCGCTTCCGTCTCTCCGCTCCGCCGGTATCGTGGGTCCTTTTGACGAGCCCTTCACAGCCCTTCACTCCGTCTGGCCCGCTACATCTCCCCGGTGTGCCCGGTGAAGGTGAAGCGAGAACCCGCCGGGCTGCTCCGCGGCCGGGCACCGCGTCCTCGCTTCCTCGGCCCGCTCCGGCATTCGGGGAAGCCCCAAATTCCCCGGGCCGGCTGCTGGCAGCGGTGCCCGGAGGGAGGGGCAGCTCCGCGGTGTCCCGGCCAGCACGGTCCTGCCGCTCCGCCGCGGGCTCTTCCCAAGCGAGGAAGTTTCGCACGCCATTATCCCGATTTTTAAATAAATCACGTCTGTTTCTGGGTGAAGAAAATTACTCGGAATGATTAAATGATTGCGTTGAACTATCGCTGGCGCTTAAGAGAAAGAAAAAGAGAATACCAACCCACCCCACTGTGCTTTGTTTTAATGGATGATAAAATTGTGATGGGCGAGACGAGAGGGGGAGAAAAAGGGTGAGGGAAAGAAAACTTTGTTGCTAATGAGAAAAATGAGGCCGCGAAAACAAAACCGTAAAGAAAAAAAAAATTCTACTCTTGAATAAGGATTAATTCAGTGTCTGTGAATAGGAAACGCTGCGCTGGGTAATTGCAGCGAGGTAGCGCGGCTCCCAGCTGCGAGGCGACGCGGGCACCTTTGTGCGCTTGCCAGGACAGCTCTGGGGAGAGGTAACTTTCCCCGGTCCCCACGGTCTGGTGTCGAGTAACGGGAAATTTAACATTCCGCGTTTCCAGAGCAAATTATTCCCCCGCCCCGCTTCCCCGCGCAGGAGACCAGCCGGGCGCTCCGCCTGACGGGGCGGGGAGCCCCGAGCCGCATCTGGCCCCGCACCCTGCGGGCACATGGACGACACCCCCGGCCTCTGCAGCGGGCCGGCCCCAGCCCCGGCCCCGGCCCCGGTCGGGGCTGGCAGGAGAAAGGGAACGGAAGGCTCTTGCGCAGCGCGCAGAGAACGGCCCAGCACCTTCCGCGCAGCGGGCGGCACAGCCCGGGCACACATCCCTCAGCCCGGGAACACATCCCTCAGCCCGGCACAGCCCGGACGCTCTCCCTCAGCCCGGTGCAGAGGGATGGATGCACGGGGCACGGGCCGCTCCTCCCGAGAGCACCCACGTCCGCCGACGGCAGCGAAGGAAGCGCAGAGCGAAGCAGCAGCACGGCGGGGCAGCGTCCCGGCTCACCGGGGGCACCCCCGCCCTGCCGGGCCCATGGGCCGGAAGGGTGTCCCGGGGAGCCTCGCCCGCCGGAGCCGCCGGCACCGCAGGGAAACGCTTCGGAAAGGATGGAGGAGAAAAGCGCCTGTCGCCCCGGCGGGGGGCGGCTGGGTTGGGCGAGCGCATCCCCTCGGGCAGCGGCCCCTCCTTGGTGCCGGCGGCCCCTCAGCCGAGCCCGGGGCTCCGCTCAGGGAGCGGGCCGGGGGGAAGGCCCAGAGGTACGAGAAAGGATATCGCTCTTTTTTTTTGTTTCGGGTTTGTTCTGGTGTTTTTTTTTTTTTTGTCCCCCGAATAATGCCAAGCGCGTACGTTACCCAGCGGCAGGAGCGTCCGGGTGCCCGGGGAGGTTCGCGAGTGCGGGGCCCGCCTGCCCCGGACGCGGCTTCCCTCGGAACCTAAAGACTCCACTTCCCCGTGGGAAGAGGCTCCGAGGGCTGAAGTTAAGGGCACTAATGAAACTCAAGCCGCGGAGAGGAAACCCTCCCGGAGCGCTGGGGGCTGCTAACCCTTCCCTGGCAACTTTTCTGTTGCACGAATCTCAACTCAGTTTAAAAGGAGAATTAGTTAGTATTTCATTGATAAAATCATCAAAATCCTTTTAATTTACCTTTTTCTGAGACCAAAAGGTGACTTAAAATTCTTAAATATTCACATTGACAAGCCAGCTGGCTCTAGTGTACAACTTACATGTTGACAAAAACGCATATCATGTACCAGGTGAATCATCACATTTGAACAGGAAAAGTCCTAAAGACACGAAGTCCAAGAGGTATCCAGACTACAGTGTTAATACGCAGGATTCATAATCATAGGAAGGGGAAAAGTCCTCGAGAAAAGCGTTTCTCACCTCAGCTCTTCAGTTGTAAACCCTCTCCAATGCCCAATTTGCAACTCAAGCTACGGGAAAAGCTAAGTGATCGTTTCTTGTTTAAAAAGGTGGGCAACTCCCCCCACAGTGATCCTGAAAAAAAACCCCTAACACAAAACACCTGAATTTTGGAATTGTGGGAAAAAAAGAAAAAAAAAAGTCACATGGACACCAAATTGGCTATGCCTGTTGGTGTTCTTGAAGGCATAATTTGAAGGCAGCCAATCTGATTTATTTTTCATAAATAGTAATGTAAAGAGATGAAACTCTACTGGGTGAAAATATTGGGCTGAATTATGTTTGACAAATTCCCATTGAGGTTAATGATCATTGCAGGTGTTTAAGGGAAGCCAGATCATGTGCAAGGCCAAAGCAATTAGGTTTTGTTTGGTTCGGTTTTTTTACAATCAAGTTATAAACCCCACATAGTATATGGAGGCTAGCAAGTGGACATCTTAACACAGGTAGAGCAGCGTAAGCATGCCACAAACATACAATCTCATAAAATAAAATTAATATCAAATATAAAGCATTTGAACCGAATCAAGCCTTAACCATAATAAATTATTTCCTTCAAAGGAAACTTACCTAGGCTTAATAAGGTCTTTGCTAGCAGCATTTTTTTTAATAAACAAATTAAAAATGCCAAAATATCTACAATTTTATGAGAAGGAGGAGTTGAATAGTTAAGGAGAAATTTCCCACTATTAGGGGGTATGAAAAATATACTAGCAATTAATATGCAATACATATATGTATACCCATACTTACAGATATAAACACGCACATACAACCTGGACAGTTCATGTTAACCAAGGGAAAGGCTAAATAATACAAAGCGCTTACTAAATACAGGTATACTTTAAAAACACAGAGACAGCGAATTTTTTATCTGTTGCAAAAATGTATTTGATTACTCGAGTAAAATTACAGTATCTCTGCTGTTAGTAAGTATTAAATGTTAAAGAAACTGGACCTCTTTTCCTTTCAACTTTCTGAGAAAGTGCATGTAACAGTCCAAGGTTCCCCCTGTCCCCCCCCAATGCCTAATACAAAATAAACAAACACTATACTTGTTCCCTTGGTCAAGGAGTAGGGCTTGGTCTTGTAAGGAACGTATGTACATTTTAATGAAAGTGATGTCTTATTGTATATACAGGAGCATCTACAGTTGTCCTCGGAAGTTGTTCAAGATGCCATACTTAGCAGCATTGTGAAAGTCCAGCACATTTTCTATAATGAATATACCTACAAGGCAAAATGTTACGTCTCAGTTTCAACTACCAAAACAACACTTCAGTATCTTTTCTAATAATCTGCGTGCTTATTACTGTACAGAAATGTATTAACATTTAAGACGACTCAAGTAAAAAGCACAATACAAATAACAGTTCAAAACAGAAAATGTTAAACCTACAAAAATTAAAGCAGTTTTAATTTTATAATAAAAATCAAAAACTGAGCTGTGTAAAGGACCCACACTGTTCAGTCTATATTCTCTCAGTCCTTTTCTTAATTCTATTTGGAAAAATTAAACAATGTGTTTGCTGATAAAGTTTCCAGCAGGATCAAAGTGTACATTTATATACAGATTTTTATTAGAGATCTAATGCATCACTGAGGCATCGCATCAATACCAGAGTTCATGTTAAACTGGATATAGAAAATAAGTTAATGCCAGAATAAGATCACCTAGCAGAACAGACTTGCAACTGCCATAAATGTTACAGCAAGTTTACAGCACTCTAGTCGATTAGTATTTAGTTCAAAATACAGGAGACCAAAGTTAATGCTTGCATTTGTTTGCAAAGCAAGGTTATATCACTAATAAATAAGCTCTCTTAGAACTCTAGAAGTAGAACATGGTACAAAACAAAGTCTTTGTAATGTTGTAGCCTGCAGCTTGAAAAAAGCAACCCTAGGTTGCACTACTTGCAGGAATGTTATTTATGGAGTTTTTTTCTAATTTGTTACAATTTCTTTGTTGTCTTCCACGAAACGCGTAAAACGGAAGTTAGTCCCATTTTCATTGCTTGCCATTTTCTCCAGACCAGCTAGAGGTGCGTTGGGTTCTGAATTCTGGAGCTTCTCCAGGCTTCCTGTCAAGCCACTGATGGGAGAGCTGCCACCATTGCCCAGGCCCCCCGCTGCCGGAGGAATGCCCCCATTCTGGATGACGGAGATCTCGTTGGTCTTCATGGCCAAGCCATTGGAGAGTGCAGCTGCATACTGGTTCCAGAAGCTGGACGGGTCTCCATTCCCTGACCGCGCAGCCAAATCCTTCTGAAACATTTCTGGGAACTTTACAGGATTGCCTCCTAGAAATGTCATGGGGCCATCTACAGAAAGTCGTCTGCCTCGTCTTGCAGGAGTACTGTTCCACATGTGAGTGCCCATGTGGACCTGGAAAGAAAGAAAGGAAGAAACAAACAAACAAAAAATAGAGGTTGACAGGGATTTCAAACTTATTTTGATCACAGTGAAGGCAGGAGTCCATGAACGTGTCCAGTCTTGTTACGTAATGAATGGCATTAAAGATAGAGGATACAGGGCTCCATTTCCCATCTGGAATAATAAACTACTTCTAGGTTAGCCCATCACCATTACCCAGAATAACCTGTTCTCCTGCTGAACAATGCATTGCTTCTTACGCTTTTTTTTATTACGTGTATTTAGTTTATAATGACTTTGCATTATTCTGTCAATTGCAGATAGCTGCTTTCAGGGCTAGAATTGCTATGTCCACTTTCATTGCAATGGTAAGTATTGTATTTGACACCCTTTACCCTATAAACGTCCTTTTCAGACAGGCAGAAAGTATCCTTTACTGATTGCTCATCGGAGAGCCTCGTGTATAGACAGAATGGCCTGAAAGTAATTATTCATCTCACATTACTGGCAGCAACCTCTAGAGAAATACTCTGTCAACAGAAAAATGTACACAGTAAAGTGCTCAACTGGTGTTCTAAAACTTAAGTATATTTGCTTTTTCAAACACATATTAGTAGGAAATGTTAGTTATATAATCAATTAAAGTAATGCCCATTATTTCCAGAATTATGTTAATAGTTTTTTTAAACACTCATCTTACATGATAGTTATGAAAAACAGCACGTTCAAGAGCCTTTCACTTCTTGAAGAGGTGTGTGAGTTACAAAACGCATTTCTCTGTTAATTAATACTCCTTACCATCATTTGGCTGTTCCGTTTCACACATAGACAATCTTCACTGGCAGATGAATTTTAATTAAGTCAAAACAGCACATGCCTCAGACCTGCTGCCAACAGGAGCACTCAACAAGAGGCCATCTAGGTCTACCAGAGCTGACTAAACACACTGTCACACCACAAAGACCCAAAGGTACCACTGCTTGCAACATTAATAGGTGTCAAAAATCAAAAACCCCCGGCAAGGAGAAAATGAAACCTAAGAACAGCAAGAGGGAAAAGTACCTTCAGATTGCCTTTTGTTGTGAATGCTCTTCCACATATAGTGCAGGCAAAAGGTTTCTCACCAGTGTGTGTCCTTTCATGGATCTGCAGAGCACTGGAAGAAGAAAACGTTTTCCCACACGTGTTGCAGTAGTGCTGTTTTGGAGTTCTTCTGGGGAGAGCAGGGAGCAGCACAGGGGACGTGGCAGAGGACAGTGGCCCCGAAGCAACTAGACCAGAGGGTGCTTCCTTGCTGTCCTGAGGAGAGCCGTGCACAAAGCCATTAACCTCGGTCTTTATGAGCGATGACAGTGTATTAGCAGGCATAACCGAAGAGTTCTGATTGGGGCCGATACTGGAGTTGGGCTCAAAAAGCTGTGATGGTAGATCTCGCATTTGATGTGTCAACATATGCTGCTTCAAATTACCCTTTGTGGAAAAGCCACGATTGCAAACTGTGCAAATAAATGGTCTCTCTTTGGTATGACTTCTGTAATGAATGTCCAAGGCACTCTGACAAGCAAATGTTTTGCCACAAATGTCACATGCGGTGTTTTTAAATTTACCTCTATCTCTGAAAGGAAAGAGCATACTCAGGGACTCTTCTTTAATCATTTTATCAGTGTTACTAGACGTCAAGTCCAAAGCACCACTGTTAGCAGGGGTTGGAGACAAACCGTTGGCAAACTCGCTTGGTAAAGCTCTTAATGGTTTCTCTTCAATACTTGGTGACTTGTGGTAATCATTAGTGCTGTTGGATGGGGACAAGGCCTGCATGGAAGAGGTAGACTCTGAGACAGCAGGGCTTCCAGCACTTTGGCTTTCCATATCACCACCGACAGATGACGAATCATTAGTCAAAACATCCCCTTCCACTGACCCATTTTCAACTGACTTTAGGCTTGCCTGAAGTTGTTCAGCAAGGCCGGCATTGATCATCTTCATCTGATTTTCCAAAGCAGCAATACTTGACATTTCCAGGGGCAGAGGGGATGAAGACAAGCTGTCTTGTGATGCATCCACAGATTTAGGTGTATCTGGCACACTGCTGTCAGGACAGTCTTCCATATTCTCATCTGAGAAGTTGTCTATATCATCAAAATTCTTATCATCAAAAGATCCTGTATCTGATTCCATTGACTCGGGATAGTTTTCTGTCACCGGGGTGTTGGGGATCTGCCCTCCCATGTGCATTCGGATATGCTGCTGCAGCACAACGGCATTGGTGAATTTTTTCTGGCAGATCGGGCAAGAATGTTGCACTCTCAGCGGGGGCATGGCACGGTGGACACTGTAGTGAGTCTTTAAGTTGCCCTTAGTAGTGAAAGCACGACCACAGATTTTACATTTGAATGGCCTCTCTCCAGTATGGGTGCGATAATGCATTTTCAGTGCGCTCTGGCAGCTGAGAACTCGGTGGCAAATGATGCACTCGTTAGGATCGGTTGCCTTTTTGTCAATGTTTTCTACAAGCTGCTGCAATTTTGACGTTTCAGATGCTGGCGTTGAATCCAATAGTCCTCCAAATGGAAACTTTGCCTTAAATTGCTCTGACATAAGAGGCATCAGTGGATTTGTAAAAGTGGCGACACTGCTGGAGCCCGAGTCTGCTGCCGGGGAGCTCACAGAGCTGCTCGTGTTAGTGATGGTGCTTGTGTTTTGAGGGTTTTCTTCCATTTTGCCATTTGAGGTAGGCAACGCACCAGCCTCTACCTCATCAGAAAGTCCATTCGAAATTTTTGATGTGGGATCAGCTGTTCCCGAGTCACTCTTGACAGAGCAGGGAGGGCTAGCAGAAGGATGGCTAATGGGAATCGGCTGAGGCTCCTCAGTTTTGATGAATGGGGTCAAGCTTGGAATCGTTGGTGGGAGTGGCAGGCCAACAGAAGTTGTTAGGGTGGAGAGGACTGGCTTGCTGTCCAGCCAGCTTGTGACAGGTTTCTCTGGTGGTATAGACATCCCATAAGGAATACCCGTGCTTGTAGGAATATTGTCCAAATGCTCTGGCACTGGGTATGGATTCATTTGAATATGAGGGTATTTTTCTTTGTGACGCTGAAAGTGGACTTTTAAGTTTCCCTTTGTGGAGAACCTGTTTCCACATATGTTGCATTTAAATGGCCTCTCGCCAGTGTGAGAACGCAAATGAATCTGCAAGGCACTGTCACTCCCAAACACTTTAGCACAGAACCTGCATTTATGCTTAAAGAATGCCTCATCTGAACTACTTTTTGCTTCAAATGCAGTTACATTTGGTGGCTTGCTTTTTCTTTGCTGTGCCAAGGCAGTCAAGGAGTTTAAATCCTCTGCAGGTGTTCCAATATTGGACAAGGGACTGGAGAAAACAGAGTTACTAGGGGTGGGCTGAGGTAGAAGTGGATTAGATGCAGGACTTAATAAACTGCTTATTGCAAAAGCTGGTGAAGATGATGCTGATACTGGTGGGTTGTTGAGCTGTGAGCCACCAATAGTTGAAGCCACTTTTTCTGAGGACGGTGTTGTAACTGCTGCTGCCAATACGTTAATATTTGGAGAAGAGCCACTATTGGATGGAATTAGAGTGTTGCCAGGG
>VZTD01004398.1:778735-781647 GCA_013397725.1 Rhagologus leucostigma
GAAGCAAAGCTGATAAGGTGAAGCTAAAATAAACTACTAACTTCCTGCTAAGCAACCAGTAAGACTCAATTCGGGGGTCACTGGCAAGATATTGAAGTACATATTGTGATCTGAACCCTGTCACCTTTGGATGGAAGGAGGCTAGCAAAGGTTAAAACAGCTGAACACTTCTTTTTTTTTTCCCTAGCACCAGCCGTACAGACACGAAGCAACAATTTCGCTCGCGCGTTTCAGCTTTCAGTTTTTCTAGACTGGAAGCACAAAGGTGTGATGTACCTTCAAGTGTGGAAAACACACACGGCACAGCTTCTTCAGGGCGCCTTTGGCAGGAGCTGCCCCTTTTGTTTTTTACAAACAGTTTCAAGAATCATAATTGTGTTTTCTGAGGCACGTCAGGTCACTTCAGTAAAGACTCATGTTTTCACAATTAAAGCATGAATATGGTTAAAAGCCAGTTATGCAATAAGCTAAATATACAGGAGAGCTTGTCCTCGGGGAGCCAGATGCTACTTAGCATCAAAAAGATAAATAAGGTACAAACTAAAACATAAATATTTTGCAGCAAGACAAAGATTGGGGTTATGTAGGGGAAACACACAAAACGGGTCTGAACTAACACTGGGTTCAGACAACTTCCACCATATGGGTTTCAGTAATTATTTTTGAATTGCATCTGCATAAGTGATATTTCACAAGGCCCTCTACACCCTGGGCTCACCTTTGGAAAAAAACACAAGTGTCTGTATCCTGAACCAACAAACTGCAGCTACCTCACAGAAAGGCCTAATTATGTAATGAACTAAAAGCAGCCTAACTGAGCAATTCTGTCTCCTAAGCATCCTGTCCTCCGGATCTTACTGAGGAAGGCAGCCATAATTTCTTTTATTTCATGGGCCCAGTAACAATTATGTGGATGATCATAATGCTGCAGCAGGAATTCACCAAAATCCATTACTGACATGAAAAGGCGCTGGTTCTGGTGAGCCTTTATATGGAAGGGCAGAAAATATTTTCTCTTCGTCAAAGTCTAGATGGTTTATTTCTCCAATATACCTTCCCTTGGAATACTGCACCCCAAGAATGTTCTTTTACAACTGGGAATGTAATTCCAAGAAACCGAAAAAAAAATCTAAGATGTCATGAAATTGGCTGGAGTTATTAACAAAAGGAAATAATCCCACGATTTCCTACCCACTTCCTACCAGTAATTAGTTACTTGTTGAATATAATTTACGCTGCAAGTAATTTTTGCTATTAATCTGAGAGGTGCTCTGGTTGCTCCAATATGAACTTTATCAAATGAGCACATACACAGGATTTTACAAGGGTAAACTTACTTATTCACTGACTCCACCAGAAATACATTTTAAGTGGAAAGTCTTCCTGGTGGGAGTGAACTCATGAGCTTTGAACTTAAAAAAAAAAGAAAAAAAGGAGAGAGTGCGATTAACAAAAAAAAAGCCAAACCAAAAAACCAAAACATGCTGTTGCAGTCTGAGGAACTTTTTTCCCTATTAAACTTTAGATATGAAACCAGAGCAGAAAGTTTTAACAAACCAGAATTCAAATCAGATGCGAGAAATTTTCACGGAGCCACTCTATTGATTCGCTCAAAATACTGCCCAGCAGTACCTTACTGCAAGTGCCTGAAGAGCCAGCGATGCTCCCCTCTCCTGCACCCTGCGCAAGCTGCACATGGATTAGCAAACCTGAATTCACAGCGTGAAAGGAGAAGAAAGAAGCGCTTGGAATTTCGAAGTTTTGTTTTGCGATTTCACAGGCACATAACACAAACTCGTCCCCGCCGTAGTTCACCCACCCTGTCTTGCTCAAGTGAGAAGCTGCTGCCAGGGCCGGGGACCCCGGAAAGGCGGGGGTAGCTCTGTGCTAACGGTACCGCAGCGTTCTGAACCCTGAAGCACCATTACAAAGCACATCTTCTGGGCAACTTATCCAAAACTTATCGCCTAACCATGTAAACCAGCCATAACCTACACCAGAACTAGAGAAGGGAAGGGGGAGGCTCCTACAGATTTTATAGTAGAGCACACTGCTTTTCCTAGGAAATTGGTCGATATTTTTAAAACAATAAACTTCGTTATTCACTTCTTTAACTTAGGATAGCCACCCAAACTAAACAAAAGCTTCACTTCCATGCCATCATTTCAGGCAAGATCCAACTTACTTCAAGGACATCCTTTAGCAACAGGCAGGAAAGCTGCTCAGTTAACATTCCTTTCTCACACTCCCACTGTACTTCATTTGAAAACGATGTGCAAAATCAGATCAAAAGACTAAAAACAGAAGAAAACGGCTACTTTAAAAAAAGATACTTGGAAGTGCTTTTGACCTGTTCCATCTATTAAAAACAAACAAAAAAAGACAGCAAATGTCAAAAGATGCAATCATACGAAGTGAAGATGTAAAAAATCCCTCTCTGTTTTTCTTTTCTCTGCTCACTTTAAGAAGTTCCAAATCCTTTCACAGGAGGCCGATGAAAGACAACTAAAAACCTAACGCTTCTCCAACTCCAAACTTCGAGCGGAAGTGGGAATAAGATCGTAAAAAAAATAAATATGTTTACTGAGATGCGAAAGGGGATTATGGTGAGGAAACGGCAAAACTCGAGTGCATTCAAAGGTCACAAAACTCAGTTAAAAACCCAAAATCCACTCTCAGGACCCAAATGACTTTTAAGAAATGTTTCGCACAGCTCCGCGGAGCGAGTGCTTATCTATTTGCTGGTGTATGAGAAGGGCATCCCGGGGATTTCGGACGCCGGGTAAATGCTCACAGCGAAGCACAACATCCCGCAAACTTTCCTCCCCGTTTCCCCCCGCGGAGCCCGGGACCCTGTCCCCGGCGGTCCCCCGGCGCAGCCGAGAGGCGCGGGCACGGCCGCGGCGGGGGCC